>OX465115.1:2508543-2714838 GCA_949987565.1 Luidia sarsii
TTTCCATTACTGCTCTGTGAGATGAACAAAGCTACCCACTGTAAGTCACGTGAAGGCATGTAAACCAGAGGTCGCGATATCGGTCTATCGACTGCCCTATAACCATTAATTGCCCTTCGGTGGTGGGTGTTGCTGTTTGTGTCGGGTTGCAGGAGAACGTGGCCGAGTGTGAGATCAGCGTGGACCCCAAGTACCATCGGCACTTTGTGGCCCGGCGGGGCCAGGTCCTGCGGGAGATCGGGGACGAGTACGGCGGCGTGACGGTCAGCTTCCCCCGCAACGGCTCCAAGAGTGACCGCGTCATGGTCAAGGGGCCTAAGAACTGCGTGGAGGGCGCCTCTGCTCGCATCGCCGAGATAGTCGCCGACCTGGTGCGTTGCCCCGTCCTCCCCTCTGTGCCTCTTCCCCTCTTCCCCCCCCCCCCCGAGAAAAAGAAGAATGTTGCAAACTGCTTTTTGCAAGCTTTTTGATAGATCTCAAAATTTGTGATAGCCCCGATGTTTTGATCCGAGCAGGAGCTTTCTCAAAAGCCTTTGGCCCCTCGTTTCTTGGTGAATATTTTCGAGCTGAACAATCTAGCAGTCCTTCGGATTCAGCGACAAAACCACAGCCTGGATTTTTAGGTTTGGTCAGTCAGAGACGAAGCCCGATCCTGATCCATGGATTGGTACAGGCCCATTTATATGCCCAAGCTCTTCCGGCAGTGGACGAACTGGAAGACGAGAAATCATTCTTTTCAATGCAATCCTTGATTTTTTTTTTTTTTCTTTGTCACGGCAGGAGTCGCAGGTGACCGTGGAGTGCGTGATAGCCCAGAAGCACCACCGCTCCGTCATGGGCACAAAGGGGACCCGGGTGCAGGCCGTCACCTCCCAGTACGATGTGGCCATCAAGTTCCCCGACCGCAACCCTGCCGCCGAGCTTGCCGAAGGTCAGCCCAAGAGTCCCCACCACCGCCAGGCACCCTGTCCGCCCCCCCCACCCTGTCTGTCCCCCCACCCAGGGTAACACACCCCACCCAGGGTCACACCCCCCACCCAGGGTCACAACCCCCAGCCAGGGTCACACCCCCCACCCAGGGTCACAACCCCCCCACCCTGTCCGTCCCCCCCCCCACCCAGGGTAACACACCCCGCCCCCCCCCCCCCCCCACCCTGTCCGTCCCTCCCCACCCAGGGTCACAACCCTGTGGGGGTGCTGTTTGGGAGATTCTTTCTCACTAAAGGCCTCTTGTCAAAAAGATCATCGGTTGGGTATCAGATGATTTGACCCGTCCGCCATCGTGTATTTTTCACCCCAGAGTCCAGTACAATCGGCTTTCTACCGGGGGAAATTTTATCGGTCCGATGAATTCAACCGGCACTCAACCGATGATCTTTTTGACAAGAGACCTAACCCACTTAATGAATGGGGGATCCTTAGGAGTGCCTAGAATCATTTATTTTTTTGGGGGGGGGGGAGGAACTTAAAGGGGCTGAGGATTGCTTGTGATGTCTTTAAAACCTCTTCAGCAGTTGCACCCGTCCATCTTGTACAACCCTTTGAGGGCGCTTTTTTTAAAAGTCTTATGAGTTTGAGACGTCCTAAAATCCTTCTCAATTTGAAAGGCTCTTTTGGCACAGCTAGTGAGTCTATGTAGCTGACCCATCCACTTTTTTAAATCAAAATTTGCCCAAGCTACGCTCGTTCAAAAGTTGAGGCCTTACTGACCGGACCGGGCTGAACCCTGACCCTGTAAGGGTGGCCAATACCTTCCAGAAGTATCCAAAATACCTTCAGTGTCCTTACACAATCTTTAAGCAATTTGTGGAGGGCATAGGGATCCAGGGCAGTTCCCTCTCCCCTTCTCTTTCCTCTTTCCTCTTTCCTCTTTCCTCTTTCCTCTTTCCTCTTTCCTCTTTCCTCTTTCCTCTTTCCTCTTTCCTCTTTCCTCTTTCCTCTTTCCTCTTTCCTCTTTCCTCTTTCCTCTTTCCTCTTTCCTCTTTCCTCTTTCCTCTTTCCTCTTTCCTCTTTCCTCTTTCCTCTTTCCTCTTTCCTCTTTCCTCTTTCCTCTTTCCTCTTTCCTCTTTCCTCTTTCCTCTTTCCTCTTTCCTCTTTCCTCTTTCCTCTTTCCTCTTTCCTCTTTCCTCTTTCCTCTTTCCTCTTTCCTCTTTCCTCTTTCCTCTTTCCTCTTTCCTCTTTCCTCTTTCCTCTTTCCTCTTTCCTCTTTCCTCTTTCCTCTTTCCTCTTTCCTCTTTCCTCTTTCCTCTTTCCTCTTTCCTCTTTCCTCTTTCCTCTTTCCTCTTTCCTCTTTCCTCTTTCCTCTTTCCTCTTTCCTCTTTCCTCTTTCCTCTTTCCTCTTTCCTCTTTCCTCTTTCCTCTTTCCTCTTTCCTCTTTCCTCTTTCCTCTTTCCTCTTTCCTCTTTCCTCTTTCCTCTTTCCTCTTTCCTCTTTCCTCTTTCCTCTTTCCTCTTTCCTCTTTCCTCTTTCCTCTTTCCTCTTTCCTCTCTCTTTGACACCAATATCTGCCACGTTGTTCTTCCCCGTCTCAAGGTGACATCGTCGTCAACGGCGACACCAACGGCGACCTGGGCGAGGAGGACAAGCCCAAGAAGTGCGACATCATCCTGATCACCGGCAAGCGGGACAACTGCCAGGAGGCCAAGGAGGCCCTGGAGGTGAGACTAGCCCGTCCCTGCTCTCCCTGCCCGGTCGCTGCACGGTGCACACTGCCGGGCCTCCGCTAGTCTCCAATTCCAGTCCCCGAAAGTGGAGCCATACGCACGAGAAGAGTGACTTTGAGCTCCTCGAGACTGATAGATGTGTCTATAATTTCAGGCCTTGAATTTGGTAATTTTTAGGGCAAGGCCACTTTGGCCTTGAATGATGCAAGATTTTCGGGGGCACCAAGGCCAGTGGGTAGGGCAACAAGGGCAAAAAACAAAATTGGGAAAGGGCACAGAGGCCAAATGGAAATAAATTGTACAAAGTTATCATTTTTGCATGCCCTGCTATATACATGTACTATGCATACAGTGAAACCTGCTTATTCGGCCACCTCTATAAAAGGGTCTTTTGTCACCTTTCAAAGTCCCCATCGACATTGCAAGTTACAATATTGCGGTCACTGTCCAACGCGGCCAGCGGCCAGACCTCTTGGAACGGCGGGTGTACATTTGCATTGAAGATAAACCTCCACATTCTGGCAAATGAAGAGATAAGGGGCGCCCTCTTTTGGCGCACCAAATCTCCAAAGTCAGAAAACTAGACGTCTTCTATGTTGGTCACACGTTCTTGTGTTGAGGGTGCCGACTATTTATTTCCGATGCATGGTTACACATTAATGCGGCTGTTGTCGACACGATCGCGCATTATTTTGACTTCTCTGTCTTATCGAGTTGACATCGCTCCCCGATAATCCAAATAAAATACATGTAGTCTAAAAACAACTGTAAATATGCTTACCAATGCAAAAAAAGGGCACGACGGCCAAGGTAAAAATAGGGCACGGCCAAAGTGGCCGTGAAGACGGGGATTTTTGCGGGGCACCTCGGCCAGTAAAGAGGGCAACGACGGCACTGGCCGTCGTGGCCGTCGTTCAATTCAAGGCCTGTAATTTGCCGTTCAGCAAGAACTTTGGTCTCTTAGCTGGACATTGGTTTCAATGAGAATGCGTTTCAGCCAGCGCAAGAGATTAGTGGTTAGCACTGCACGGTGCATGCTTTTTGAGTTTGGGCAGGGCTACTCATGTTCCAGCCTGTCTCTCACGGATGATGTGTGTTCTTTCCTGCCACAGAAACTGGTGCCCGTGACTGAGGACGTGGAGGTGCCCTTTGACTATCACCGCTTTGTCATTGGACAGAAGGGAGCCGGCATCCGCAAGATGATGGAAGAGTTTGATGTAGGTTGCTGCCCTTCGCCTCCCCTCCTCTCCCCTCCTCTCCTCTCCCCTCCTCTCCCCTCCCCTCCTCTCCCCTCCCCTCCCCTCACCCCCTGTCCCCTCCCCTCACCCCCCCCTCCCCTCTCCCCCCTCCCTCCCCCTCATCTCCCCTCATCTCCCTTCCCTTCCCCCTCATCTCATCTCCCTCCCTCCCCTCCTGGTTTTCGATCCTAACAAGACCTTTCCCAAAAGCAGGATGACGAGAGCAGCAGTCGGCCACATTTTCACGTTTTCTTCAATTCAGATTTGTTTCAGTCAGAAAGAAGTTGCTCTTGTCTCTCAGCTTCAGAGACTGGATTCCTTGGTTTTGGGAGGAGGGGTTTCGTTGGGGTTCTTGTGTCAGTTCTCGATGTAGATTTCCCCCTTTCTTTTTTCCTTTTACCCTTCCCAGGTGAACATTGCCATTCCTCCCGCCATGCATCAGTCAAACCAGGTCAAGGTCAGCGGGCTGGCGGACAATGTCCAGAATGCCGTCGAGGCGCTCAAAGCCCGCGTGGAGGAGCTTCGCCTCTCTGAGGAGGACAGGGTAAGGCCCGCTCAGTTTCACGACCTCGGTGTGGTTTCTTTGTTTGAGGCGGTCAACAACAAAAAGAGTTTGCCTAAAAAAAAAGGGGGGGGAAATGACGTCCCCATACTATCATTATATAGCGTAGGGTCTGTGTCGTGAGTTATTAGAGCAGTACGTGTCATGATGCGGTAGGGTGACTAGTTTCTTCCCTGGCCACCTTTCAACTTGCCCTCCCATGCTCTGCTGGTACCAGGTACCCATTTTGTGCTGGATGGACAGAGAGACTTGACCTGCGATCGATTTCACCAACCCATTGTAACGTACGATCTGTCGCAAGACGACGGCCGATGCACACACAAAAACATTGACGATGTATCACAAGTTACAATGGCTTACAGTGTTTTTGTCTGTGGCTCTTGAAAAGTGTCTTGTCGTTGGCTCTCTCTTCCCCTGCCCCCTTCCTACGCGGCACCACAGCGCCTGCAAAACTTTGCTGTGGACATTGAGGTGGACGCCAAGTACTACCCCAAGATCATCGGCCGCAAGGGCGCCACCATCGGCAAGATCAAGGACGACCACAAGGTCAAGAGCATCCAGTTTGCCGACCGCAACGCCGCCAACCCCAACATCATCACGGTGGTTGGCTACGAGAAGAACGCCCTGGCCGCCCGGGACGCCATCCTGGTGATCGTCCACGAACTGGTAAGGAGGAGTTGGGAGCCGAGCCCGGAGACAAGAGACCTCTAGAAGTTACCGGCTTCTTTTCAGAGCCGCACTTCTTGAAAGAGAAGGGATACATGGTGTCACCGCAAACCTCCCACTTTTAGACCTCTATTTCTCATTTTAGAGGTCCACTCATTGGGTGCGTTTTAAAAGACCCCCTCCCCTTAGCTTAAAACACTTTGCACCAGGAGCACCTGTGTTGTTGCAATATCCTAGGCTGTTTTCGAAATGAAAGGATTGGGCTCAGACTTCGTCTCCGTCGGACAAAACCTGAAAATCCAGGTCGTGGTTTGTTTCCGAATTATTTTGTTTGCTTGGTAATAGGTTATTGAGTAAGAAACTGGGGCCAAACGCTTGTTTTTAGATGCCGGTGACGAGCCTTAGCCTTCATTTCGTAAACAGCCATAGACAAAACATGAGCATTGCAATGTGCTGGTCCCCCCCTGATCCAGGCACTGTTGTCAAAGTTTTAAACAAAAAATCTCAGTTTCGATCCTAGCAGGACCTTTCTCAAGGGCAAAGGACATATACAGACAGTCAGGGGAAGGAAAGCCCTGACACATGATAGAGGAAGGACAAAAAGGGAAGGGAGTGGGATGCAGATGTACACCAAGGGAAGGGGAGCTTAAATGGAAAACAAACAAAAAGGGTGTGGAAGATCAAAGGGAGGGGAGGGAGGTGGGCAATCAAAGGGGAAAGCCACAAGGGAACATGAAAGAAAAGAGGGGTCCTATTCACTCTCTCCCCCCCCCCTTCCTCCGTGTACATGTATCTGTTTTGTCCTTGTCACTCTGCCTTTGAGAAAGGTCCTGCTAGGATCGAAACGTCAGGCCCACGAAATTTTAAGGTGTTAATGAAGTGAGGTTTTTTAAAACAAGACACTTTTGGAACCGCAAACCACTAAAGGAAGTTTCCAGCTCAGTGTGCACTCGCCTTCGATGCCCTTTTGTCGCAGACAATGATCGATCCTGGTTTTTGGGGGTTGGGTTTTTGCTCGTCTCTTTGCAGGAGGACCAGACCACCGTGGAGTTTGACATTGACCACCGCATCCACAGCCGGCTGATCGGCACCAGGGGCCGGGCCATCAGCAAGGTCATGGACCTGTACAAGGTGGACATCCGCTTCCCCCGCAGCGAGGCCAACCCCAACCTGGTCACCATCACCGGCCTGGAGGACAACATCGAGGACTGCCGGGAGTACCTGCTCAACCTGGAGGAAGAATACGTGAGCGCTATGGTTTTTTTTTTTTGGCTTACTCTAACCGGCATGGAAACCACAACTAACCACACATGGTTTTTTTCCCTGTGGGAGGATAAGAGCCCTGCGCAAGGACATTCCACCGCCCGGGTTTTTTTTTGTGGTGACCTGTGGTATGTTAGCCTACGCCCCTGTGGGCACTGTGGTAAATTGCGGTATGCAGTGTGTGTCCGTGTGTGGGAGGTGCAAAGCGTTCGGGTTAAAGGAAATAAGGAATACTTTGTGCTAAAAAAAAGAAGAGGAATCTACATAGGAAGGCATGTGTATTTCCAAGCCAAACATCGGAATCTGTTGTCAAGAGCTTGTAAGTTTTTCAAAACAAGAGGAATGAATCCTCCAAAATAGGAATGGTTGGCAGCTATGCTATAAATTCCTTTGGTCTCCCGACCCCATTCCCTCTGCCCCCATTCACCCTCCTACCCAATCCCCTTCTATGTTCCTTCTACCCCTTCTACCCGCCTACCCTTCTACCCCTTCTACCCCCCTACCCCCCCCCCCCCCCCGCATACCCCCTTTCTACCCCTTCTACCCCCTACCCCTTCTACCCCTACGCCTTCTACCCCTTCTACCCCTACCCCTTCTACCCCCTACCCCTTCTACCCCTTGTACCCCCTACCCCTTCTACCCCTACCCCTCCTACCCCTTCTTTTCCCTTTCCCTTCTACCCCTTCTACCCCTACTACCCCCTACCCCTTCTACCCCCTACCCCTTCTACCCCTACTACCCCCTACCCCTTCTACCCCTTCTACCCCTACCCCTTCTACCCCCTACCCCTTCTACCCCTTCTATCCCCTACCCCTTCTATCCCTTCTACCCCTTCTTCCCCTTCTACCCCCTACCCCTTCTACCCCTTCTACCCCTTCTACCCCTACCCCTTCTACCTCCTACCCCTTCTTCCCCTTCTACCCCCATTCCCTCTGCCCCCATTCACCCTCCTACCCAATCCCCTTCTATGTTCCTTCTACCCCTTCTACCCGCCTACCCTTCTACCCCTTCTACCCCCCTACCCCCCCCCCCCCCCGCATACCCCCTTTCTACCCCTTCTACCCCCTACCCCTTCTACCCCTACGCCTTCTACCCCTTCTACCCCTACCCCTTCTACCCCCTACCCCTTCTACCCCTTGTACCCCCTACCCCTTCTACCCCTACCCCTCCTACCCCTTCTTTTCCCTTTCCCTTCTACCCCTTCTACCCCTACTACCCCCTACCCCTTCTACCCCCTACCCCTTCTACCCCTACTACCCCCCTACCCCTTCTACCCCTTCTACCCCTACCCCTTCTACCCCCTACCCCTTCTACCCCTTCTATCCCCTACCCCTTCTATCCCTTCTACCCCTTCTTCCCCTTCTACCCCCTACCCCTTCTACCCCTTCTACCCCTTCTACCCCTACCCCTTCTACCTCCTACCCCTTCTTCCCCTTCTACCCCCTACCCCTTCTACCCCTTCTATCCCCTACCCCTTCTACCCCTTACCCCTTCTACCCCCTACCCCTCCTACCCCTTCTTCCCCCTTTCCCTTCTACCCCTTCTACCCCTACTACCCCCTACCCCTTCTACCCCCTACCCTTTCTACCCCTACTACCCCCTACCCCTTCTACCCCTTCTACCCCTACCCCTTCTACCCCTTCTACCCCTTCTATCCCCTACCCCTTCTATCCCTTCTACCCCTTCTACCCCTTCTTCCCCTTCTACCTTCTACCCCCTACCCCTTCTACCCCTTCTACCCCCTACCGCTTCTACCCCTACCCCTTCTACCCCCTTACCCTTCTACCCCTTCTAACCCTTCTACCCCCTACCCCTTCTACCCCCCCTTCAACAGTTGCAAGAGATAGACGAGACGGAGGAGATGCAGCAGTACACCAAGCCGCCCAGCCGCCAGCAGGAGTCGCATCACGGCAAGCCTGACAGCCAGGGCTTTGTGGTGCGCGGCGCCCCCTGGAGCAAGCCGCCCGACACCAGCAACACCATGGACTTCC
Source organism: Luidia sarsii (assembly GCA_949987565.1). Lineage (NCBI taxonomy): Eukaryota > Metazoa > Echinodermata > Asteroidea > Paxillosida > Luidiidae > Luidia > Luidia sarsii. The sequence goes on from OX465115.1 coordinate 2,516,927, forward strand.
CCAGCATCGGCACGGCCGCCGCCAACCGCAGCGGCGGGGGCGGGGGCGGCAGCGGCCCAGCCAGCAGCAGCATCAGCAGCAACAGCAACCAGGGCGGCATGGGCGGCTCTACTGCCTCCTGGGGAGCCTGGAGACGCTAGACCCACCACCGACCCCCTTCCCGAATCTCCCCTGGCATCCTAGCCACTTAAGGAGCGGGAGCTGGGTTGGCTGCCTCAACCACAAAGTGTGTACCGAATCAATCCAATAAGCTGCTTATTAAATGATAAAAAAAAAAGAATCAATCCACAATATTAGCACCGATCATAATACCACTACACACATACAGCTTATAAATACCTTATATATCCATCCATCCGTGTACACACTGCAATGAAAATGGTTGTTTTTTCAATTGGGATGGAATTTTTTTTTGGAGGGGAGGAATTTTTTTTTTTTATATGGAGCCAGGTTAAATGCTGCCGGGAGATTTCCGCTGAAGCAATTTGCTTTGTTGTGTTTTTATTGTGTTTAATCAAGGTCTGCTTTGCGGGCGTTTCACAAGCCAAAAAAATGTCCACCACGCTTCAGATTTGTTTTCCCCTATACGGTAGAATTGCCACTTCAACTCAGTTCCAACGGGTTTTTTGGTACCTGCAATTTCTTTGCTCTGCTAGCTGAAGACTAAGAAGGAAAACCCAGGCCCAGCCTGACCCCCCCCCCCTCCCCTGGCCCGAGGAAATGTGTCAGGTGAAAAAAATAAATAGTTATCTGATCAGCTGCTAAATGGAAAGCTAACAGGGTTATTTAAAAAAAAAATTAATTGAAAAAAAAATTGAAAACAAAAAATGGCCGTATACAGCAGTTCATAAGTTCATAGCTCAGATGGTAGGACCGCTGGTACGCAAAACCAGAGGTCCAGCCCGAGTTTTCTTTGTCATTTTTCAAAATCCAAATTCACAAAACCTGACCACATCACATACTTAAAGTTGATTTGAAAGTTTTCTCTCATGGATTTCCCCGTTTTTTCGTCTGACTCAAATTACTTCCAATGTTGTTTTTTCCTTGATAATCCTCCCCTTTCTGAGTGTTTCTAAAACATGCTTAGATTTTTTTTCCCCCAAGGATTGTAAACTATGGTGCCTTTGTGTCGAGTAACAGATACTTGTCAGTCGGGGACATGAAATTGAAAAAGAAAAAAAAAAATTATAAAAAGAAAATTGGACAAAATTGGTGAAAGCAGTGGGTTGTAAGATATCGTGAGAGAGCCAGAAGCGTTGACTTGTAAACCAACCTTTACCTGGATTAAAAGAAAGTCAGAGATAGTGATTTTTTGGGTATTATTATTTGAAGGTCCTGTGTTCAACCAGCTTGATAAAGACCCCCATGTAAGGGGGCTTCTTAATGACATGTGCTTGTGAAGTAATCGCCCTGTTGACTGACCCGTCGGCTGCCCATGATCTAAGGGGTGGGGATGTTGGAGTGAGGTTGCTCCCAAACCAACGACGAGTCGTGACATCAATCTAGGTCACATGATCTTTGGGAGCCTATGATCGGTAGACGTTATGCCTACTTTGTAGTGTTCCCTTTTCTGTGTCTTCATCTTTTTTTACTTGGGAGTGGGTTGGAGCAAGAGTGGAGAAGTGTCTGTACGCAGTGTGAACGAAGCTGGTTGCAGCGATCATAGAAATGTCATCAGGCAGTGGATGATTTGCTCCCCTTCACATTGGCTGGAGGTTAATAGTCCAAGGATTTCACAAGGCCTTACAATGCGTCTTAACTCGACTTACGATGGATAACCCATTCGTTAGTAGTGACAGGCCGTACGGTTTCTGTGCATCGCTCGTCGTCTTGCGATTTGATCGTAAGTTGCGATGAGTGTGGTGGAATCGAACTGCCGGAGGGGCAGCCGGTTTGGCCCACCGTGTTTCTCTTGGGACACGTCCACACTCCTGCAACCTTGCACCCCCCCCCCCCCCCCCCCCCCCCGGTATGCTTATCCGGCCTCTCCGAGTGATGACGTCTCTCTGCTCATTGTCTGCAGACTGAGAGAAACCACCACAGGTCCTGGCTTTGCCTCTCACCTCCCCCCCCCCTCCCCCCTCCCCTCTCCCCCTCCCTCCCCCTGCAATTGCTGCCAACGATCCCCGTTCACCGCAGCAGTGTTGAAACCGTGAGACAGCTTTGATAGCTGATTTCACACCACAAATTTGATCCGTCCTTGTACTGTTCAAAAGCCAGCCGTTCAAAAGTACAGCATTCAAGTCCACAGTGTATTGACTGTCTCTCCCACAAACAAACCTTGAGAACGGGCCCAATGCCTTGATTGTAAGCATAAAGGAAGAAGTGATGAGCACAGTCTTATAACACTTCCCGTGCTTATCCGTGTTGATTCGTCTTATTGGGACTCTATGAGGGAACAGTCTTGGTTCTGTGGGCTACTGTTGGCTGGTAGCAGTAGCAGCCCCCCTATGACTAATGCACCACTTATCAGATCATCAAGTATGTACCCACAGATACTGCTTAATAATTAGAGGCACAATTGAATGAAGCCTGACTCAAGTGAAGAAAAATGCTGCACTTTGAATTTTTTTATTTTTTTTTATAAAAGTGATGGAAAATGATTACCATTATCGCTTCAATAACTGATGTCGCACTTAACCTAGATGTTGTGGTCCAACTACAGAACCTGAACGGAGGAATGTTTAATAGACAAGGAATTTGTCAATTAAAAAAACCAATAATGCAATACTAGGTCTACTTACATTCCATGTATGTTCTGGGGAAATGGTGGCTGTGCATGTATGTCTTGGTTTGGGCTTCAGGTTTTGGTTCTTGTTATTAAAAAAAAAAAAATCAAAGTTATGAAATATTTCACTTGCAAATTGTTAATGCCATCTGCAAAAAAAGAAAGACCAATTGTTGTTGAATTCATGCAGTAGAAGCAACTCTGATGTAATTGTCAGTGGTGGGATAGGTGAGCGTTTGAAAGCCTTTACATCGGCCAATCGTGACATGATTTTATTTGTGGGGTTTTTTTTTCAAACGCCAACGTCGAGATGACGAAATCCTCCCGTGTGGGCAGGCAGTCCATGCCTGTTGTAAGTTGCAAATTGTTGGGCCCAAAGATGCAGTGCAAACGAGTGGATTCCCAGGCGTCTTTAGTTGCCAAGCCACCCTGAACTCGCTTTTAATCAAAGGAAGTGCGGCCGCCACTTGCAAGGAGTCCAATCTTCAGAAACACTCTCACGTCGACTACGAAGTGGATGACAAAGTCGACTAAAAAGTAATCGGGGGAAGAAAACACTGCAGAATGATGCCAAAGTTGACCCCATGCATTCCACATTCTGGGTTCTCGTTCGCATCACGGCGAAAACCTTTTAACAAAACGCTGAAACACGTGGGAATCAACAAGAAACCATTTTTTAATCGAGTATTGAAATAATTTCACTATTCCGCATTTTGGTTTCAGCAGAGACGGGACCAGGCCGTGTGTGGAGTGTGCCCTCGGACTAGTTAGCCGCACACTGTATGTGACATTTAATAAAACAAATAAATAAATAAACTTCTCATTATGGGAAAAAAAAAAAACTTGATAATGCAATTTGAGCACAATGCTGAATATTCTCTGTGTTAGCTGGACTCAGTCTTGTTTACGTTTTGAATTGTCTGGGATGCCTTAATTGACAGTCCGTGACTTTAAACCAAATAATCTCCAAATAATCTCCCCCCCCCCCACAAAAGGAACTTTGATACTGAGTGTGCTCCATGATACGTGGTCATTACGTAGGTTTAAGAGTGTTACATTAAGCAATAGGTTTTTTTTTTTTTCTTAAAAAAAAAAAAGATGAAGATTGTATCATCGAACCTTATTCTCAAGTATTTGAATTTCAACTCTTTAAAAAGCCTTGACAAAATAGGAATGATAAAGAAACCGTATTATTTAAGTTTAATTTTGTTTTTCTGTTCACTTGTGGCGCTCGTCAAAATATCTTCTTTTGTATCATTTTGTGTCTTTGCTTTGAACATTGCACACTTTTCCCCCCTATTTCTCCATAATTAACTCTTTCAGATAATATTCAGGACAAATAAGTATTCAGTTATTGGGTTTTTGTTGTTTTTTCCCCAAAATTTTGTTGCATTTGTAAAGAAGCAGTCCTATATCAGTTACGTTCAGCATATATTGTACATGTTTATTTTTTTGTCTTGATGAATAATTGCCAATACATGTATGGTTTTTTTATTGTTATTATTTTTTCTTTTCTTTATTTTTTCTCTGATATATTTGCAAACATGGTCAGTGACCACAATAAGATACCGTATAGGATCTGTTCACTATAATGTTCAATCCTTATGCTCTGGTACTTAATCGTACCCGTTAGAATGTAACGCCAACACAAAAAACTGAACTGATAATAAAGATATTAAAAGAAGTTATTTTTTAATGTTAACGGATCGGAGTTATACTTGATGAAGTTTTATTCCTATCTTTTCATTTGTAAGATTCGGAATGCATTGGTGATACAGATAGGGTTTGTGTCATCCGAAGTGATCGGTATTTAAAATGGAATGCACTGCCAGGAAGTTGGAAGAAGTAGAACACACAAAAAAGCAACTACACAGTGTGCTTCTGCTAAAAAAAAAAAATCAAAAAAGGAGTAATCTCTTTCTTTCTTTTTGGATAATGATTGGACAATCTTTAAGAGCACCTATTCTACACATCATGAACTCACCAGAAGAAAACGTTTGTTTTGTTCTGGGGGTGAGAGGGTAATGTGTTGGTCTGTAAATTCCAAAGATTTTTAATGTGCCATGTTGCTGAAGAATGGGACTTGTATGGGTTCTGAAATCAATTGCAACGGGAAAAAAACACAAGTAATAAACTATTCAACATATATTCTAAATAGCCATAGTCTGTGAAGTTGTGTTCCTTGTTTTACTTTTATGAGCATCTTGGCTCCCAGTTTTGAGCTGTCAGACCAAGTTAGAGACTTAAGCCGTGTTCACACTGGACTATTTCTACCGCGGCCACGCGGTAACTTCCCGTGACATTCCTGAATGCTAGTCTACCGCGCGTTCCCACGTGGACTATTTCACGCCGACGGAATAATTATTCGCCGTGCAGCGAGGAGAATGTCCGATTATTGAGGGTGCTGTGTACAGTAACCTTTGACCTGGGAGGGATATGACGTGCTTTTCGCGCTGAAATCGTAATGTTTTATAGCCAGCTACCGACATGTACATGTACTGACTAGTACTACTGCCACTGGGTACAATACGCCACGTGAATATCGTTGGGTAAAGACATTAAATGATTTACATTGTATTTTGATTGATTGAAATAAAGCAATTTTTCTATTGATGAATTCTTTTGAAATGTGAAATCTAATATAACATACAACTTGAAAATAAAATAAGGACACAAATGGTTAATTAGGTCATTTGAATGAGGTCAAAGCTCTAGGTTGCAGGTTCGATCCCCAGGGATGTAACAGAACATTTTTCTTCTTCAAATTACCAAGTACAAACCCAACCAATAAGTATCTGAAATTTGAACGCAAAATCATCTGGTGCGCATGGCGTGTCGTGGGTGTCCCAGGGTCTGTAACCTCAAGGTTGCAGGTTCGATCCCCAGGGATGCAACAGTTACATTTTTCTTCTTCAAATTACCAAGTACAAACCCAACCAATAAGTATCTGAAATTTGAACGCAAAATCATCTGGTGCGCATGGCGTGTCGTGGGTGTCCCAGGGTCTGTAACCTCAAGGTTGCAGGTTCGATCCCCAGGGATGCAACAGTTACATTTTTCTTCTTAAAATTACCAAGTACAAACCCAACCTATAAGTATCTGAAATTTCGACCAAAAGTCAACTGGTGCGCATGGCGTGTCGTAGGTGTCCCAGGGTCTGTAACTTCAAGGTTGCAGGTTCGATCCCTAGGGATGCAACAGTTTGAATTTTCTTCTTCAAATTACCAAGTACAAATCCAACCTATAAGTATCTGAAATTTGAACGAAAAATCAACTGGTAAGCATGGCGTGTCGTGGATGTCCCAGGGTCTGTAACTTCAAGGTTGCAGGTTCGATCCCCAGGGATGTAACGTAATATTTTTCTTCTTCAAATTACCAAATACAAGCCCAACCTATAAGTATCTGAAATTTCGACCAAAAGTCAGCTGGTGCGCATGGCGTGTCGTGGGTGTCCCAGGGTCTGTAACCTCAAGGTTGCAGGTTCGATCCCCAGTGAAGTCGAGTCTTGAATTTAATGTTTTTTAATTCGATTAGGGTAACCGAAGGTTTAAATAGATTGGTTTTGTAAGGGTGGGTGGGCGGTACTCATGAGGCTAGAGGTTCAGTGGCTCGACTGGGAACCTCAAGGCCGAGGGTTCGATCCCGGGTGGATGCAAGCCTTCCCAGAAACCCAGGCCTCCCCAGATCAACCGGCCTCTCCAGAAACCCCGGCCTCTCCAGAAACCCCGGCCTCCCCAGATCACCAACCCGCGGCGGTTCGAAGACCTGTCGCACCCCCTCTACCCCACTAGATAAAATAAAATAAAATGGAATTTTACCCTTTTTAAGACAGGTTAGATGTCGAAATAAAAGTTAAAAGGCATTATTTATTTAATTTGAAACTCGAACAAGGACCCTGACATCGGCAGGACTCGAACTCGGGTCACCAAGTTAGAAGTTAGAGAGTGTATCCGCTACACAAACACATCCTTCTTACTTATAAAACTTGGAACTAATATATAAAGCATCGTATTGAAAGTTAAAAGAAAATATATAAGTACAAACAAAACAAGAACCCTGACATCGCCAGGACTCGAACTCGGGTCACCAAGTTAGAATTTAGAAAGTGTATCCGCTACACCAACACATCCTTCTTACTTAAAAAACTTGGAACTAATATATAAAGCATCGTATTGAAAGTTAAAAGAAAATGTATAAGTACAAACAGATGTCAACAGTTCCAACTACAAGTGGGAATGAAGTTTCAAATACAAAAATTATTTACCATCGTGATAAACACGTTTTCTAAAGGTACCATAAACAAAATTAACGAATTTAGTCAAACACGAGCAGAATGTGTATTAAAAAATTATGGCAATATATATCCTCTCAGTGGGATGGAATTACAGGGAACTTAGCCAATCGTTTGAATCTGAATGTCCGAAATACTAAAAGTGACATTGTAAATGAAAACATATATATGAGTTATTAATGTACTTGAAACAAACGAATGACACAGGAAACATGTAAATTTACTGTACAGAGGAATATTCTTATTTCAATCTCACCATCCACTGACCATCTATGAAATGTCATTAAAACCAGAATAGAGCATAGTTAAATCATTCAAACACAGCATGAATTACTGCACCAATACCTTGTCTTCATATCTGTGAATGACTTTAGAGATTTTGTCGATCTCTTAACCCTAAACCCTTGTTGAAGAACGCAAATGAAACCTCTTGAATCAGTATGAATTTAAGGTCAAATTTCTTTTTAACGCATCTAACACTGATCAAAATAAATCAAATGTCCTTCCCAGTCTCCCTCAAAGTATTCCCACGGTTTTTGATTGAACAGAACTGCAACATTTTATAAATATGTATGGCTACACACAGCTTCGCTAACACGTGTAAAAGTGTTTGTAGATCAAGAGTTCGAGACTATACGCAATCCCCACGCATAATTCTACTAGTGATCAAAGCGAAAAGACATAAATATGCAAAGAATTATAAAAATTCACACATTTAGGTATAAAAAAATTAAAATGTCGATTAATATTTTAAGTTAAAATTGAAATGATTGAACAAGCCTAATTTACCAATCAGGCGGGGTTGTCTCCGTTGTGATGTCACACCACCCGCAATGATCGACGGCCCTTTTGAAAATATGGCGGGTTGTTGGAACGCAAATTCGACTCAATTCCACGATTTTTCCCTCTTTATGAAACTCGTAGGTGAGTAGCACATAGGTAATTGTAGGTTGATTTTAACACCCAATCAGATAGTCCAACATTTGTCTGTGGGTTGTATTCCCCTTTAAGTCTAGTCTGAGTAACTTGGACCCTTACAATCGCCCTTTTTAAAACATTTTGAGGAGGTCGGGTGATAGTAGTGTCTAAGTTTTTCAGTAAGGAAACACGTGGGAACAACGATGTGTTCGACTCCATGACTCCAGATCGACTCCAGATTTTACCCCGAAAACACCCGTGAAACCGTCCCACGCACCCATCTTTGGATTAAGTGAGAATCACCGATTTCAATACTGGTCATTTGTTTTACTCACGTTTTGGGAAAAGGGAGAAATTTCCCCTCAGGTGATCGAGAAGATTCTCTCCCGTCCGACGAGCCAAAATGCGGTGGCCATCTTTGATCTTTAACTGCACACGCGACCGCTACACGCAAATCGATGACGTTTTGACAGGTCCGTGTGCGCAGTGAGTCTGTGTGAGTATGTGCGCGCGCGCGCACGCGTTGACCCCTATAATTGCGCAAAACGTCATCGATTTGCGTGTATACCGTTTCAATTTGAAATCAAAGATGGCCGCCGCATTTTGGCCGCCGCAAACAAACTGACAAACACAAACACAATCAGGGAGCCAGCCAGATTCACAGCCATCACTCTACCAGTTTAATGGCGAGTTCAAACAATGACAGCAAAGAAAATTACCCTACATGTATTTTAGTGTTAAATAACCGCTTTCCACTATCCAACCTTAGTGCCAGGAACCACCTCCTTTGCCCTCCGCGCCACAGATGGCCACAGGTGCACACTAGTACCTCACTCTTGGCTGTGTGGTACAGATTATAACAACTGCATTGCCAGCAAACCTACAAGGCCACAATCTCCTGAGCCTTTGAAATCCAAGACTGTGACTGACTACAAGATAAAGTTTTAAAGTTTTACTCCAACGGTTCAGGGAGGCATTCTATCCTCGCTACCACAACCTCCCTGCTGACTAAAATAACAACAGTCTGAAATAAGGGGGTTCCCCACAATACTCGATCAATCTTAGCAATACAGTTTTACCTGACAAAAGAACTTCATCCACCCCACTGCAAAAAATAATGGGATTGTATCACTTCAGATGCTTCAGCAATTGCCACAAACTGTAGGAACTACCACAACAGGAACTTGAACATGTTTGCGTGTGAGCATTTTCAAAGGGGAAGACTTCATTGCAAAATTTCACCTAAACAATTCAAGAAGATACTGGTGCACTGGGGTCAAAGGTGCCAGAAGCCTCCTCAGGCAGGTCAATCGTGATTGATTAATATTCATTACTCCCCCCCCTCCCAATGCATGCATATTCATAGGGCAGTGAGGTATCCGCATACTAATAGTGACTGAAATCCGTATAGTTAGACCAAGCACAGATTCTCATTATCCTACCTTTAAACCCTTAATATTAATATTAGCTGGTACGTTTACTGAAACACTGCCACCAAAAAACGGTGTCTCCTTCAAAATGGGTCCCTCCCTACACTTCAAAATTCTTCAAAATTCACAAACTCAAAATGGCTAATCAAATATATTGTCACCCAATAAACCACAGAATGAATATCAAACAGGTATAGGCTGCAACTTGTAGTGGTGGCAGTATGTGGGTAGATTTTGGCAGGCACTATCAACATAACGTACAGTATTGCCTCCTACGTACAGAGAGCATTGAATGGACTATTTTGTCAATAACATGGTTGGGCAATATAGGAAGGTTTGCGGTGAACACCATGTATCAGGTCTCTTAAAGGAAGAGGTATGGTTCTGAAAAGAACCTGAGGGTAACTCAGAGTTACCCTCAGGTTCTTTTCAGAACCATACCTCTTCCTTTAAGAGACCTGATACATGGTGTTCACCGCAAACCTTCCTATATTGATTCACCCACCATGCAAAGCCTTAAGTCTCATTTATGGTTTGGCAGTCAATTTGGAAAAAAACAAAATAGCCAATGTACAATCTGCTGTCATTCAAGATTATCAATATGCATTATATACACGTCAGCCCAAAATATCTACTGTTATTTAACAGCATCACTGATTAAGTCATACCATGGTCCAACCCTATATGACATTTTCCATGATTAAATCAAAATTCCACTGAAACCTCATTACAATTTTCCTAGCACATCTTTTTTTACATGAATTTCTGAATCTCCATTCACTCCAAAAGGAGACCCTGTACATTGTGGTGTTAAGTACTGCTTAAATACATGTGTATAAATACTAGTGTACAAGTAATCCACAACCTTACTACATGTATAAAGCAAAGGTTATGGCCAAAGAGCAAGCAGGATCTAGCAAATAGAGGGCGCTATCCACATCAGACAACCACATAAATCACCCATGTGCTTACAGCATGCACATTCTGCCACAAAAGCACCAGTGGGTTATGTGTACCACATGAAATACCCCACAGTGCTCAAAAGCAGAGATAGGAGAAAGGAAGGGAGATATGAGGGAAGTTCTTTTTACTTATAAAAGTAAATTGGCTTTTGCAGGGGGGGGGAATGTAAAATGCTACAAATGAAGACACAAAGAAATTAAATCGTTTGGTTTCTGCTTCCTGAGAAAAGGATGAGGTTTCACTTAATTCAACAAAAGTATATCAAGCATAATGGGAAGATGAATTTTGATGATTCCTACTGCTTCAAAAAAACACTGCAAATCTTCTAACCTAAAGCTGCTGAAAGACAACCAGGAACTATACTGAGAGTGAGAATTTTTTTCATACTCTCATCTGGGATATCAACTCTTCAAATGTCGGGTCAATCCCATGTCAGTTTCAATTAAATACAGGGGGGCAAGCGACTGTAACTTGAGAGGATTTGAAGCTTGGCTGAACGTGGCATGGGGGGGCACATTGTGGAACGTTTGCAGTGACACCAGCCCTGAAAAGCACTGAAGAGTCATGAAAAGCGTTTGATAACTTGGCGTTGAAGACAGTGCGAGCTCTGCCTGTCGTTGGGAGACTTTCGGAGAACATGGTGTCAGCGTTGTGAAGTTAGCGGCTCCTTTCACGGCCGCACTCCTTCTCGGAAAACGCGGCTTACACGGTGGTGTCACCGCAGACATCCCACATTGGCTGTTGCTAGGCTATGGTATGCTCCCCAGTCGATACATTGCTGAATGATCGTGAGGGGCAAAATAGTCCAAAGGGGTTCAAAGGGGTTGACTGACTGTTGCATTTTTATAATCTACCACAAAGTGACCTCCCCCCACGTCAGCTCTTCGTATTAAGTGAGCTTATTTCAGACAAACTAAGGCATCTTGCCTCTGTTTAATGTCGCACTCTACAGTTGCTTGTCCGACAAAAAAAAAGTACAATAATGTCAGGCATTCAAGCATTCTAATAATGATAAGAAGGAACATTTATAATGCGCAGATCCTATTCAATATGTGACCTGGCACAGCATAACGAGGAATAACCCCGCTTTTGAGATTTTGAGGTTTTCTAATGATGTAAAAGAGTATACTATTAGCTTTCAAATGATATCAAAATATAATATCTTCTAATACTTAAAATTTCCAAAAAAAGAAAAAAAAGAAAATTGATTTGTAATCGAATTGTGAAGATACTTTAACTTCAGGCGTTGTTTACTCAAAGAGTGTTTTGGTGGGATATTCCTCAAGTCGTTGTGCCGGGTCACATATATACTCAGGGGCGCATAAAAAATACCAATAATTGTGATATGAACACCACGCACACTGAACACTCTCGTCATTATTGAACGCCAAACCAAATTCAGAGGTCATGCAATCCTTGCATGGGATCAACTCGTGCGTGCAATGTGCCTCAGGCTCATCCCAAAACCTCACTGCCGATGTGCTTTGTCATCCCCTCTTCGAATCCAAGTCGCGGTGAAAGAAAACGGGCAGACGTCGTGCGCAGACCACTCGGGTGTTTTTTGCGATCCCTTTCGTTTCTATGTCCTCAAAACTTGACAAAACTATTACCGGTATTCGTTTAGAAAAAAAAAAACTCCAGTGTTTTCAGGGCAAATCCTCAAGCTATTTCCAGTCACAACCTTGGCCTTTTTTTTCCAACTAATAAATAAATACAAAATAGTATACATATATACTTTACTATTATTGCAGGTTATTAAACCATGGTAAGACTACTCTCATTAAACACACTATAATAGACCTGCCGATCACCCCACCAAAGGAAAAAAAAGGAGTAAGATTTTGACAGCTTGACAGAAACCATCTCAGTAAAACAAGCATTATTGTTGCGAATGAAACACAAGCTGAAGATTGGTCCTTTGGTATTCCAAGTATTTCATACATGTACTTGCAATTCTACAGCCCTTTCTTGACGATTGATCTGTGCCGGGTTGTTTTGGTTTTTTTTGTTTCTAATCACTTCAGAGTCAAACTGACTATCTATCAGGCAAATCAAATTCACACCAGAAAACCCCACTACATATATTATAGTATAACTTCTTAGTACAACAACCTTACACCAAGACACTTTTTGGAATACAAAGACAAAGCTACGATCTGACAGGATAAGTTATTGACAAAGTACTGACAAGAAATTCAAAAGAAAACAAACCAGACATGAACTGCACACAAACTGGACACGGATCGGAATGCAAACAAACACCCGGCGAAAAGTTGTCCAGTACCTTCCCGGAATTTTGGACAGGAATCTCCGTCCAGAAAACGGGCAGAACCGATCCAGAAGCCCTCAACCACCGATCCCCTCCCCGGAAAAAAAAACCACCCCGACCCAGAAATAAAACGCCACTACAGTAGAAGATTAGACACCAAAGAATTCATTCATACTTCCTTCTATCTAAAAGTGTCTCGGTCGCTCTGAAGGCATAACGGTGTCTCATCCAGGGGGGGGGGGCCTCGTCGGAAATCGTTTTTACTTGAAATTGAAGAAGAATCACTTTTCATGAATAAAAAAAACAGGAATCAAATCCAACAAATAAACATCTTGAATAGTCATGCCCTGATTAATATGATGACTTCTTTAGCATACCGAGTGAATGGAAATTGCCTAAACTCGGCAGTCACTCAATTTTCTAAGAATTCAAAAGATGAATAATCATGAGGCTCATAAATATTCAAAACTTGATGAATAAATGCCATGCATTGATTAGCATCACTTGGGGAACATCTATTGCTTCGTCAAAAATTCATTCAAAGTATTAGACGTAATGTCCTGTGAATGATTAAAGCTACACAAATCTTCATGAATAACTATTGCTTCATGAATAACTATTGCTTCACCAACAATTCAATCAGAATAATAGCAAATTTCTTGTGAATAATTGAAGCTACATAAATCTTCATGAACAACTATTGCTTTGTCAACAATTCTTTCAGAATAATGCCTAATTTCCTGTTGATAAGTAACGCTACACAAATCTTAAGTCACACGATAAAAAGCTTTGGTACATGTACATTGTAATTCCTAGTCCACAGCTAGCCGAGTATTCTTAGAGTCATTTTTACAGAGCAGGACAAGTCCCCTTGGTTAGTCAGTGTGTTAGAGAGCCTGTACTGTTAGGTTAGGAGTTAGTTCTTCCTTGGTTTTGGTGCCCTGCAAAAAACAAAAAGAAACGGAGAGACAACAACAGACTGAGACTGAGACAAAAGGTTAGTTCTGCCACCGTGCACACCCAACAAAAAGGGTTAGAAGAGTCCCGTTGATTTAATAAGGATTTTAGCGTTGAGGAGAATGTACGGTAACTCAATAGGGTTTGTGCCCTCATTGCCCGATTGCACTTTTTTTTCAGCATGCAATCGGGCAAAGCACTGTGTACACAGTTCTTATTACGTTAAGTACGGCAACCCCTCATTGAATTAGGATTCCTGTTGATTCTTTTTTTCTTGCCAAGGAAATCGTGGTTTTCATTACTTCTATTTTTTTTTTCCGGTAAAAGTCTCCCCAAATCCAAATCAAAAGCTTCCTCAAATACTTCAAACTTCCCCGGGGTGAGAAATTGGTAACCATATACCGCAACAAACTTATTATCAAGAAGAATCCACACGGAAATTCTAAAAGCATAGCCTTTGGTCATTGCTGGCTTTTTTTATAAAACCAAAACTCTGAGTTAAAAGATTGGGACCGATGGCATTGTTTCCACTACTGCCCACATGACAGTGCACACTGATACTAATATTCATTCCTCTGCACATACTGGCATGTTTGCACCAAGAGTGGACTGTACAGAATCACATCACCTAAAAATCAACTTTAAAAAAACAAAAACAAAAAAAAACCAGAATTTAGGGAACCTGACCGGATCGATCCTGGCAAGATCGATCCGGCCAGGTCCTCGAAAAACTTGGCATTTGCATTTTGGTCATTCAAGTCAGTATTAAAAAGCGGTTTGCAAACACTTCTGTATCACTTCCAGATCACAGGAATCATAGCAAAGGATCTGGTTGATGTGCGAGCAAAGATGAAGAAGTCTGAGATCAGATGACTGGTGAGTTACAGTGCATCAGTGTTGGACCATCGAAGGGTCACAGCGTGTGGCCATGCAGCAAATGCAGCACACTGTGTGAGCCTATGCCAAGCACAGGGCCTACTAGTGTACACAACTTCGGCAGCACAACTACATGTACAAGCATTCACCAAGACCATGTGATTCTGAACCAAATCACCGGAAGTGGGGAAATTTATCCAAAAGCCGGCTTAGGCTTAGGGTACGACTTCGCCTCTGTGATCAAAAAAGCTGAAAACACAGGTTGGAGATTTGTGTTGAAAATTGAAACTTTTGATTTTTTTTTTGGTCAAAACGCAGTATAAGTTATAACATTCAAAAACAAAGCCAAAGGCCTCCCATGTTCATGCCTTGTACTTAAAAACAGACAAAAGAAGGAAATAAAGAGTAGGTTTGCGGTGACACCGTGTTCGAGAATTTGTTTCTGTGAGTGAGTGTGAATGAAGATTTCAAGAAAGACAGACAAAGCCAGAGCCTGAGCCTAAGCCGGGTTTTGGAGAAAAAAAAGGGCCCCTGGAAAAAAGAAATTGAGGGTCTGCCTTTTCCGATGCTGGCAGGATCCTTCTTTTCTTTTTTTTCCTCCGAGGACAGATAGAAGAGCAGAAAGAGAGAGTGCGAGAAATTACCACAAAATTTCACGAAACGGGACAAGACGAGGAACAAGAGGTGCAGGCACGGCAAGGCAAGGCAGTGCCGCAGAGCTGCCAACCCATCTTAACGGAAACTAGGAATACTTCTGCTAAAAGATGATCACGGAGCAAACTACATAGGAATACGTGTGTATATTTCCAAGCCAAAAA
Organism: Luidia sarsii; assembly: GCA_949987565.1. Classification (NCBI taxonomy): domain Eukaryota; kingdom Metazoa; phylum Echinodermata; class Asteroidea; order Paxillosida; family Luidiidae; genus Luidia; species Luidia sarsii. The sequence continues at coordinate 2,532,177 of OX465115.1, forward strand.
TCAGAATCTGTTGTCAAGAGCTTGTAAAAAGTGATAAAATTTTACCCCCAAAAAAGAGAGGAATGATTCCTACAAAAAAGGAATGGTCGGCAGCTATGCAGTGACTGAGGGGTGGGAATAAAGTACACAATCGATTGAACTGAGCAGCAACTGTGAGTGTCATATGTGCGGGTCAGAAAATGAGTCAGATGTGGCAAAAATATGAAAATGAGATATCTACATAGCAGGATAGACCTCATCAACAGAGCTTCATTTTGGTTTTTGTTAGAAATGCATAGCAACGCTGCGAGAAATGCCAGTTTCCAAAAATCCCGGTTTTTCATTTTCAACAAAACTGTTAACAGGGAAAACAAGCGTTAAGATTTAAATACTGTATTGTCAGACATCCTAAGAAGTTTCTTTATTGACTGCACATAGCATTTTCCTGATACAAAATTGTTACTTCTCATGAAGGATTACGAAAGAATTCAGAAATAAAAAAATAAAAAATAAAAATGGTGAAAAGTGAAGAAAAAACACCCTTTCAACATTGAATCGCCTGTAACGCATTTTCATGCCGTGCAACATCTGACTCATTTTCACAAGCATACATTGAGTGAAGAGTCAGATTACTGGCTAGTGCATCATACGCATCAGTGGGGGAGGGAAGGGGAGGGCCTCACCTGGATCTCCTGCAGGGCTTGCTTGGCCAAGTAGGCCTCGCGCTTGATCTTGACCTCCAGGCTCTCCGGCACGTCGGGCACGGCAAAGTCGATGAAGCGTCCGATGCCGAAGACAAAATGCTGCATCCGCGGCAGAGGGAAAGACGAGAGGAGAGGAGAGGGGACAGAGACTCCATAAGAATTTTGAAAGGCTGCAGTGACACCGTGTTTAATAGTCAGATCACTCTTGAGATGGAGTGTGGCTCTGAAGAGAGCCGGTACCTAGGGACGGAGAGGATATTGAACGGAACGAGAGAGGAGCCTTCTTCAAAGCCTCAAGAAAGGCGGCTTTGAGAAAGGTCCAGCTAGGATCGAAACATCAGGCCCTCCAAATCTTGAAGGAGGTTTGCATCTTGGTCATTTAAATCAAGAAGCAGTTAGCAACATTTGTTTTTATTGCTACTTTTAAGATCGAGTACAGATTTGGAGAGAAATGGGGATTTTTTAAACATCAAACCCTACGAATAGAGAGTTGGGTCACACAATGAGAATAAAATACGGGGGGGGGGGGGTCCCTACAGACAGCAGTGTTGAATCTCAGGCATCATTTATTGAACGGGGGCTTTTCCATTAACAATTCTCTGTCCCTCAGAAGTTCAGAAGGGCTTTGCTACCCGGGGCTTGCTGAACCCAAACGTGGAGTGCGTGACATTCAGTGCACCCTCCCTCCCAAGCACGGTCGGTGCTTGGCCATACTCCACAGAGATATTGGACCAATTGGGACAACATAGGTATAACACGATGTTTGCGTCGAGGTGAATGTAATTCAAAGAGGGTTTGCCCTGCTCGACGTGATAAACACCGAGTGCTCAGTGCTTTGCCCAATGCCTGATGAACAAATTTCAGGCAGCTCGGGCGGGATTCAAACCCGCGACTCCCACTCTCTAGTGCAGACGTCTTGACCACTTGACCACCGAGCTGGTCGAGGTCGTGCGGTGGATTCGAATATTGTGCAGCAGCGGGTACCGCGTTGCATCACAGAATTTTGTAGGTCTGCGCAACAGAAGCGCAAAGTCCCCAAGGTTACGGTGACACCGTGTTTAATAGTCAGAATACTCTTGAGATGGAGTGTGGCACTGAAGAGAGCCGGTAACTATGGACGGAGAGGATATTGAACGGAACGAGAGCCTTCTTCAAAGTCATTATTATTATTATTATTATTATTTATTTATTCAGCCATCACAAACATACGTGTAGTACACAAATACAGACAATACTTCCAGATGGGCTTGGCACAACAAAAGCAAAGTAATGGTCCTTAATAGACCTGCTGAATTACAATTGCGACAAATAAAAAAAAAAAACACCCAAAGTGTTGACTACCTCGAATATGATGACAAAGGCCAGTTTGACTGCCATCAGCTGGTAGTAGAACTTGGTGTGCTCACCCTCCTCGTCTCGGAAGTCTTTGTATCTGAAGAAGGCAAAGGAGCCACGGAGGCAGAAAATCAATCTCAGATAGTTTGAGAACACAGCGACAAGAAGTCTTCAAAGAATAAGCCCTATAAATGAAATACATTTCTATAAGCCGTGAGAAAATGTGGATGAAGCGTCTTCAGGCTATTCAACCACATGGTCTCCACATCCAGGAGGGTAATGACTAACACCATGCAGCTTTCTGATAATCCTTCTTTTGTGTTCAGTCCTTCACACTTCTCTCTTTGATCTTTCCCCCTCATCTCACTAATCCCTCCCCTACTCCTTGCCCTTCTCTTTGATCTTTCCCCCTCCTCTCACTAATCCCTACCCTACTCCTTGCCCTTTCCCTTTGATCTCTCCCTACCAGCTTCACTCTTTGTCCTCTGTCTTTCATCCGTGTCCTATTCACTCTCCCCCCCCCTCCTTTGTGTACATGTATCTGTTTTGTCCTTGTCACTCTGCCTTTGAGAAAGGTCCTGCTAGGATCGAAACGTCAGGCCCACTAAATATTAAGATTTACATTTCTATTGATGCAAAATCAATTAGAGCAGTGCTACGTTAAGCCAAAGGTCTCAGCTTCAAGTCTCAAAGTTGGGGTTTTGTTTAATGCAAATTCGCCCAAATTAAGTAAGCTACTCAAGGTTATGGGCTAAGGAAAGAAGGAGATAGGGAGGGACTCAGGAAGGCCAGAGATAGGAATTGACATTCCTCTTAAAAGAGGGCAAGATGGTAGGTTGGGGGGAGGTGGGAAACATGAACCAGAAAGGAATTCCAGTGAGAGACTAAAATGTCTGCAATTTTCACAAAGTCATGCAAATCACAATTATGCCGCTGAGGGAGATTCACTGTATAACTCTGAATGAGATATAAAGACTCTTTGGCTGATCCTTTCCGATCACCCACAACCTTGAACAACTCACACAGCCTTGAAAAGCTGAGAGGAGGTAAATAAATAAAACTTAAGGCTTTGCATGGCGGGTGAATCAATATAGGAAGGTTTGCGGTGACACCATGTAACAGGTCTCTTAAAGGAAGAGGTTTGGTTCTGAAAAGAACCAGAGTGGTAACTCGACGTTTCGACGTTTCGACCAGTATGCTCTGGCCGTCATCAGGATTCTCCTGATGACGGCCAGAGCATACTGGTCGAAACGTTGAGTTACCACTCAGTTTGTTTTCAGAACCATACCTCTTCCTTTAAGAGACCTGATACATGGTGTCACCGCAAAATTTCCTATATTCAGAGGAGGTATCTGCCCTGAAAGGCAGGGTCCGCTCGTTTGTTCCTCAAGCAGGCAATACTGCAGAACCTCCACAGAGCCAACTGCACGTCGTACAGAGCAAACCGCACACTGAATCACCTCCTCACCGATCACACAATCACTGAGTCATCTCTCATCTCACCTACTGTACGCGTGTGCGGGTGGCTTGATGTCTGTGAGTGAGTCATCAGCAGGGGGGGGGGGCTTTGATCGGGGGTGTCCTTGGCTTACCTGCAGGTCTCTGGGTAGGAGCCGTTCGGGGAGTAGGACATGGTGAAGTTGGTGTAGCCCTCCAGGTCCCAGCTGTACTTGTACTGGTACATGAGGCGCGGCAACAGCTCCGATGTGAAGGCAATCAGGAAGGCCTGAGATGCGAGGATTCAAGCAGCATGACTCACATAGGGCTAGCTAATCAAACACACCAAGCAATGGCTGCTAGACCTTGAGACCGGCTAATGGAACAGACCTAGTAATGACTAGTAAACCCAGGTAGCAGCTAACCAAACACTCCCAATGACTGGCAGACCCAGGCTGCAGCTAACCAAACACTCCCACTGACTGGCAGACCCAGGCTGCAGCTAACCAGACACTCCCACTGACTAGCAAATCCAGGATGCAATTAACAAAGCACTGCCACTGACCTAGGTTGCAGCTAACCAAACCACAGCAATTGACTAACAGTTCCAGGGTACAACTAACCAAACCACATCAACTGACTAGCAGACCCAGGCTGCAGCTAACCAAACCACACCCACTGACTGGCAGACCCAGGCTGCAGCTAACTGAACACTCCCACTGACTAGCAAATCCAGGTTGCAACTAACCAAACCCTCCCCCTGACTAGCAAATCCAGGTTGCAACTAACCAAACACTCCCACTGACTAGCAAATCCAGGTTGCAACTAACCAAACACTCCCACTGACTAGCAAATCCAGGTTGCAACTAACCAAACACTCCCACTGACTAGCACTCCGAGGTTGCAGCTAACCAAACCACAGCCATCGACTAACTGATCCAGATTACAACTAACCAAACCACACCCACTGACTAGCAAATCCAGGTTGCAACTAACCAAACACTCCCACTGACAAGCACTCCAAGGTTGCAGCTAACCAAACCACAGCCATCAACTAACTGATCCAGAGTACAACTAACCAGACCACATCAACTGACTAGCAGACCCAGGTCGGAGATAATCCAACACGATTCACAAGGACTCAAAAGGTGAACTCACGTTGCTGATGACGGCCATGTTGGCGATGAACTCCAGGATGTCGTACCAGATGCCGATGTCCTGGGCCCGGTCGGCCACCGAGCGCCGCACCTCCGAGATGTACTTGGAGCCGTCCAGCCGAATCTCGATCCAGTTATTGAGCAGGGCAAAGAGGGGAGCCAGGGGGAAGGCCGCCACAAAGACTGTGATGAAACCAAACTGGATGACTGGGAGGACGAAAGACAGAGAGAGAAAAAAGTTAGATGGGGGCCCCGACAGTTTGATGGTAACAGGACCTTTCTATTTCTCTCTGCCTTGGTCCTGCTGGAATCCAAACATCAGGCCCTATAAATGACCTTCAGATTTCACTCATTTGGTCACTGAAGTCAACAACAGACTCAGCTTGCAGCTAACCGGACCACAGCCACTGACTAGCAGACCCAGGTTGCAGCTAACCAAACCACAGCCACTGACTAGCAGACCCAAGTTGCAGCTAACCAAACCACAGCCATTGACTAGCAGACCCAGGTTGCAGCTAACCAAACAACAGCCATTGACTAGCAGACCCAGGTTGCAGCTAACCAAACCACAGCCACTGACTAGCAGACCCAAGTTGCAGCTAACCAAACCACAGCCATTGACTAGCAGACCCAGGTTGCAGCTAACCAAACCACAGCCACTGACTAGCAGACCCAGGTTGCAGCTAACCAAACCACAGCCACTGACTAGCAGACCCAGGTTGCAGCTAACCAAACCACAGCCACTGACTAGCAGACCCAGGTTGCAGCTAACCAAACCACAGCCACTGACTAGCAGACCCAGGTTGCAGCTAACCAAACACTCCCACTGACTAGCAGACCCAGGTTGCAGCTAACCAAACCACAGCCACTGACTAGCAGACCCAGGTTGCAGCTAACCAAACACTCCCACTGACTAGCAGACCCAGGTTGCAGCCCCTTACAAATCCATTGATCAGGCTCGGGCTCGAGCTTCGTTGCCATCTCACAAAACCTGGAAATACAGGTTGTGGTTTTTTAGCCGAATTTGAATGTTTGGTGGCTTGGTAAGTACAGAGTATTCACCAAGAAACTGGGGGCCAAACGCTTGTTTTTAGATGCCTGTGATATTATAACGAGTAGGATAAATATGACCAAAGCCTCAGCCTAGATGCCTGAAGCATTAAAACGGGTTCACAGAAATGTGACCGAACCGTAAGCCCGATGTACGCCCATGTAGGGCGTGACAAAACACTGCCACACACTGTCCAGTGTCAGACGACATCGTTCAAAAGGAGATGAAAAAAAAACCCTGGTGCCAAGGATTCTCACCCATCTCTAGGTACTCCTCAAAGAGGCCTTCGTTGGGCACCAGCTGGTAGTCTGCCTCCCAGCGTTTGCACTCGCCATCGCCCAGGGACCCGCGCAGCTTGTAGCGGAGATAGCACTGCTTCAGTTTCCTGCCGACCATCGCAGACAGAATCAAAAAAAAGAAAGAGCTAATTTAATGAGGGTTTTACCCTGCTCGACGTGATAGGCACTGAACGCCCAGTTATTTGCCCGATGCCTGATGAAAAAAAATAAAAATCAGGCAGCTTGGGCGGGATTCCAACTCGCAACTCCTGCTTTCTAGTGCAGATTTAAACATTTTGTTTCACACTTATGAACACTTGCCCACATTTCAGTGCAACTTTTGTGGAAATGGACAAGGACGTACCGGGTACTGTAAGTGTCACTCACAGAATGGCCACTTCCTATACATGTACGTTGCAGACCATAACCAATCCAATGATTGCAGTGCTCAGCAATGTCAACCTTGGACCCGGATGAATGCTTCACTTACAGAATGGCCACCCTCTGACGGTTGCTATGCCAGACTTTTTTGAGCCAGAGCTACATAATGGCCAATACATTTGTGCTGTTACTTTGGGGTAGTCCAGACAAGTATACATTACTTATTGAGGGGCCTCCCTCTGACAGTTGTTGGTTACTTCTTTTTGAGCCAATTTGATATGCTAGTTATAACAGCTAGTTAAATACAAACTTCATTTCTGCCAATTTTGATATAAAAAGCTAATAATACTCAGCATTGTCGAGGGTAGCCCAAACCCGAACGTTTTTATGGCACTTGCGAAATGGCTACCCTCTGAAAGTTGCTGAACACAAACTTCTTTTTCTGCACATTTGATACGCTAGCCAATACAGGTACTCAGCACTGTCAAGGGTAGCTCGGACCCGGATGTATGTGGCACTTACAAAATGGCTACCCTCTGAAAGTTGTTGAATACAAACTTCTTTTTCTGCACATTTGATACGCCAGCTAATACATGTTTACTCAGCACTGTCAAGGGTAGCCCGGACCCGGATGTATGTGGCACTTACAAAATGGCTACCTTCTGAAAGTTGTTGAACACAAACTTCTTTTTTCTGCACATTTGATATGCCAGCCACATGTTACGCAGCACTGTCAAGGGCAGCCCGGACCCGGATGCATGTGTGACTCACGGAATGGCCACCTCCTGGCAGTTGTTGATGATCTGCTTGCCCACCATGATGACCAGCAGCTGTTGGGCCAGCTCCACCAGGCAACCGCCGCTGTTGCACGCCTCGTTGCGCAGGCCAAAGATGGTGGTGTAGTTGCCCGGGTACCCCAGGAACCTTGAGGGCGACGGGGACGACAGGGACAAGGCGTCAGCATCGGGGCAGAACACACGTCAGAGAACATTTCAGACAGCTACACGCTACGTGGAGATTGGCTCAGCTTGTGAAATATTCCTGCTAAAAACAGGACTCTATTGCTTGAAGCCGATTGCTTTCTGGTTTGTATTTGTCCACTCTTTGCATGATGAGGATGGTTCATGGTAACGGTGGTCGATTTCACCAGACTCATCGTAACTTACGATTAATTATTAATCGCAAGACGATTAGCGATGCACAGAAACTATACTGCCTATCACAACTTACGAAGAGTTGTCCATCGTAAGTTGAGTTACGATGCATCTTAAGGCTTTGTGAAATTCGCCCTAGGTTGCATGTATAAAACGCAGTGGCTGTTGTTACGGCAGTCGTCCGTGTGGTTCCCTGACTTCACAGTATTTGTCAGGATGTTTAGCTCTTGGAACCAGACTATCAGCTAATAGACTGGTTCAACCAGCCTGCAATGACGAAATACAATGAAGTCAGGGAACCACACGGACGACTGCCGTAACAACAGCCACTGCGTATATAAAAACATAGTCGCAAGGAGGTACTCCTACTTTCTTTAATATTTACATTCTAAAGCACTGTTTTACACAACAATTTTCTGACTGGCAACCCTACAAACACAAAATGATTCGGTTTTGGGGGATTCATTTTTCTTTTCACTGCAAAGGAACTACAAACTGATACATGTATGCACTTGTCAAAGCGTCACAAGTGTGCAATACTGAGAGACAATCATACAATGATTTAAAACTTGATCTCTTTCCACACACAATATACATGCACATGTAATGACTCCAATGTGTGTCGGTATATTAGGGTCAATCACCGGATGGGTTAATTTACCGATGAGTAAAGAAAGGAAAATAAGACAACAAAAAGGACATGAGTTCACAAGATGAAGACTATTATTAGTATTAGACCATGTTATGCTTCATGGATGGACATACAAGTATTCAACAAACGTTTGTTTTCACATTGGTCACTGCTGTTTTCACATCGGTAAAGGATGAAAAAAAATATCTTCATAATGCAAAGCGTAATTCAATAGAGAGCGGAAAGCTATCTGGTCAGAAGTAAGGCATGAACACCCATTGCTACTAGGTACATTGTATAAATTGCCAGCCTAGCTTAACACATAGAACTGGGTGAGGTGGCTACTCTGAAGCAATGCACAAGGCTCTATCCCAATTGGTTGGTAGACTGCTAGCCAAGGCCAACAAATGAACTGGGAGGATTGACTGATGCAAGGTACTGTAGGAGAACTCCATCCTCTTTTGAGGGTAGACTGACAGCAAACTGGAACAGACTAAGAATTTTGTTCTTACTGGTGAGAAGAGCATAAAGACTTCAAACACAATCTACTCTTCCCTCACATCCATTCATGGAATTTTGATTTGATTTCTATGTTTTCAGGCCAAATAAAAAAAAAACTACCCTGACCAGGGCAATATCATGAAACATCAACAAACTGGGGAATACTTATCACGGCTTCTCCCATATGAACCCACAGATGATGACCACAGTGCACAAAAACGAGTCACATGCAACAAGATAAAGGTCTGCATCAGAGATACTCACTTCCCCCACAACAGAGCAGTGCAAAGAACCAGGCTATATCATTAGCATAACAGAGAGCGAGAGAGAGGGTGTATGTGTGCGGGCGGCAAGTGCCAGGCTAAAGTCCAGAAAGAGATGAGAGAAGAAGTACTGTAGGAAGCCAGAAACCCGAAGTTGGCTGCAAAAGGATCAGGGTTCGGGGGTTAGAAGAGAAAGAAAAGAAGAGAAGGAATCGGAAGTCAAACAGAAAGAGAGAATAAAATTGTTAAAGGAAGCAAATAGTGGTGGCAGATAAAGGAGAACAAATGTGACCCGGCACAGCGACATGAGGAATATCCCACCAAAACACTTTTTCAGTAAACAACGCCTTAAGTCAAAGTATCTTCTCAATTCGATTAAAAATCTTTTTTTTTGTTTTTGTATTTTCGGAAAGTTAATGTATTGAAGGATATTATGTCCAAAAGATTTTTACGAAATCCGTCTCTAAATGTTGAAAAAACAAGGATTTCGGGGGAGTGTTTGTGTACTGTTTTCATGAAAATATAAAGTTCCTGCATTTTTGAATGGCTGCTTTCGAGGAGTTAGACTGGTGCTGCTATATTGTGTCTGGTGCCAAATGAGCGAGCGAAGTCCCCTTGTACTATTTACAACAAAGTTCACACGGAAATAAATTTGATATCATTCGAAAGCTAATGGTATACTTTTTCACATCATTAGAAAATCTCAAAATCTCGAAAGTGGGGGTTATGCCTCATTATGCTGTGGCGGGTCACAAATCTTCTAACTGTTGGTTATTCTTAGCTATAAATCTGCATCACTTTCTTCGGCATTACTTTGATCGAAAACCAGTTTGGTCATCGCTTGAAAATTCTCAACCGATAATTTGCTCAACAAAATGAGTTGGTATATATACATGTAGAGTTGGTATATAAGAGTTGGTATATAGAATGGTATATTGTGGGCGTGCTCGCTTGACATCCAAAGGGTCAAAGGTTGAGGAGGCAACCAGTCTGAATCACTCTGCATGTGAACATGACATGATTTATAAGCACATTGCTTGTGCCAGTTAAAATCCTATATCAGACATTAGGAGGGCCTGATGTTTCAATCCTAGCAGGACCCTTCTCAAAGGCAAAATCCTGCATGCATTACATGCCGGAGTGCCTTTTTGTAGGCTTTTGGGTTCATTTTTGAGGTTTGATTTTGACGCCCAAGGTGGCAATTTTCAGAGACAATACCGGTGGGTGGAAGGGGAAAACCTGCCAGCTCGCGGCATGAACATGCAGGGGAAACCTCGTCAGTTTGAACCACCAAATTAGGAGCACTGGCGGAGTTGCTACAGTGTAGGCCCAAGTCCCTTCCAATCCGGGAGCCTACTAATGTACCACAAAACAATATCCAGCATAACAGAGGCCACGTACATGTATGTCCAGTTGTGCCAGGTTTGAATCCCTTGTACACAAAGTGAACTCATTGATTGTTCCTGATTGTTAAGCAAGTTTCATGTTATTTTTTTTTTATTTTTTTTATTTTTTTTTTTAAACCTGTTTGGCGGTCATGGGTACTGAAAAGTAACCCTTTGCAAAATGGCTAATATGCAGGGGGGAAAAGATACCACCTCACCATTTTAATAAGCAAGGGAAACCAAGTAGTTTTGATGGCTAGAGCGGTGTTAGGGGGGGGGGTTAATCCTTTCTGGACCCAAACTCTGCCAAAGCCCGGCAATAAGTTCTCTCCTGAGGGGGGCCTCCGATAGAGGAGAAAAAAAAGGCCGACCACTTACTTGCCCTTGAAGAAGGCAATGTAGAAGATGGAGGAGAAGAAGTTCATGAACTGGAAGATGAAGACCTTGAAGGTGAGGTTGTCCTCGTACTCAGTCTGGGTTCGGTGCATCTCTGAAAAGAAGGAAAATAGATATATGAGACTCCTCCTCCTCAACACATCATCCAAATGGCGGAGTGACGAAACATCTGAAACTAGCTAGAGAAAAAAAAACTGTTGCTTAAAAAAAAACTTTTTCAAAACACTGCCACAGACAACCAAATGGCATTCCAGAGCCAGAGCCAGAGCCAGAGCCAGAGCCAGAGCCAGAGCCAGAGCCAGAGCCAGAGCCAGAGCCAGAGCCAGAGCCAGAGCCTGAGCCTGAGCCTGAGCCTGAGCCTGAGCCTGAGCCTGAGCCTGAGCCTGAGCCTGAGCCTGAGCCTGAGCCTGAGCCTGAGCCTGAGCTAGAGCCTGAGCCTGAGCCTGAGCTAGAGCCTGAGCCTGAGCCTGAGCCAGAGCCAGAGCCAGAGCCTGAGCCTGAGCCTGAGCCTGAGCCTGAGCCTGAGCCTGAGCCAGAGCCAGAGCCAGAGCCTGAGCCTGAGCCTGAGCCTGAGCCTGAGCCTGAACAGCAGTTTCCACGGGTCCATGTCCCCACGCAGTTTTCTCCATGTCCCAGGAGGGAGGATAGGCGTAAATGATGATAAGTAGCTTCTGAAACAATTTCCTCAACAAGGTTTTCCAACTGAGTGGAAGGTTTGTGGTGACACCATGTAGCACTTCTTTTTCGAGAAGGAGAGTGGCTCTGAAGGTTTTGCGGTAACACCATGCAGCACTTCTCTTTCAACAAGGAGTGTGGCTCTGAAAAGAGCCGGCAACTCAACGTTTCGGGCAGTGTGTACTCTGCCCGTCGTCAGGAGACTCTACTCTAATTGTGCCTTGGGTGAAATTATATCACGCTCTTTTCAAACCGTTTCGCCTGTGTTCAGTTCCTGTATAGGGCAGGGCTCAACCTTAGCACTAGCCCGACGGTCATTGTCTAGTAAAAACAGCTGCGGGCTAGTAACATGACCCACTTTGCTATCCCGGCGGACTAGTAAAAAGTAGACAGCGGTGTGGCGACAAAAAAAAACGATACGGGCAGGGATGAGTAAATATAAACTAATGATTTATTTTACTTGACCTAATAACCTCGTGTTAAATTCAATATTAATTATACAGGGCTAGTAAAACTTGCTGCGGGCTAGCAAAAAATCAATTTACTAGCCCGTTGGGCTAGTTAACCACTTCGCGCCGGGACCTCCGAATCCGGAGGTCAATTGGATTGCCTTTGCAACGGGGCCCTCTTAATCCGGGCACCCCTATTGTCCACATTCTAAACAAAGACTCTTTTCAGCTTAGAACAAAGCAATACGAATCAGTACAAAGACCCCTTTTGACGCAAGTTTCCACATGAATTGCAAGATTAGCAGCAGTAATTGTGCAATTGTGGGACTTTTACTGTGGAGGATCGAGGGATACCGCGCTGCAGCTGAAAGCACGCAGGGGGACATTGTCTTTGCATGCCACACAGCCCAACGGTCGTCGGTCTGGCATTGGAATTCCCCCCACATTCTTTACCGTAATCTGTACGCTCGTTTGTGGCCGACCAACTCAAAGATTTGACTGCCTGGAGTGGAGGCTGGAGTCTGCGGTCAGGGATTGTCAGCAGCGTACACGCACGCACACGCACGCACATGCACAGGTCCGTTACGGTCCACTGACGATAGGCTTAATTGACGACGCACAAAGGGCCCTTTTTCGAACGGATAACCTCTTGACAAAAGCCACAACGACTTCCGAATTGTGCCAGGTTTTACTCTCTTGTACCCATAGTATACCCTTATCGATTTATTTCACAGAAATATATTGTTCCGATTGTTTTAGCAAGATTTTAAAATGATGCATTGCTCAAAAACCCCTGTGTGGCGGTCATCGGTGCTGAAAAACCCCCCGGCGCGAAGTGGTTAAGCGCGAGGCTTGTAGGGGATGCCTAGGCTGGGTTGGCCGGATGCCTTAGGGAGGGGGCAGGATCGAGCCTTACCCCAATCGTTGAGAATGCTGGCCAGGGTCTGGTAGACCTGGCCCAGGACCATGATGAGGATGAGGTTGACCACCGCACTGGACATGCTGGCTATGGACTGGGACTCCTTCTTCAGCAGGGCATTCTGGGACAGCGGGATGTCTATCAGGACTCGGTACATGATGACGCCCACCATGAAGATGAGCACCAAGACCACCTGAGTGAAGGAGAGAGAGACGGAGGGAGAGAGGGAGGGAGGGAGGGAGGGAGGGAGGGAGAGAGGGAGGGAGGGAGGGAGGGAGGGAGGGAGGGAGGGAGGGAGAACGGGAGGGAGGGAGAGGGGGAGGGAGGGAGGGAGAGAGGGGGGAGAGAGGGAGAACGGGAGGGAGGGAGAGGGGGAGGGAGGGAGAGAGGGAGGGAGGGAGGGAGGGAGGGAGGGAGGGAGGGAGGGAGAACGGGAGGGAGAACGGGAGGGAGGGAGAGGGGGAGGGAGGGAGGGAGGAGAGGGGGAGGGATGGAGGGAGGGAGAGGGGGAGGGAGGGAGAGGGGGAGGGAGGGAGGGGGGAGAGGGGGAGGGAGGGAGAGGGTGGAGAGAGGGAGAGAGAGAGCGAGGAAGAGAGGGAGAGGGGGAGAAAGAGGGGGAGAGAGAGAGGGAGAGAGAGAGTGGGGGAGGGAAACAGAGAGAGAGAGAGAGGGGGAGAGGGAGAGCGGGAGGGAGGGAGGAAGGAGAGAGGGAGGAGAGAGGGAGAGAGGGGAGGGAGAGAGAGAGGAAGAAAGGGGGAGAGAGGGAGAAAGAAAGGGAAGGAGAGGGGTAGGGAGGGAGGGAGAGGGGGAGGGAGAGAGAGGGAGAGAGAGACAGGGAGAGGGAGAGAGGGAGAGAGAGAGAGAGAGAGGGAGAGAGAGAGAGGGAGAGAGAGAGCAGGGGAGAGAGAGGGAGAGAGAGAGAGAGAGGCGGAGAAAGAGGGGGAGAGAGAGAGGGAGGGAGGGAGAGGGGGAGAGAGAGAGAGGGGGAGAGAGAGTGGGGGAGAGAGAGAGAGGGAGGGGGAGAGAGAGGCGGAGAAAGAGGGGGAGAGAAAGAGGGGGAGAGAGAGAGAGGGAGGGAGGGAGGGAGGGAGAGAGGGAGGGAGGGAGGGAGTGAGAGAGAGGGGGAGAAAGAGGGGAAGATAGAGAGATGAAGGAAGGGAGGGAGAGGGGAGAGAGGCAGAGAGGGAGGGAGGGAGACAGGGAGAGAGGGGGAAGGGAGGGAGGGAGGGAGGGAGAGAGAGAGATCATCAATCCATGCTGGTGTTAAGCGCTCAAGCCTTTAAGGTAGAGGCAACACAGCACCAGACAGCGAAAACATAGCGCAGAGAATCTGATCATCACTTAGTGATGGGAGCCATGATGGTAATTTACTCATTCATCGCCTCCTCCGTGTGAGCAGAGCTCTCATTATGGCCGGCGTGACTCACCATCCCGCACATGATGCCCACACCGGTCAGCCAGCGCTTCTTGCGGATGTCCTCGGGGAAGTAGGGCTCCATGATGCCCGTGATGGGGTTCTTCTCCATCATGGGAGCCTTGGCGGCGAACTGGGGACGAGGTCTCTCCTGCACGGCGCAACCACACCAAGAACAAAGTGTAAGCGCAGCTGTCCGCGGGGGGGGATAGTTACCCAGACACGTACGTGCCCACATGGTTGATGCATCCTTGCAGCGGGGCTGAAACTGAAACTAAAACTGAGACAGTCCTAAAACCAGAAACTGTTATGGAAACTGTCTTCGAAACTAGAAAGTGGTCTGGAAACTGAACATCCTCCAGGGAAATGGATGCTGTCCTATAAACCAGACAATTTCTGGATATTATGGAAACTAAACACAGTCCTTCAAACTGGACACTGCTTTGGAAAATTGGACACAGTCCCAGATTTGGACAGTCCTAGTAGCTGTGCATCGTCCTGCAAACTGTTTGAGAGAGTGGACTGCCACCAATAGAGGGCGGTGCTGCACCAGCCTCTCTCTCTCTCTCTCTCTCTCTCTCACCTCTTCCTCCTCAAAGTCCATGACGTCCCAGTGGTGGGACAGACTAGCCTGCTTGCGTTTCCAGTACTCCAGGAAGGACACAGCTGGGCACAGCAAAACAAAACAAATAAAGATTTTTTTTTTTTTATCTAAAAAAAATATTGTTTTATGTTATCCATATCTTTTCTCATCCTTCCTAGCGGTTTTTGCTCTTGTCATTCAGCATTTCAGTCCTCAAAATTCTTGGGTCCTCAAACATTTTGAGTTTTGAAAACAACTAGATTCTCACATACCACAAATGTAACCAACAGCAATGTTTTGCCTAGATGAGAAGTACAACAAATGTATTAGAAGTGCTTAGAAGATTCAAAAATGTATGAGCCAGAATCCAATTTGAAAGCTACAGCTGTGGCTGTGACTATGAGCAGCAGCGCATTTGCCTGCACTAAAGCATAGCCTTAAGACAAGCCACAGCCAAAGCCATTAGCTACTTGATTCTGGAAGGGGGGATGCACAAGGTACAGCATGGTACCATTGTGTCTGTGACCTGTGGGCTGTCCATTGACAGTCAGTGCAGGGAACAGACAGAGCCTATTCAGTGTGTGCACAATGGAGCCATACAGAGTGCACACCAAGGGCAACTCAGTGCACCACAGTGCTGTCATTCAACTGTTGTCAGTACATGTACTTGCTGCCCCAATCTCAGCAAGCAGAAATGAACTATTTCCACCTTGAAACAGTAAATATATTTTCTATGAAAACGATGCAACCAGACAAGAGCACATGATCTGAGCCAACTTTGTTTTTCGACTGTGAACTTCGGTGACTGGAAAAGACGTGTACAGTATATGTGTACATACTGTACAGTACATGTACATGTACATGGAGATTGAAATACTGTGCATGTACTTTAAGACAGCAAATGGCCTCTTTTCCACTTTGTCAAATGGGGGGAAAATCATATATACAAACATGTTGAAAGTGACCAAAATGCAAATCCCCAAAATGAAGAGGCCCTGGGTTTTCGATCCCAGCAGGACCTTTCTCAAATCAGATATCTACCCCCCAAACTCCTAAACCCATTGTGTGTGTGTGTGTGTGGGCTTACGTAAGGTGGGTTGTGGGGTACTGGAACAATGGGTGGGTACTCAGAACAATGGGACCGCTCCTTGTGGTGTACTTATTTGGTACCCCATAAGGTTTTCACAAAACTTGTTATTTGGAATTAACTCAAAAAGGAGGAATTTCAGAGGTATGTTTATCCATCGCAAATAGAACTATATTATGTAAGGGACGTTCGCTAGAAATATCAGCCTAGGAAAGTGATTCTGGTTCGAAAGGGAGCGATTTGAATTAGGCTTTTCTGGGAGAGTCTTTTTAGGACACGACAACAAAGGGAACACCCCACAAGTATACGCGTGTAAGGGTGAGTGTGTGTGTCTGTTGGCTGCTCATCTGCCTTAAGTACAGTATTCCGTGTTAGAAACTTCTATGCTAGCATTTCTGTTTCTGTATATGCCTCCATAACTACTTCACTATATCCATTGCATTTACATATGTACATGTACTTTGTGCAAGGGCATAGGCATTTGTAGTGCATACTTAATCACCACACAATTGGTGAAATAATGCATTATGGAAATGTGTTGTGTTGAATTGAATTGAATTGATTTTTTTTCAATCATGACCTTCAATGACGAAAAAAAATAAAAAATCTGCAGTAAACAGAAAATCTTAAAGGGAGACTGAGGAACGATTCATGTAGATGATGAAAGAAATTAGGAAATAACTTTCAGGGATTTCCTTTTCTCATTCTATTTGAATCCCAGTTCTGGTTTTTGCTTACCCCAGAATGACATGAAGACGGCGAAGAACAGAGTACCAGGGTGATCAAACA
The DNA here is from genome assembly GCA_949987565.1 of Luidia sarsii. Lineage (NCBI taxonomy): Eukaryota > Metazoa > Echinodermata > Asteroidea > Paxillosida > Luidiidae > Luidia > Luidia sarsii. Next base: position 2,548,745 of record OX465115.1, read on the forward strand.
AATAGGCTATCTGTGTACAGTATGAAAAAAAGAGGAAAGAGCAAAGCAAAATGAAGCAAATACCAAAAACTATTGCAAACTGCTCACTGACTAAATGACCTGCAATACATCAATCTCAAAAGTTAAAAGGCCTGACATTTTGATCGTACCCTCCGGTAGCAGAAAGAGAAAGGTCCTGCCAGGATCAATTTTTTGCCACACAATTTTTGGGCCTGTGTGAATGCGAGCCAAAAAAAACGAAACGGTTATTTGCACAGTGTGAATGCGAGCCAAAAAAAAAAAATCCCGGTTATTTGCACAGTGTGAATGCGAGCCAAAAAAACCCCCCTGGTTATTTGCACAGTGTGAATGCGAGCCGAACAAAAAAAACCCGGTTATTTGCACAGTGTGAATGCGAGCCCAAAAAAAACCCCGGTTATTTGCACAGTGTGAATGCAAGCCAAAAAAAACCCCTGGTTATTTGCACAGTGTGAATGCGAGCCCCTAAAAAAAACCTGGTTATTTGCACAGTGTGAATGCGAGCCAAACAAAAAAAACCCGGTTATTTGCACAGTGTGAATGCGAGCCAAAAAAAAAAAACACGGTTATTTGCACAGTGTGAATGCGAGCCCCCTCCAAAAAAACCCGGTTATTTGCACAGTGTGAATGCGAGCCAAAAAAAACCCCTGGTTATTAGCACAGTGTGAATGCGAGCCCCCTCCAAAAAAACCCGGTTATTTGCACAGTGTGAATGCGAGCCCCCTCCAAAAAAACCCGGTTATTTGCACAGTGTGAATGCGAGCCCCCTCCAAAAAAACCCGGTTATTTGCACAGTGTGATTGCGAGCCCCCTCCAAAAAAACCCGGTTATTTGCACAGTGTGAACGCTAGCCAAACAAAAAAAACCTGGTTATTTGCAGTGTGAATGCGAGCCCCCCCCCCAAAAAAAACCCGGTTATTTGCAGTGTGAATGCGAGCCCGAAAAAAAAAAACCGGTTATTTGCACAGTGTGAATGCGAGCCAAAAAAAAAAAACCCTGGTTATTTGCACAGTGTGAATGCGAGCCAAAAAAACCCCCCGGTTATTTGCAGTGTGAACGGCCCTAACTTGTTTCATTCATGCAAGGCGCTCTCAGTCAGTCCCTGGATTCTTCTCGAAATCACACACACTCCCACAACAACAAAAAAGAGTCTTCAAGTCCACGGTGCCACCGCCAACTGGTACTCAGCTTGCTGCCATCAACCACGAAAAACAGCCAGCACTAAGGGTACGCCTACCTGGGCCTGCATGCAGGTGTCGGACAGGTTCCAGTAGGTGCATCCAATCTCAATGTCGCACTGCGGACACATCTTAAACTCCCCTCCGCTGTCGCATATCTCATTCCTGAAGCAGCGGCAAAAAAGACGAGGGGAAAAAAATAAACGAAGGGACCCCGGCACATTCAGAGATGCGACAAGTAGCAAGCTGGAAGCATTCTCTTGATTGATTTCCCCTCTGCCTTTGAGAAAGGTCCTGCTAGGATCGAAAAGTCAGCCCCAAAATTTGCATTTTGGTAATTTTAGTCAGTAAGCAGTTTGCAACATTTTTGTATATCACATTCTCTTGATTGATTCATTTTGAGGGAATTTTTTTAATGTTCACAGAAATTCAGCCAGTTGATTCAAATATGTACATTTCCTCTCTTGCCAGGGTATCGAAAGTCAGAATTACAGTGAAAATATAAACACCGCTTGACCACGGTTAAGGATAAAAATCGGGTTTTCAAAGGAAATACCTAGTACGTACGAAACAAAAAGTAAAAACACAACGAAAAGTGTGCAGTAAAGAATACAACATCTCAAATGATGTCAGACAAAATGGTGGCAATTTGTCGGCCCTTAAATTACGCGTTATGATTGGTCAATTTGTCAGGGGGGGGCCGAGGCCAACTGGATCGGCGTACATTGAAGGCCACTGCCAGTCTCGGCTGGTACTTACGCGTTATGATTGGTCAATTTGTCAGGGGGGGCCGAGGCCAACTGGATCGGCGTATATTGAAGGCCACTGCCAGTCTCGGCTGGTACTTACGCGTTATGATTGGCCAATTTGTCAGGGGGGGCCGAGGCCAACTGGATCGGTGTACATTGAAGGCCACTGCCAGTCTCGGCTGGTACTTACGCATTATGATTGGTCAATTTGTCAGGGGGGGCCGAGGCCAACTGGATCGGTGTACATTGAAGGCCACTGCCAGTCTCGGCTGGTACTTACGCAGGGGCGTAGAAGGAGACCGTGACCATCCCGTAGAGGAAGACGAGAAGACCCACCACAGAGGCCGGCAGCAGCCAGCCCGTGTAGAACCCCAGCCAGGCGAAGTAGATGCCAATCTTCTCGCCAAAGTACTCGCGGATGTGGTCCAGCGGCTGGTACTTGTACCAGCAGCCCCAGCGCGCCCAGTACTTCTGCAGGATCTGGCGCTTGTTCAGGTCCTCGTCACGCACCATGCTGCCAGAGGGCAGCTCCTCCGGGCCCTGGGGTCAGGAGAAAGGGAGGGGGAGAGGCGGGGAGAGAGAGGTGGAGAGAGAGAGAGGGAGGGTGGAGCGAGATAAAGAGAGGCAGAGAGAGAAATGGTGAGAGAGAGGTGGAGAGAGAGAGAGTGGAGCGAGATAAAGAGAGGCAGAGAGAGAGAGAGGTGGAGAGAAAGAGGTGGAGAGAGAGAGGGTGGAGCGAGATAAAGAGAGGCAGAGAGAGAGGTGGTGAGAGAGAGGTGGTGAGAGAGAGGTGGAGAGAGAGAGAGAGTGGAGCGAGATAAAGAGAGGCAGAGAGAGAGAGAGGTGGAGAGAAAGAGGTGGAGAGAGAGAGGGTGGGGCGAGATAAAGAGAGGCAGAGAGAGAGAGGTGGAGAGAAAGAGGTGGAGAGAGAGGGTGGAGCGAGATAAAGAGAGGCAGAGAGAGAGATGGTGAGAGAGAGGTGGAGAGAGAGAGAGGGTGGAGCGAGATAAAGAGAGGCAGAGAGAGAGAGAGGTGGAGAGAAAGAGGTGGAGAGAGAGAGGGTAGAGCGAGACAAAGAGAGGCAGAGAGAGAGAGAGAGAGGTGGAGAGAAAGAGGTGGAGAGAGAGAGGGTGGAGCGAGATAAAGAGAGGCAGAGAGAGAGAGGTGGTGAGAGAGAGGTGGAGAGAGAGAGAGTGGAGCGAGATAAAGAGAGGCAATGAGACAGGTGGACAGAAAGAGGTGGAGAGAAAGAGATGGAGAGAAAGGTGGGGGAGAAAGGTGGAGGGAGAGAGGTGGGGGAGAGGTGGGGGAGATAAAGTGAGGCAGAGAGAGAGAGGTGGAAAAAGAGAGGTGGTGAGAGAGAGGCGGGGAAAGAGATGGAGAGAGAGAAAGGTGGGAGAAGAGAGGTGGGCCAGAGGTGGGGAGAGAAGGGGAGAGAGAGAGAGGTGGGGAGAGAGGTAGAGAAAGACAAGCAGGGAGAGAGGTGGAGAAAGAGAAAGGTGGAGAAAGAGAAAGGTGAAGAGTGAGAGGATGAGAGAGAGGTGAAGAGAGAGAGGTGGAGAGAGAGGTGGAGAGAGAGGTGGAGAGAGAGGTGGAGAGAGAGGTGGAGGGAGAGAGGCGGGGAGAGAGGTGGAGAAAGAGAAAGGTGAAGAGTGAGAGGAGGAAAGAGAGGTGAAGAGAGGTGAAGAGAGGTGAAGAGAGAGTGAAGTAGAGAGAGGTAGAGAGAGTAAAACTGACTAATGAGCTAGGGGTTTGTTTTCTGAAAGCCTTTCTTTCATTTGAATGCATAGTAATAATTCGGCCTTTGAGAAAGGCCCTCTTAATTTTCGAGAAATAAGCACTAGGAAGATGTACTCAGGTGTATCCTGCAATTTCATAGATAAGCCCTATAGGGGGTTGTGCGTGATATGCAATAAGATGCTCAAATCTTTCCAACATCTTGCTGAGTCAGGCCTTAAAAAAATTGATGACATTCGCGCAGAAATGTACATGTGCGCCAAACGCGGGACCAGGAAGTCAAGCGGCGGAAGGACTGCATGGCGGGGTTGCTGTCCCGTCCCTCTACCTGCGGCAGCCGACAGGCGGCGACTTACGTCGTGCAGCGGGAAGGCCGCCTGGAAGATGTCCTCCTCCAGCAGACGGTCGATGCCAATCTCGGCGTTGCGCCGCTTGCCGTAGGTGCAGCTCTGCAGGATCTCGTTCACCACCCGGGTCCGCTCCGTGTTGCTGAAGAAGGTGTCCTTGTTCTCGCTGCCCAAGAACCTAGGATTGGGTGGGGTGGAGGGTTTGGGGGGAAGAGTATTGGAGAAGTGAGGCGACATAAACCTCGAGTAAATGGATGAGGGTCTACCCTATTCGGTGTGTAGTTAGCACCGTGTGCTCAATGCTTTGCCCGATAGCCTGTTTGGATGAGAACTTGAGACTGGTTGAGAATCAATCTAAACCGTTTGATCACCAATCCAGTCGAGCTCATGGATTTTAACTTGTTATTTTTTTAGAGTGATATACAAAAATATTGCAAACTGCTTACTGACTAAAATTACCAAAATGCAAATCTCAAAATTGAGTGGGCCTGATGTTTCGATCCTAGCAGGACCTTTCTCAAAGGCAGAGTGATGTAAGGCACTCTGCCTTTGAGAAAGGTCCTGCTAGGATCGAAATGTCAGGCCCACTCAATTTTAAGATTTGTTAATTTTTTTTTTAAATTATATCTATGAACAATCGAAGTGCCTCCAAAGAGCAAATGCTAGTGGAGGCCAATTGCATCCATTTGCTCAATACGATACAGTATGACATTTGTGACAAGACCAGTACATCAAGAACAGCTTGTGTTGACGCCCTGTAGACTAAAGTCTACAGATCATCTCTTCTTCTTTTTTTAGAGCTGTGGGGATCTGAGCGAAACCATTTCTTCTCAGAACACCACAGAATTCTCCGCCATCACAAACTTATCTTGAAGATACTGTTTCACGAATGGCTAAGGCTAACCGCTGTGCATGGCTGGATAAGAAATCATTTTGCCGAGATTTGCAGTAACAACGTATGGCAATGTCTCTTCTAGGGAGTAGTATTAAACTCGACGCTACCCGCCGTTAGACTTCAGATTCCCCTGGAAAGGACCCATTCCTCTTCTCCTTGGGTCTCTTGTCAAAAAGATCATCGGTTGAGTGCTGGTTGAATTCATCCGACCGATAACAATTTCCCCCGGTAGAAAGCCGATTGTACTGGACTCTGGGGTGAAAAATTCACGATGGCTATCCGGTGGAAACGACATCGGACGGGTCAAATCATCCGATACCCAACCGATGATCTTTTTTGACAAGAGGCCTTACTTCTTCATTTTGGACCGCTTGAAGGTGCAGGTGAAGAAGTCTAGGGGCTTGTTGGGCACGTTGTTCTGCATGATGTTGGGGATGCGCATTTTCTTCAGGATCCGCGCCGACCAGTTGGAGCTGGGGTTGGTGTGGGCCTGCAGTCAGCAAGGGGCGTGAGGGGGGAGGGGGGAGGGGAGTGGGTTTGGCAGTGAGTGGGAGAATGGGGAGGTACATGTACATGTACGTCAATAGAAGCCACAGAATCAGTTGTAAGGTGAGGGTGAGGTTCAATTCCGCCTTGAGCTGGGGTGACTGTGTGATGCCTTGAAGATACACTAAGTGGGCAATTCCATGATAAAGTGGACATCACCCCAAAATTTCAAATTGTATTTTTCATTCATTTTTTTGGTTATCTATGGTTAAAGACACTGCAAGGTGTCTGACAAAAAATTATTTGCCTTGCTGTATCTTGGCTATAAGTGGATGAAAACCACAAATTAATATTGATGATGTTTTCCTTTATAATTTTCATTTTTGGATCCTACTTGAAAATAAAGAGTCAAGCTGTTGAAATGAAAACAGTAATATCTTTGAGGTACAATGTACCTTACGTTTTAGGAAACTTTTGGTCTGAACACATGAAATATTTTTCCATGTCCTTTTTTTGTAACGTTACTAACCAACATTGAAAGTCTTAAAATTTAGTGGGCCCAACATTGAAAGTGACCATTGCATATGAAAAATTTATTGAAATGTTTTCATTCTTTGCAGTGGCATAGATCTAGGCCTGGTAAACATGTTCTAACATAATGGTGACTTGAAATTAATTGATGGTGATCATGATACAGTATAATTAGTTATAAAAATATGTGAAAAATGTAGCGTTACTAATCATGGAATTGCCCAGCTGTACCTTGCACAAGTCTTGGTGTGGAAGGGGTAATCATAGACATGTACAGTATAACCTATAGACAAACAGCATCTGCATGTATACATATTAGAAACATCTTCAGTATACTGTAATGTCATGGGAGACCCGACTAACATCAAACTAGTGTATGGGTGGAAGTAAGGAACACTGCCACATATAATTTGTGATATACAAAAATGTTGCAAACTGCTTACTGACTAGAATTACCAAAATGCAAATCTAAAATTTAGTGGGCCTGACGTCTCGATCCTAGCAGGACCTTTCTCAAAGGCAGAGTGACAAGGACAAAACAGATACTGTACATGTACACGAAGGAAGGGGGGAGAGAGTGAATAGGAAACGGATGAGAAACAAAGGACAAAGAGTGGTCCTGCTAGGATCGAAACGTCAGGCCCACTAAATTTTAGACATATAATTTGTATTTGTGAGACGTGATGTGTGTTCAAATTTGCCCACGGTTCTATGATGCTAGTGCTACACAGCGACTCCCACGTATACAGTACGTACATGTACGTCTGAAGCGGCGCTCTTTACTTCCGCCAAAACATTTTTAAAATGGCAGCCTCCATGACATTACAGTCTGGCACCCGATATTGTCCATCTAAAGGTCATACATGTATATGTCTATGGGTATGATCCATACATCTGTCAACACATGACTATGAGCTAGGACTATTGGAGATACAGTACAGTACATGTGTATGCAAACATGATACAGCAGACCATGCAAATACAGAAATGATTATCAACTCCCACACATAATAATGCAGGTAAACAGCAGACCATGCTAAGATCAAAATACAGAAATGATTATTAACTCCCACACATACATGTAATAATGCAGGTAAACATGTACATACACTGTTTATGGATATGCATGCATTACTCTTACGGTAACTCTCTTGGCCAGTGAGGGCGCTGTACAAGCGAAGCCTACGACACTGGGTCTTTGCAGCATGGTTTGAGTATGAAGCTACAGCACATTCACATCCAGGGAGGCAACATGCTACACAGATTTTACAGGGCTGTACAAATCAGCAAGGCCAAGTATATGTACATGTACATAATTTTACACTTCATACCACAGGATACAACTTCTAGAGACAGAATTCACGATACATACGACTGATACAGGTACATGTACATGTACAACAAGCTCTGAAAGCTTAGAGGCAAACGTACATGTATAGCACATATAGTACACATACAGGACTTGAAGCAATGCTTTTCCACATTATCACATTATAGTGCATACATGTAATACCCTAGGACCACAAACCAATGCACATTAATCAGTCAAGATGCACTCTATGAAGAGAGAAATCTGCAGGCCATCTCTGGTTACACTAACACTGTTACAGGCATGCATCTACACCACTGTATATTTGTCAGTGACATGAATGAGAAGTACATGTACATGTACATGTACAGTAACATACAGTGCATGTACATGTGTACCGGTACCACAGAAGGAAATTACATGTTCATGTACATGTACATGTACATGTACATGTACATATGGCATATGAACATACCGGTAGCTACATGTACATGTACATGTACATGTATTTATGTTTGGGTACATGTACATGTGTGTTTGTAAACACCGGTAAATTTAAGGAGCACTGTTCAGTTCTCCTAGTGAACAAATATTTAGAGAGCTTAAATATTATTACGATCTTGCGGGACCTTCCTGTCTGCCTTTGAGTGAGATCCTTCTGGGATCGAAACATCAGGCCCTTGGATTTTTCAAGATCTTCACGCTAGGGGTAATTCTAGCCAGTTTAGTACTTTTCAACTTCTGCTTGTTTGTTTGTTGGTTGGTTAGTTTTTCTTTAAATTCTTGGAGTGGTGTTGGCATGAAGTGTCACTGGTTGACAGGACTCACAGGAGCAATGCCTTGTCTATGACAGATGCTCAAAAAGTGTCTGAAAACCATCGCATACGGTACATGAAACTCTTTTCAACGGGAGAGTTTTATCTAAAATGATTTGTGCCGTGCTTCTTCTTTTTTGGGGTGGGGGCTGTGCCTTGCAGTAATTTTTTTTTTTAAATGACAGCACACAGAAACAGTCCCTGTTCCGGTCAGGCCAATCCCTGACCCAAACGAGCACAAAACGAGCAGAGGTAAAAGAGGCACACAGATCGTGGGGGGCGAGAGAAAACAGGGCAGGCTGCTGTCCTGCTTTCAAAAAACAGAAACTGCACGCGCACTGCATGCCACAAGAAGAAAGGGAGAGAATGCGCCGGGGGTAGTGCACTGAACGGTTCAGTGCAGTTTTTAACAGTCAGAGAGTTGCTACATGTACATGTACAATGCATGGCAGCCATTGGCATTTGCTCAGTGAAGCATTGAAAGAAAAAAAAAACAGTGAGGGAAAGATGACATGCCAAAATGTCCCACTGCCTTAGAATTCAGCAGAATGGAGCGATTGCGCGACCAACAGATTCCCAACAGATTTACCATGCCTCAGTGTATAAAGCAGTATCACACTTAATTCCCCTCTTCATCTTCTTCTCTCTCTTTCTTTCTTTTTTTTCCCCATTCTGAGCACACAAAGAAAGGTGGGCCTTCCATTCTGAGATTGGGGAGAGGAGGATGCTGACTAAGAAAAGTCTCTGACAATAACCACAAGCATTCAACCCATCTGCATGTACACAGTGTGACTATGGTGTGACCAATCTATCAATTATTCTGCTTACAGTACCCGGGCACTGAATAAAATCTTGTTTGTAGCTTGAAGATTCCAGAGCAACCCATACCCCGACCAGACTACAATTACACCGTAAACAGACAGAGAGAAACAGACAAACAGGCCCCGGTGTCATTGGGGTGGCGCCTGCAGACATCCAATGGGCAACAAGGCGCTGCAAAAGGGGGACCAACAGACAGACTGAGAGGTCAAACAAGAGGTTGAAGGACATGAAAAAAAAAAAAAAAAAAAAACGCTCCTGCAACCCAACATGCAGCCCTGAAGCACCACTGCCACCTCCGTAAGGTCTTGTGTGACAAATATACCACAGTGCACCACCACCTCCACAAAGTCTTGTGCGCCAAATCTACCGCAGTGTCCACCGTTACATGTATACAAGCTCATGTGCAATTACCGTACACGTAATGTAGTCAACTCCAGAAAAAGAAAGATGGTTATCGGAATATTTCAAAGCAAATACGGCAGTTCTATCGAGCGAGAAAACAAAGTGACGAAAATTTGATAATTTTTTTTTTTTTTCAAACTTAGACGGGCCAGACGTCTCAAGCTTAGCAGGGCCCCTCTTAAAGCTGGGACGGCGAGGGAAGGAAGAGTTCCAGAGTTCTCCGCCTTTAAGAAAGCCCCTACTGCTGCTGTGATCACAATGCAAGGCCCTCTTTTTTAGATCTATAATAGAATCATATCTCTCTTCTCAGCAAGCATTTTGAACTCTTCTGTTACACTATTTTACAATGTGTGCCTTTTTTTTTTTCGTTAAGCGGTCTTGTTTTAGGGGGTTTAATTTGGCATTTATTGGGAGATACCCAGAGTCTCCAAATCAGAAACCTTCATTTGTGAAGAAGCAGATGTTATTCATTCTGGCTACCATGTGTGCCGGCCCTGTTCATTTGATTCTGTGAAGGCCAGACGATTGAATCGCCAACTGTGAGTATGATGAATACTAATTTGCATATTGAGCCGAAAATATGCTGATGGCGGCCCGAGTTGTAGGTCACCAACAAAGAAAGGACTGTCACTGAACTACGTGTAGGCCAGGTGACAGCAAATTATCCATACTGTTCAGTATTTTCGTTTTTGCAATGGACGTTTCAAATCAAGAAACGGGACGGTGACACTTCAATGGCATTGGAGCCAGAACTGACCCTCGTCACAAAGGTTCCAGTCACACCAACTACCGGTATCTTTTTTAGAAACCGATTGCCGTAAAATGCTTGTGCATGGTCAATTATGCATTGCATCCATGTAAAACCAAGGATTTTCGTTTTCCAAAATGCTATAGATTTATTTCTTCAGAACTTGTGTAGCGGAGAGGTTGCCTCTCCGTGAATTTGTTGGGACGACTTGATGGTTAACTTGCTTCAACCCCCACGACAAAATGTCCTTGTCAGAAACCAAAAATACCACTACGCAATTATGCAAATGAGTCAACAGCATTTCTCTCATTTTTTTTGAAATATGCTCTTCACACAAATAAAAAAGGGAAAGGAAAACTGACAGAATTTGTTTGTGTGATCTACAAAAATGTTGCAAACTGCTTACTGACTAAAACTACCAAAATGCAAATCTCAAAATTTAGTGGGCCTGGCGTTTCGACCCTAGCAGGACCTTTCTCAAAGGCAGAGAAAGGTCCTGCTAGGATCGAAACGTCGGGCCCACTATTAAATTTTGAGATTTTATTTGAGAATTTTTTTTCATGAAAAATTGGCAAAGAAATTGGTAATTCAAGGCTCTGTAAATATAGTTTGTGTGTCTGCAAATATGATAACCACTTGCTTCCCTGGAGTTGGCCGCGACTACTCATTTAACTTTTATGTTTTGGTCTCCTGATGAGCCCCAACCAAAAAGAAGAAAAAAAACACCAACAACCCCAAACCAGAGTTGAACCTTCTTCCATCTTACGTCGTATGCTTCATCACCTTCCTCAGCGTAGGTAGTAAGCTGCTCAAATGAGATGTCAAGAAACCAGAGAAAAGGGGAACCATTTGACAGCGACTGACAACCAAAGACTCCACTAAATACAAGTACATGTACATGTAAGGTGAATACATGTACGTTTTATCCTCAGTGTTTTTTTTTTCTTTTTAAACATATCCTGTCCTGCGCCACTTTAATATGATTCACATTTTGCCCCAAAAAGTTTGTTCAGTTTTGTACTTGGAGCCAAACCTCATCTCCCACCCCACTCCATCTCAAGCTTTCCATATTATACCGGTACAAGTTTTGAGCAATTTTGAATTCTAAAAAATCATAAAAACACACACTCTTAGTCCGTGTCCGAAACGGGTTTCCAGAGCTTTGGCTGGGGCTATTGTCTTCGCATCTCCGTGTATTTCCAATAGGGGGAAGACCTAGCCCTAGCTCTAGACGCCCGTTTCGCATACGGAATTAGTTCCCGGCACACTTTATTTCCAATTATCTAAAATCACACACAACAGTGGGGAGTTTGAGGACTGTACACAAGTGTACTACAGTAAACATGTGCGGTACTTGAAATCAGGATTTTTTTTTCAGAGGCAGAATTGATGCACTATTCCATGCCAACACTGAATGGGGAATGTGCATGAATGGCGCTAATGCCCAATGCATTCACTGTTGATCATGAGTGGCTGACTGTGTGGCATGCATGGGGTTAGATCCCTACTGCCCTGTATAGACCCATCTTCGATGACGTCACGGTTTTGTTTATCGGCCATCTTGGATTACACACATGAGCACGTCACCGCCGTTACTAAGTCAGCTGTGCATACAAACAACTCTACATGCACAGCGGCAACTTTTGAACTCGTCGTAGTTTTACTACTACTATTACTACTGCTACTTTTTACTAGTATTAATTACTAGTTGTGCCATGGAGGAATCTCTTTTTATTCCTCCGTGGTTGTACCATGGATTGGAGGTACTTGTTCTGTTGAAAGATGATTAACTTTTGCGCTGTCCTTGGCTGTGGAAGCAGGGGGATCGTGACAAGAAATCTTTTTATCGTTTACCCGCTGTACTGACAAGAGAAGGTGACGCAACTCGTACACTTTCGCTAAAAAGATGGACGAAATGGTTGTCGCGGGTTAATTGTGTACGGATCTATTCCAGCAATAAAGCCGAGAATGTCGAGAGAACTGTAATAAGCCGACCGTGCAGCATTCGAATTCGCCATGATGACTAACGTAACGTTAAACGAACACAAACGTGCGAGCGAAAGCGTATGTATGTACTCCAAGATGGCGGATCTCGATGTTTCTAGTAGCAACGTGACGTCAGTAAGAAGGGTCTATACAGTACATTTTGTAGCTTCCCAAAGGGCATTAACCACAGATTTCATTCAATAGCAACCCAGCCACCATCCCTGGATACAACCAATGGGTAACACACGGGTAAACTCAACATAATATAACGTTTCTGTCAGCATTTCTCCATCCAGGGTAGTGGTGTGTGTGATCAAAGTCACCCAGGCAAAAGCCCAACAGAACCAGCAGTGATTTCACTCACCACATGTATCTGTATCTGTATGGGTACGTTGCAGAGACCAATTCTGGCATTAACGCAACGGAGAGAGAGGGTGAACGCTGGTGAATTAGACTGAGTGTGATCCATGGCCGAGGAGGGTTCTGAACCTTTCAACCGAGTCAGCTTGAACAAGGTTCTCGTTTAAGTGATTCCAGTCTATGATTGTCCTATTGAAGAAGGAGTTTTTGAGTTGGTCTGTATTGCACCAGGATGCTTTGAAGCATTTGGAGTTTACGGCAATGGAATTTGCTATGGGATTTGATGAGGATGAGGTTGAGCCATCAAGTTTTCTCGGGTGAATTAATCTTCCTTTTTTTCCTTGGTGTTAGGTATGTACAGTACATGCAACTCTAAAAAAAAAAAACACCAGTTGAGTCCATATTGTGCAGGACTATGGCATAAAGGACTCTTGCCTACTGTACACATTCTTAAGCTTGTTTGGTTAAATCGTTAATCTCCACAATATTGTCCACCATCCTGCACATGTACAGTAGGCTATATGTAACACTGAAGCAAGGCAGGTACATGTACATGTACATGTACAAATTCAGTGCAGACAGCGATCTCCCTGTGCAAGCATCCACTGTCTCTGCATGGCTCAGAACAACCACAGTCAATGCCAAAGCTCGGCTGTGGCAATTCTTAAAGGCAGCTGCAGTGGAAAGAGACAAGATCAAATTCTATGCTCCTCGTTTCAGTTCCCAATTTCACAAATTCCAGCCTGTAATCAGAAGCGAATTTAGGCAGGAATAAGCTGAAACGATTGAACGCACAATTTTCAAGGTTGGGTCTCTCAGTCATATCATTTGTTTTTCAGGCAATGTTTTATTTTGTATTTTTTGCTGGCAGTAATCTGGTGGTAGGCTCCGGTTCTTGCTTATTATCCAAACATCAACTTGATATTTGTTTCCCTTTTTTTTCATTCTTCATCGCTTCTGGGTAAATTCTTCATACAAAACCAACATTCCTCGGTATTTAAGCTGGTTCAAAATGTCCATTATTTTCTTTACTGAAGATTCCCCGTAGGTCAATCTGTCTGCCAGCTGCTTGGAACAATTGAAATCGTCCACTATTAGTATTACAAGATGACATTTAAACATTCCGCTGCCTGTCTATTTATTGCCGGTAAATAAAATTTCATTGCGGGTGGAAACTGAAGGCGTTTGTGCATGGCGTTATTTTTATCTTATGCCCGCGTTGCACCACTGACGATTAGGTAATACATGTACGTCTGTGGCTGTATAAGCCAGTAATATCATGACAGGGGGGAGTGTGTCAGAAGCAATGTCCCGCTTGACTGGCTGACTTATTGAGCTCCGAGGAGCTCAGAGTCTGCCGGCCCGGGTAGGATAACTCCGAGGTTGGCTGTGGGCCTCCGAGGCACCAGGGCCGGAGTGTGTGCACACATTTGTGCGGTGGTTTTACTCAATATCCATGCAGTAGTGCATGAACGGCCCACTGGTTTCCGACTATGCCATCAGGCCACCAGGGAAGATACCGTAGCAACACTAGTACATGTATGTACAATAACAGTATCTCCCTCCCATCCAAACTGAGCACTTGCTATGGACAATTGTGATCATTTCTGTCATAACAGACCTTTGCCATTATCAGGAAGCCCCATCCTCTTTCCAAAATTAAACCCCTCCCATTAGAAACAAGATTCTTCCACTGTCAGAAAGCCTTTCCAACTTTGAAAATAATGTACTGTACATGTATAACCCTCCCTCTTTGAGAAATCAATAATTCAAAACTCCTTTCACCTTCATTTAAACAAGCCCCTCCCATCATTCAAGCAAGCCCCTCCCATCATTCAAGCAAGCCCCTCCCATTGATCAAACAAGCCCCTCCCATCATTCAAACAAGCCCCTCCCATTGTTCAAACAAGCCCCTCCCATCTTTCAAACAAGCCCCTCCCATCATTCAAGCAAGCCCCTCCAATCATTCAAACAATCCCCTCACATTGTTCAAACAAGCCCCTCCCATCATTCAAACAAGCCCCTCCCATCATTCAAGCAAGCCCTCCAATCATTCAAACAAGCCCCTCCCACCATTCAAACAAGCTCCTCCCACCATTCACACAAGCCCCTCCCTTTATTCAAACAAGCCCCTCCCTTCATTCAAGCAAGCCCCTCTCACCATTCACACAAGCCCCTCCCATCATTAACACAAGCCCCTCCCATCATTCAAGCAAGCCCCTCCCATCATTAACACAAGCCCCTCCCACCATTCACACAAGCCCCTCCCATCATTAACACAAGCCCCTCCCATCATTCAAGCAAGCTCCTCCCACCATTCACACAAGCCCCTCCCATCATTCAAACAAGCCCCTCCCATCATTCAAACAAGCTCCTCCCATCATTCAAACAAGCTCCTCCCACCATTCACACAAGCCCCTCCAATCATTCAAGCAAGCCTCTAACACCTTTTCAAAAGCAAGCCAATCCCATCATTAAAAAAAAAAAAGCCCCATCACTCCAGCAGGAATTAGGTCCAAAATTCCCTGTCACCTGAGAGAAAGACCAGACACAGTTGCGCCATTTGGACGGCTCGGGGAAAGAGTTATGAGTAATGAGGCTTTAAAAAAAAAGTACCACACGCCGCTTCAAAGCAGCCGTCCCCTGCAAGTGAGCCCAAAAGTAGACTCCCTCCCCGCTCCCAGTAAACCCGTCTTTCACTCTCTGGGGAGCGAGGACTGAAAAATTCCCTACCTGCAAGGGCGCCCGGAAGTTCAGCTCCTCGGCAAAAAATTCCAGCACGCTCCAGGGGGCGTGCAGTTTGTAGTACCTGATGGTCTTCTTGTCCGTCTCGGCCACGTCCACCTCAATGTCAAGGCCATACCTGATTTTCAAAAAAAAAAGGGAACATAGGTCCGGCGTCCTGTGACAACTCAGCAAGGAGTGGGTGGTTCAGGAACGGTTTGAAGGAATTTTTTGGGTGGTTAGGGACGTCTTCATGTGGCCAAACATGAATATAATCGTGCCTTTGCCACACTTCACTAACGCTGCAATCATCACATTGTCGAGTCCACACAGGCCAGAAAATCGCGAGCCGATTGTGGTTAGCAGAACTTTGTGGTCAAATGGTGGGTGTGTCTTTGAGGGTGGCCCACGCAGGGAGACATATTGAACAAGCACGGCACTTCCTGTCAATCAGTGTGTGATCGGTGCATTGTGGGATTTTAAAACAAATGGTGCGATTAGGTGGGGCATTCCCACACACACCGCGTCGCATAAAAACGTGATTATTTGAAAAAAAGTCTCACTCTTAGTGGAGTCCCAATCGCGATTCAATTCCCACTAATAATTGCGTGTATTGTGTCCACACACGCAAAAAAAAGTGGAGTTTGAATCGCGATTCAAATAATCGCGTTTATCTGGTCTAGTGGAAACGGCCCTACAAGTCTCACTCTTAGTGGAGTCCCAATCGCGATTCAATTCCCACTAATAATCGCGTTTATTGTGTCCACACTCCACACACGCAAAAAAAAGTGGAGTTTGAATCGCGATTCAAATAATCGCGTTTATCTGGTCTAGTGGAAACGGCCCTACAAGTCTCACTCTTAGTGGAGTCCCAATCACGATTCAATAATTCAATAATCACGTTTATTGTGTCCACACACGCAAAAAAAAGTGGAGTTTGAATCGCGATTCAAATAATCGCGTTTATCTGGTCTAGTGGAAACAGCCCTACTGGGGGGGAGGGCTTTCTTGGCAGACACCGGGGTACGTCTGTCGCGTCCTGGGGGACAGGGGAGGACCGGCCCACCTGCGCAGGTTGTCCAGGAACTTCTGGCGCCACCGGTCGTGCTTGCTGTCCTCGTCCTCGTCCGGCAGGTTCTTCTCCAGCCTCTCCTGTCTCTCCCGCTCCTTCTTCTGCTGCTGCTTCTCCGAGAGCTTCTCCTCCTCGTGGACGATGACAAAGTCTGGAGTGAAGAGGACGGGGAAGGGGAGGGGTGAGAATTTGCAAGAAAGGGAAGACGCCGATGAGATCAATCGGATTCCAGACTGCTCAGACAGCGAGGCGAATTCTGAGTGAATCAACAGGCTTCACGCAAACGTGCGGGGGTTGGGCGTTACTAAGAACCATTCATTTGTGAGAAGATGTAACTGCAGCAACCTTGTTTCGTTTCAGGCTTCTACCCGAACCCCTTCGGAGTCTCCTGACAACAGGCAGGGCTGACAGTTGCCGGCTCTTGTCAGAGCACACACGCATTCGCACATTTTGCAACCAACGGACAGCTAGGCGACCCCCCCCCCCCTCCGACCCTGCAAATGCTTGTGCCGGAATTCAGAATGTCACTTTCTTGCATACAAAAAAATTACATTTTGAAAAAGGTAAAAGAAAACGAGTCTGGGAATCCGAGACCTGTGGTTTTTGCATACCAGTGGTCTGACCACCTGAGCTATCCAGCTCTTAGATGGTGGCCTTCCCAATTCACAAATAGCCGGCTAGCCATTGCCAGGGTGGGGGCGCAAGTCAGGGTTTTTCCAGCCAATCTCGTTTCTCACCAATTTTCCGCTTGTTGTCGTTGAAGTAGGTGCCACGGTCATCATTGGACGAGCGAGCATTGAACTGTACGGGAACCCCTCCCTCCTCTTCATCCTCCTGTAGATTGAAGTACACAATGAACAAAAGGATTAAATTACATCTACATGTAGACAGTGTTCAGGGCACTAAAATCAGTATAGACCATCTGAAAAATTACGAATCTGATGGCTCAGTTGGCTTCTAAGAGAAATACATTGTACCAGGAAAACGGCCTCCAACTGGCATGGCATTCAATTCAGCGCTTTTCAAATTAAGAGCACCAAAAATTCATTTGGCCAGCTGGCCACTTACATTGTAGGATAGAAAGAATTCACTTATTATGGGTAAGCACGACAGCCATGAGATACAGTACATGTACATGTACTGGTACATTCATGTACATGCACTTGAGATCCGTACCTTCTCCATCCCAATCTCCCACAGCTGTGTCCACCACACCAGCATCCACTATAAATTTAAAGGTGGGGTGGTGGGGTTTTTTTCAGTCTCCTAGCTAACGTTTCCTGTTTGTACGTTCATAAGATGATTTGTATCGCTTTTGTTCTTTTTGTCCTTTTAATAACCGAGTACTTATGTACCGGTACTTATGTATTTACTTTATCATCATCGAACTATACAACCGCGGAGAAATCCTTCAATCACAATGTGGACAAAACTAATTAAACTTAAAATTTAATATGTTGTTGATAACAACAGGCTTGTACACATGTACTAGTTGTACAGGTACTGTATGAGTACAGCACATGTACATGTACATGTACTTCATTCTCTAGAAGTTCTGTAGCAGACACCTTGGCACATTTCCTGCATACTGTCTACACTGTACATGTACATGTATGTAGTGTAAATAAATGTAATGGCACATGATGTACCAGCATAAAAAAATTTTAAATTATATTGTAGTACACTGTGCCTGTACAACCTGTACAGCGAGGTACATTTGTACATATGTAAATTATGTAAACCATAAACCCACCTACTTGTACATGTACAACATGCAAAATGTTGCACAATCAACTGATCACTCTTACCATGTGCATGTACATGTATACATGTACTTGTACACCTACACTGTACATGTACATGTATCCAGGTGCATGTACTGCAGGTTGTCAGTTCACACACATGATGGCATGTACTGGTATATGTACAGTAATTTGTACAATGTACAATGTACATGTACGTGTACATGTACATGTACAGTATACACGAGTACGTGTACATGGTACAAATTACACATACATAAATTTGTAAACTGTAATCTTAAATTGCATGTGGCTATTTCTACAATTCATAAATTATGACATAATGCAAGTTGCAAAGGTAAATGTGCATGTTACAGTATGTTTCAGTATAATTTGTACTGATTGAATACATACTGTACATGTACTGTCAAACATGAAGTATAATGTAATGTACTGTACGTACATGTATGTTTTGTACATGTACAGTACACACAATGTACAGTGTGTACCGTACATGTTGGACTAAAGTTTCAAAAAGGATCTCCCTCAAAGTGAGTCGAGATAAGAATACAGAGTACCGGTATGTCATTGTAGCAACATGTACACGTGAACATGTCGTGTACATGTACACGTGTATGTATTATGGTGTCAAATGAGACTTAAGGCTTTGCATGGTGGGTGAATCAATATAGGAAGGTTTGCGGTGAACACCATGTATCAGGTCTCTTAAAGGAAGAGGTATGGTTCCTCAGGTTCTTTTCAGAACCATACCTCTTCCTTTAAGAGACCTGATACATGGTGTTCACCGCAAACCTTCCTATATATGGTGTCCTAAATTTAAATAGGGCATTCCAAAGACATTCTGGCATCCCTTTGACTAAAACCAACAGTGTACATGTACATGTGTACGTACCTGAGCAAGTGCGAATAAAATATGGCAAATAAAATATGGCATTTGATTTGACAGAACTTCAAGTGTAGTGTGTGTACTGCACTGACAGGCTTGGAATATGGAACCACTCCTACAGTGTATAAGTGGTTCCAGACTGTGTTCAGTTCCACAAATTTGACAAATAGATCCTTGATGAAGTACATGTACTGCCTACCGGTACATGTACATGTACATGTACATGTACCATACAACTACATGTACATGTACAATGTACATACAGTACTTATGTACATGTATGTACACGTACAACTGTACATGTACATGTACGGTAATACATGTATGTACCGGTAAGTACTGTACAGTACATGTACAAATGTACATGCATATGTATACACTATACAGGGGTACATACATGTAATTGTGTACTGTACACATTCATGTACACTGTACTGTACATGTACACATACAGTACGTACATTATGTACTGGTGCACACAGTATGTGACTGCATGGGAAGGGGGGGGGAGGGTCATTGCACACAATTTCCCATCCTGGCCAAGTTGTGTGCAATACAGGTACTGTACATTGTATCCTTTGATTCAGTTTCTAACTTTCCCCCAGTGCTGCAGTACCTGATAATGTTGCATTACTGTTCATTGTCGAAAAATCAATGTGTACACACAGTATGGAGAAAATTCAACTAAAAAATTGTAAGTACTACTTTTGGGTGAAAAAATATGCAAAATGCACATGTGCAATAAGCGTGTCATGGATGATTAAATGACTTACATTTGGTAGTAATTGATGAGCCATTGACAGGCAGTATTACTGGATCACTCTATGACAGCAGCTGGCTTACTGCTTAAAGATAAAGACTGCTGCAACACACGCACTGCGACTGCCCACTTCAAATTTACTCAGGCTAATTGGATTATTTCGACACGATTTAGACGGAGCTTTTACGACCGCAAACTGCATGCAGACTGGCTGTATGGTATCAGCCGCCCAGTGAAATAAAATGCAGATATCAAGGGAAATATTGAATTATAATTTAATAGGATTGGGCTACATGTACACGTGTGAACTGAGGCTATGATTGAAACAATGGCTACACATGTGTATGTAGAGTCATGGATGTACGTGCAAGCCTGTGGAATATTATGCAAATTAATGTACAGTACAGTACATGTAAATACGATAGGATGATATGAAATTAAATGATGGAGAGCTGTGAGTGATGGGCTGTGGTGTGTATTGTACATGTATGTACCGGTATACATGTACATGTACTTTTCATGGACCATCTCACTCAGGTGTTTGTCTCCAAAACTTGCCACCAGGGGTCAAAATCGTGCTTGAAAAAGATGTACATGTAATACACAAGTTTATACAATGAATTTAGCACCTTAGCAAGGGCCGGGTGTATAATTATGTGATGGCCTTTCCTTGCAAATTACTCTATATTTTTACAGTGCATTGTACATGTACATTTTACCGGGTGTTATAAAAGGTAATATACAAAAATGTTGCAAACTGCTTACTGACTAAAATTACCAAAATGTAAATCTTAAAATTTACATGTAGTGGGCCTCATGTTTCGATCCTAGCAGGACCTTTCTCAAAGGCAGAGTGACACTCTGCCTTTGAGAAAGGTCCTGCTAGGATCGAAACGTCAGGCCCACTAAATTTTAAGGGTGTTATAAAAATTACAGTTCCCTATCCAATCTACACACATGCACATGTACATGTACATGTATGACCCATAGAACCTCTATTCAAATCCCAAATATATACATGTATATGTGTCTGTACTACTGTACAGTACATGTATTTAGCAAATCCTTGGTTGCCACCTCACAAAATTACAGGCCTGGAAGTGGAACCCTGTGTGCAAGACTTTTGTGTACTGCACTACTGGTAAATGGGAGCCTATGAAATACAAGTTCAGTACATGTACATGTAGTTAAACTAAACTGTACATGTACATGTACATGTACATGTAAGTTCTTTATGTGAACATGTACAGTACATGTACATGTACAGTACAGGTACAGGTAGGACATGCAGAATATTTACAGGCCAATTAGTGTCACCCTCCACCTCAACGGATGACAAATGCTGGTCCTTCATTCCCGCACATACATGTAAGTACTGTACATGTACCGGTACATTTGTACACAGTACACATGTACCGGTACTGAACTGTACAGTATGCACAGAACCACCATCGGGGAATCAAAATGGATGCAATGGATGCATTTGCCTGTTTACAGTGTAAATGAACATGTGGTGCATACTCCAAGTGAGGGGGCGTTCACAGCTCGCTGCCATACAGTACACTGTACCTGCATGGTCATCCAATTCCAACTCAACAGCAAAACCATTTAGCTATACGCCTCTCTTTTACAGTTACAAACTAATGGGTTCATGTACACCTGTACATGTACATGAATATTACAAAACAACAAAGCCTAGTCTTCATGCTTAAGACTATAATCCAGTACACAACTACTGTACACATACATACGTACATGTACATGTACATGTACAGTACATGTACGTATGTATGTACAGTACTTGTTACTTGTAAGGACTACATGTACATGTACATGTACAGAAAACTACAGATACTACAGGTACGGTACCTAAATTATGTACTGTACATGTACCAGTACATGTAACCTGCATACATTTAAGTGTTTGATGTTACATAAGTGTGGGCACAAATTGAACCACATCTACTGCTGCCCTACCAGTACATGTACACAAACCCAAATAGCAAGTAATGGCCACTGTTTGAAATAGAATATGGTTACAAATTGTATGACTGCATGTGCAGTACTTACTGTAAACACACATGTATCTATGTCCATACAGTATGGACATGGACGTGTAGTAAACTACATGTACATGTACCGGTACTACACGTACATGTACTGTCATACCTGTACAAGTCAATGTAGTACATAATTGTACTGTCACTGTCAGACTGTAGCCTTGCATTTACTTTGTTTGGTTTTAATTTCCCCCGCCGTTGCATTCTTTCGTCGTAACTGTACATGTGCAATATATACGTGTACCCGGTACATACATGTATAATTATTAAGAAAACAAAACACAATGGCCACGTACTGTACATTGTACATGTACATGTACAGTACATACATGTACCAAGCCTTGTGGAGACAGTACACATGTATACTGTAATGTGCACAGGGTCGAACAGAGACACAGTGGACTGGCTTTGTGCGTGGCATACAAAATTACAACCGATCAGTCTTATTTACTGTTGTGATGTGGATGGCAATATCCCCATCACACTGTCACGCTTGTGCAGTGGAGCGGAAAGGGGAGAGCACAGATGCACATCACAGCCGTCAGCAGAACGCACTGTGGCACATACAGTACAAAAATGTACATGAAAACACGTACATGTACATGTGTACATGTGTGTACACATGTACATACATACATGTACAAATGCTAATCCTGTCACTGTCACGGATACTGCACTATGCATGTATACATTTGTAAGTAACCACCATCTGCTTCAGTACTCACCTTCATAATTTTATGCATAAAAGATACAAAGGTGGTACATGTACATGTACTAAGATTCTAACTGAGTGTGTATTATGTGTGTATATGGGCCAGGGCTTAATAATAATTACTTAATACTTAGTGGTACATGTACATGTACTGTCATGTTTGATATTGACATACTGTACAGCATGTATCCTACATGTATGTCATGTACATGTACAATTGTACATTATATCTCCAAAATATCTTCGCACTAACTTGTTTTCTTATTTCATTCATTGTTGCCCTTTTCAGTCTCTGGCCAGTAACCAGTAAGTTCATGAACAAAAGCAATTGACAAAACAAAAGGCAATTCACAAGGCCAAAAACATTCAAAGCACCCCCCCCTCCCCAACCGAAAAAAGGATATTAACAGTAATTGACAAGGTTACTGTACTATGTAGTAACACACACCACAACTAGGAAACACTAACTAACATTTTCAAAATACATATGTCAATGTCTTGAAATGAATACCGGTAGATCTAGGCAAAAGCATTCAGGTAGGAGGTGGCAAAAGCACATAAAAAGAACATCCGGAACTACTTTCTCCCAAGCAGCAACTATTCAGATGGCCATGCACTCAGATCTTTCATCTCATTGAAACAATTTTTCTTGGAAAGAATTTCACACACAGACAACACTTGACAGGCTTGTGTACAAACTAGATGGATCCTGTGTCAGAAAAAAATTCCATTTAAATGTCTTCGGAAAATTTAGTGGGCCTGACGTTTCGATCCTAGCAGGACCTTTCTCAACTAGGCAGAGGGAATGTCTTCTTGTGTTCAAAGTCGACTGAGAAAGTTACAAAAGTTAAAACTCATCAGTTTATATTGACTGAACCATAAATGTAACATTGTAGGTGATATTCGGTAACTTGATCGGAAAAGATTTTACTCTAACCTCACCGTAAAAAGGATGGAAAAAATAAAATTCCTAATAAACCACCTTTATTATAATTTTTAAGTACAAAGTAGACATTGTCTGGTACAACTATGTGGCCAAAAACTTTACAGTTTAAGAATACAAACGTGATTTTGTGATGCGTATGCGTGGCATGTATGCAGGAATAGTGAACACTGAAGAGCATGTTTTCTACACCGCAGTGGCTGTTGTTACGGCAGTCGTCCGTGTGGTTCCCTGACTTCACAGTATTTGTCAGGATGTTTAGCTCTTGGAACCAGACTATCAGCTAATAGACTGGTTCAACCAGCCTGCAATGCTGACGAAATACAATCAAGTCAGGGAACCACACGGACGACTGCCATAACAACAGCCACTGCGTTTGTACACAGCTGCATGCTGGCACAATGCATGCCGACTGTCATCCAGTTGACATTGTACAGGTACGCTTCCCCAAAATCATAATTTTTGGGAACACTGTAACTGTAAGTCCATTTTTTGGCGAGTGGTTTTGCCAGACAGTGTCAATTTCCTACATTAGTAACTAATACCAGACGGTCTATTGTGGATTTAGTTTTTTCCTAGTACTAGTTGCGGTAACCGTAACCCTCGTCCTCCCGAGGGTCATCCGACCCTCGGGAGGATGAGGTTTACGGTTACCGCAACAAAAAGTTCTGCAAGGTTTTTTTTATTTACATGTATTTGACTTCATACATGCAAATATATGACATGCTATCATACATGCAAATTAAAAAGTCATTTTATTTCACTGCCATTTTTTCAAAAAAAAAAAAAAAAGGCTTTAACAATAACCCCACTGAAACCGCAAATTACTACAACCATGTTTCATATACAATTAAGTGTTAATTGAGATCAACTTCAAAGGGCTACAATTACAGGAGCTACATCTACTGATACTAGTTGCAGTATTGAGTAACCAAACCCAATATCCTCGGGAGGATGGAGGTTATGGTTACCGCAACTACATCATGTTGCTGTGAGCCTGTTAGTGTTACACAATGTTAGTGTTGGACTAGTCCGAGTAACTTGGACCCGACAAGTCACCCTTTTTTTATCAAATTTTGAAATTTTGAGATTCGGGTGACAGTCACCCGAATCTCAAAATTTCAAAATTCGATAAAAAAAGGGTCCAAGTTACTCAGACCTCCATGCTCAGACTAGTGTTGGATTTATAACTAGTTAAAAGGGGTGTGTCACTCTTTATTTATAAAAAGAAATTGGGAGTTTTTTAACTAAGACTAGACATTTTAAACTAAGATAATCGACTAAGCCTAAGCCAAGGTCAAATATCTGGGGAGCTAGCTAGGCCCGTCGATCGATGTCTTTACCAGGTAGTCCTCGTTGGCGAAGTTGGTGGTCTCGTCCGTGGCGCCGTAGTTATCCATGACGATGCCCGTGCCGTTGGACCGATCGCTCGACGTACCGGCCTGACCGTTCCTGGCAACAAGTGGCTCCATATCCCACTACCAGCCAGCCCGTCTGGGCCCCGCTCCACGGAGGTGACAGCGGCACCAGGTGGCCAAGACAACGACTCCCCCACCTCGGCTTTGTCCCACCGAAGACCGTCTAGTGTCTTCAAGGATTCTTGGCGTCCGAGGAATTCCGGGACAAGGGGAGAGCTAGAGGCGTGCCACCAGGCAGCTGCGGGTATAGTGTGCCTTGACAACACTCCTTAATTTATTGCACTGTGCATGCATACGATCGCACTGGTAATGTGCAGGTATGTACATAGTCTTGATTCAAGACGCTCTCGGTTTTGATAGTCGACCGTGATCCGCAGTGTCGATCGGTCTGTGTGGGGTCCCTACGTGTGTTTGCGCCCTCGCGCGTAGGGCGTTAGAGCATCTCGACCAACAACGTCTTGAACCAAGACTAGTATGTACAGCCCACATTATGGATTAGATACGCCACAGCCGCTCGCTGAATAAAAACTCCTTCGATGTTTTGCGTACCTTGTATGCCCATGCGCAAAATAGTGCTAGTCTCGGTTCAGTCGTCATAATTATGTTTATCAGAAATTATAATGTGGCATAGAACTTTCATGGGAGGCTTAGAGACAGAGCCATAGAGCTCTATAAATAAGACCGCGTTCATTAGCTACGGCTTGAAAGTACACACGAGTCTGTGGAAGTCGTCAACAAGCGGCTGCGGATAGGGTTGCGTGTTACGTCTAGCCGCAACCAATAATAATTATTATTATTATTCGGACACGGCCTTAGGCAGCTTATACGAAATGAAAGCTTAGGCTCCGTCTTAGGCGTCGGTCATATTAATCCTGCCAGCTACAGTATAATTATTATCAACAGGCATCTAAAAGCAAGCGTTTATTTGGACCACCGTTTCTTAATAATACTCTTTCATTACTTATCGAGCCAACAGACCTTCAAATTCGGCGAAAAACCACAACCTGTATTTTCAAGTTTTGTCAAACGGAGACGAAGCCTGAGCCCGAGCCTGATCCGTGGATTCGCAATTCCCAGTCGCTCTATGACAATTAACGGCAGTCAACCAAAATAATGAGCTTGTCCACAACCAACAGGGTACAATCATGGAGGAATAAGGAGAGATTCCTCCATGGTACAATGTAATGCGGCTGGCATGATGGTTGGTGTTCTGGTCGGTCATGATCATAGGATGTTTTCGAAATGAAGGCTTTTATAGGCTCCGGCTTGGGCTTCGTCTCCGTCTGACAAAACCTGAAAATCCAGGTTATGGTTTGTTTCCGATTTTGAAGGTTTGCCGACTCGATAGGTACTGGGTATTCCCCAAGAACCCGTGGCCAAACGCTTGCTTTTCGATGCATGTGATATTATAACGAGTAAGATTTAATATGACCGAAGCCTAAGCCCGAGCCTAAGCCTTCATTTCGAAAACGGCCATACATTGGTCTACATCTCTAGGCTGCCGGTTCCCGTCCCCTACCTGGTCTCCAGACGTCCAGACGCCTCACGTCCTCCGAAATTTCGGAGGACGTGAGACGTCTGGAGACTAGGTAGGTGACGGGAGCGCCTATAGTCCATCTCTGCCTCCTGCGGTAAAGCGATGCAAGCGCAATGCTCTGAAATGTACGTGTACACATGGTACCTGGACGTCTGCAAAACCATTCGCCTGCTGGGCCGTGTCCCACTTCACAAACTAGAACTGTTATACAGAACCAGTTCAATCAATCAATCAATAAAATCTCACAACATCCTCGCTCTCTCGATCAATAAATTCATCGGGATAACCTGTAATCTGTAATTGTGTGCCAAGTGTTGTAATCGCACAACGCAACTCGTCATAGCAGGGCCGATCGATGAAGTGAGTCTAACTGTTTATCTATGCAAGTCGAAAAAGGGGAATTCTGTTCAACCATGGAGGTAGAGTAACCATGGTTCAACCAAGGGAATACTGTTGACGACTTCCTTGCCAGATATCCACTGGTTTTAGGTACATGTATATAGCTCCATTAATATGGTCCGGATCCCGCTATATTGTTCATATATCGAGAGAGAAAAAATGGATGTGTTTTGGGCAGAACTCTGGAGCGTATCTAACTCCCTGGCCTGGCTTCACGCAAGACCATGCAGACTTGGTACTGGTATAGTTAGCATTGTGGAAAGGACACATGACGCCATTTTCATAGACATCACGCGAAATATGCAGGGCGCCCTCACCGAGCATGAACTGCGCTGACCAGTGCATGGACCAGCCCCCCCCCCCCCCCCCACACACACACCAACTTACGAGTCAGGTAAATATTATTATGAGATCACCAAAT
The DNA here is from genome assembly GCA_949987565.1 of Luidia sarsii. Taxonomy (NCBI): domain Eukaryota; kingdom Metazoa; phylum Echinodermata; class Asteroidea; order Paxillosida; family Luidiidae; genus Luidia; species Luidia sarsii. The sequence continues at coordinate 2,575,823 of OX465115.1, forward strand.
ATATGTCACATTCAATAGGATTTTAATGGTTTATTTTAAGAGCTACGGAAGATAGAAAGACAAAATTAGTTGGCACAAGGATACAAAACCGTGTCCCCCAAACACCATAAAGAAATTCTAAAATAATGTAGATTTCAAATGTCAAATATAAACAAATATCAATTCAGTGTTCATTCAATCGTATTTTTCACAGGTTTGGGGTATACAATTAACTGTTAATAGATTGGTATGCATCTGAAAACTGTATTATTTTGCTCATAGTCCCATACCGCATGACTGTGACAAAACAAGAGGAGATTAATAAAAAAAAATGAAGTATTATACAAAAAACTGTTGCAAACTGCTCACTAACTAAAATGACATGCCTTACATAATCTCAAAGGTTGCAGGGCCAGGCCTGACGTTTCGATCCTAGCAGGACCTTTCTCAAAAACCCCAAAATGACAAAGCACACAACTGAGATTTGAAGGTTTTCATGCTAAGAATAGCAGGAGTAATAGGTTTGCGGTGCCACAATGCAAAGTTCTCTCTTGTGAGTATGTCATACCATGGAGCTATAGCTCCATGGTCATACTCACAAACAAGAGAGAATTTACATGGTGTCACCGCAAATCTATTAATTCTACACAGTCAGATAAAAAAAAAAATGACCGAAACATAAAAAACTCGTGGAGTCGGATCTCAGCTGTTCTGTTCGTATTCTAAGCTCCAAACTCGAGAAGGCCTACGTGACAATCACGGCCCATACATAATGTGTGTACATTAATAATAGTTGTAGGCCTATGGCACTCAGTGCACGGACGTGCGTGACGGCTCTCAGTCTCGGCGATGCTCGTGTACGAGTTCAGAATTGAGTATCACGCACTACTGCCGGTGTCATGCCAAATAGTGTCCCTGCCAAATAGTGTCCACTCATTAGCATACTGATCGCTGATTGGTCCAATACGTATGACATTCAACCACCGTGGTTGGGGTATGGTTGCGCACTACACACGCATTGTGTATGGTTGCTGGCCTAACACACGCAACGTTGGGCACTTTGGTACCGTTGGACCCTAACTGTAACCGTAACGCTAACCCTAACCCAAACTACCCTAATCCTAACCCTAATCCTAATCCCAATCCTAATTCTAATCCAAACCCTAACCCTAACGACCCTAATCCTAGTCCTAACGCTAACCAATCAGCGATCAGTATGCTAATGAGCGGACAGTATTTGGCAGGGACACTTTTTGGCAGGACACCTGTCGTCGACACGATTCTTTTCCACAGTGCCTTCTGTGAGCAAATCCTGCCTTTCGCTATTGGAAACTGACACAGCGTCTTCTGGGTCATGACTTCGTGCAAGGCCCATCGCCAAACCCGTACAAACTGCTTGGGCCGTGGATTGTATCAGGCGTTGAGGGCGGCGTCCGATCTCAGCGACGACTATTCGATCGAGTTCGATCGGGCACGCGCGTTCTCGGCTGTTCGTGAACAACCCTGTATAGCGGAGAGGTGGCGTGTGATCCAGTCCCGAGTGCAGCGTTTTTGGGTCATGGTCGTGTGGTTGGAGCGCGAGAACAAGGTTGGCGTGTCGAACTCGACCTTCAAGTTCAACCACTTGGCCGTGGTTCCGGTGCAGATAAGACACGATCGACTGTGGAAGCGTACGTATGGTATGGCAAGCGTCTATAGCCAGTTACCATAGACTTGTGTATTATTTCCAGCCGGTCGTACCCCCCGCAGTGACCTGGCGGGAATTTCGAAAACATGGCGGGTACAGGGAACGCGAATTCGACCACCGAATTCCATGATTTTTCCCTCTTTATGAAACTCGTAGTCGTAGGTGAGTTGCACATGGGTAATTGTAGGTTGGTTTTATCAACCAAAGAGATAAGCCAACTATTTTCTCTGGGTTTCATTCTTCTTTAACCAGAATGTTAGTGGCTAGGCTTCTAATCGGGTCCATCGTAAGCATTCTCTTCTGGTTGCCGGAAGGAGGTTTCCATCACCTCCATCCGGATGTGTTCTGCGCCGTCAAGAGACGGAGGCGGCGCCTCGTCGTCCGCCCGGGGGCCGGGGGGCGCTGTCTTCGGCGGCGGGCGGTCGCGGGAGGGGGCGAGGCGGAGGATCAGGCCGACGTTGAGGGCGACAGACAAGATGAGGAGGCCGGCTGTCAGCAGGAAGGCCAGCATCCAGGGAACGGGGCTGGAGTCGCGCGCCGCGGGGACGGAATCCCCGGGCCGATCATCGTGGGCCGGGGACGCCGCAGTCGGCGTGTGGGAGGGAGCGCCGGTAGAGGGCGCTACAGCCCCGAGATCGACCGCCCGAAACAGGGTCGCGGCCGGCACCCTCTCCCTGAAGACAACTCCAGCCGTCGTCTCCTCGTCCGCTGCGCTCTCGGTCGCGGTGGCGGGCTCCGTCGCCGCCGCTGCTGCGGTCCCGTCGTCCGTCCGAGACTCGTTGATGCCCGCCACGCTGATCGGTCCGATGGTGCAGGATCGCCTCAGGCCGGGGAACCGCCATGGCGAGGCCACGACGCACTCGAAGGCCGCGCCGTGGTCGGCCGGCGACGCCACCAGCTCAAGCGAGGCGGACGCCGTGCCGTTGACCGCCTCCACGTCCCAGGGATACCGGAGGAGGCAGGAGGCCGGGGTCCGGACCATCTCGAGAAGAGGGGTCGGGTTGCCCGCCTGGGCGGAGCAGCGGAGGCCCAGGGTGGCGCCCGGCCGCACGGCCAGGGCACCGGCCGGGGAGCAGGCGACTCCGCCGGGGAAGTGGAGCACGGAGAGGTGGACGCTGGACGAGACCACCACCTCCTTGCCTCCCCCGTCCTCGGCTGGCCGCGCCCGGCAGACGTTGCAGTAGTACACCCCACTGTCCTCGCGAAGGAGCCCCGCGATGCTCAGGCTCTTGGCCACGGCATCGCCGCGGTCGCCGAGCGAGGCCGTGGTGAAGGTGAGCCGGCCGATGCTGTCCGTCCGCTCCACGGACGGGCGGAGCGTGAAGGCCGGGGAGAACGGGCGGCCGGGCGAGTCGCTCCACTCCACCACGTGCTCGGCCCGGAGACCGTCCGCCCTGCAGCGCAGCACCGCCCGCCCGCCTTCCACGCGCCCTGACTCCGGGGTGTCGATCCAGGCGCACACGGTGGGCAGATCGCTGCTCGCGCACGACCCGCTCCGTGCGACCACGAGCACAGACAAGAGCAGAGCCGGTACACGAAAGCGCCAGCCTATCCCACCGCCACACGTCGCCAGCGCCACTTTACGCATCTTCTCCGTCCGTGACTGGCAATCCGAGTTCAACACACCAAGTCATCCCACGCAAGCCAAATCGTGGCTGCCGTTCAAATGTACGCAGAGTTTGAGTCGTGGTGCTCAACGATATAAATCATCCCCACCATCTGTGAAGATTGCGAGAAAGTGCTTGGAACCCTTAGAGAATGCGCTCTGAATGAAACCCTGGCAAGAGTTTGGCGCCTATCTCCTCCTTTGCAAGCGCCGTGATCACTTCCGGGAAATCCGTGACAAACTGCGCGTAAGAATCTCCAGAGCGCTTCGTTCTATCGCGTATCGACTTCCGGACCAATAGCCGCGCGGCTTGCGGCGACCGCAGAGCCGTCCCTATTGTTGATGGGCTGAGTCATCGACCGCAACATTCCTGCGATCTTTTCTACCCGCGCATCGCTCAAGCTGAGCTGTAACAAAGATGAAATATGACGAACCCTCGTATGAAATTGTATGCTGGGTTTTATTATCAATAGAAGAAAGTCAGTCAACCGTGACTTGAACCACATTCAATTCTCCTTGATGGGAAAAAGGGTTACAGGATATCATGTGATCTCAATCGTTACGAACTGATCTGCTCAAAAAAGGAGAGTGCTAATTTTTTTTAAGGAATACAAACTATTACCAAGGAGGTATTCTATTACTAATAAGTAATACACATACGCTAGAACTTTCTCAAACACAAAAGAGGCACGTTTGTCTTTTGCTGTCATTTCAGAAATTATGAAAACGAGCGCTCAAAACTCTGAACTGAAACCGCAAACCAAAGGGATTGAATCTAGACAAAATGAAACAGCCCTTTAGTATCTATAACTATTGAATACTGTATTCGATTTTCAGCCACTTCCTAAACATTTTTTCCGGCAATATCCAGTTGAAAATAGATTTTAAAACCCCATCCACAATTGGGTTTTATTTCACTTCTGGTAAAATAATTTCCTGGGAGGGTTGCCGGACTCATCCACAGCACACACAACCCCCAAGTGTTCGCTAACCCCGCCTTGCATTCACACTCCTGTTTCCATTCCCCGGGAAATACGCTGGGGGTTAATAGTGCCTTTAGTATAGCCCTGCTCCAGAGAGCAGGCGGGTGACAAATCCTCGTGGTTGCGCAATTTCCTGGGAAATGACAGGGGGGGGGTGGCGACTGCAGCTAGTATACAATAGTGTGGAACGATCCGCCGTGTCGTGAATTCGTCGCTCGAGTGCCTCTCGCTTCAGGCTGAATCTCTGTGCATGCAGGCCTAAACATCCCATGTTGTATGATTAAATCCATTCTGGATACAATTTCTTGCTCTCTTTGTTTCTTTATTGAGGTTGATGTATAAAACCGAAACTGTTTTTCATGCGTATGAGCGCAGCGAAGTAGCATGAAAATACAATAGTGTGGAACGATTCGCAGTGTCGTGAATTCGTCGCCCGAGTGCCTCTCGCTTCAGGCTTGTTGCGAAACACTGAATATCACTGTAAAAAAAGGTGCTCACATCATGCACGTGGATGAAGTATGTTGAGCCACATTGTGTACGATATAATGCGCATGAGGTGATGCTCACTTTCACTCAATGTGCTTGAGGTACAGTAAATAGGGAGATGTTCTTGTACATGAAGCACTTCATGAACCTCATCCGACTTTTGCTCAAGTGATTACAATGCCACATGTGCCTGAGCTATACAGTATTTCGTGTGCATGAAGTACAGTATAGGTGCCTCAAGTGTTTCATGATTCTGGGACAAATATGTGCCATTGCAGAAGTGCATGAGGTGCAGTTTGTTTTTACAGTGTAGGGTTTAACGAGGGTTTGCCATTCCTCGACGTTATTAAAGCATTGAATGTTCAGTGCTTTGCCCGGTGTCATGCCAAATAGTGTCCCCTGCCAAATAGTGTCCACTCATTAGCATACCGATCGCTGATTGGTCCAATACGTATGACATTTAACCACCGTGGTTGGGGTATGGTTGCGCACTACACACGCATTGTGTACGGTTGCTGGCCTAACACACGCAACATTGGGCACTTTGGTACCATTGGACCCTAACTGTAACCGTAACGCTAACCCTAACCCAAACAACCCTAATCCTAACCCTAATCCTAATCCCAATCCTAATTCTAATCCAAACCCTAACCCTAACGACCCTAATCCTAGTCCTAACGCTAACCAATCAGCGATCAGTATGCTAATGAGCGGACAGTATTTGGCAGGGACACTTTTTGGCAGGACACCTGTGCTTGATGGGGGAAAAAAACACGTCTGAACTAGAAAGCAGGGAGTCGCGGGTTCGAATCCCGCCCGAGCTTCCTGATATTGTTTCCCCATCAGGCACCGGGCAAAGCACTGAGCACACAGTCACATCGAGCAGGGCAAACCCTCACTGAATTACACTCTCATCGACGCAAATAATACTACGACGAATAGGATTGCGTAGGCCTGTAAATTCTGCCCCGAAACTAAAAACAATAATTATATGAGAAACAAACCAAACGATTCCAAAACATGGTCATTATGTTTTAGTTGGTACGCTACCTCGTCATTTTAGATATAGGAAGGAAATCCCAACAAAATGAGAAACAATCGCTTTTGCACTGACGCAGCGCAACTGGCCCGATCTCCTGACAACGAGCAGAGTACACACTACCCAAAACGTTAAGTTACCGGCTCTTTCCAGAGCCACATTCCTTCTCGAAAGACAAGACAGTGCTGCACGGTGTCACCGCAAACCTTCCAAATACTGAGGCAATGAGTTGATGTAGTATGCAAAGACTTATGGATGTGTTTTCACTGCAGTTAACAGCATAGAAGACTTAGTGACAATCGACGAGAAGCACTCGTTACTAGATGTTCGAGTTCGCGACCGGAGTGTCCGCGCGCTGCAGTTCGTACGCGGGGTTGACGAGCGATCGGTCGGCGGGGTTATTGGACGCCTCCCGGACCGCGTGGCGGCGCAGGAGGTATGCGAGCACGGCGAGGGAGCAGCCGGCAAAGACGACGACCATCACCACCACGAGGACGGCCTCCAGTAAGGGGACGGGGACGGTGGCGGATGCGGGGTCGCTCGGCTGTTGGGCCGGCGGGGACCCGAGGCTCCAGGCTCCGCCGCCGCTGCTGCCTGGTGACGACCCCGCCGCAGATGCCTCGGTGGCCGCGGTGCGGGCCTTCCCCGTGGCTAGACCTGTACCTCCCCCGGCCCGGCTGATGAGGGGCGGTCTGCCCGCGGGGACGGAGTCGTTATCGCCCGGCGCGGCCACCGCCGTGACGGGGCCGGGTCGCCGTGATGGGTCGGCCGGCGGAGTGGGGTCCCCCGTCCCGGCGCCGGTCACGCTCACGGTGATCGGTCCCAGGGTGCAGGACCGAGCGAGGCCGGGGAAAGCCGGCGAGGAGACGGCGCACTCGAAGGCCGTCCCCGGCCCCAGTTGCTCGGCGGACAAGGTCAGCGAGCGAGCGATCCAGCCCGAGCCGCCGCCGGCCTCCCACGGCGAGGCCTCGGTCCACGCGTAGCTCCTCCCGACGAGGGAGGAGTTCACGGTAACCGAGACGGTCATCGAGACCGCGGGGTCGCCTCCCTCCGAGGAACACCGGAGGACCACCTCGCTCCCCGCCGGCACGGTGACGGGACCGCTCGGGAGGCAGACGGGGGAGGGCCGGCGTGGGAAGAACGAGACGCCGATCCGCAGGGTGGTGTTGGCCACGAGCCTCGCCGCCGGCTGGGCCAGGATGTTCTTCACGGCGCACGTGTAGTCCCCGGCGTCCTCCCTCGTCACGCCCCGGACCGTGAAGTCCTGCGTGGTGATGTGAAAGCTGGTCTTGTCGGCCGTGGCGAAGGAGAAGCGCGGGTTCTCGGTCAGCGTGACGGCGCCCCAGCGCAGCGGGACCGGCTCGGGGCTCCCGGCCGCCGTCCACTCCACCACGTGGTAGTAGCGCAGGTCGGTGGCCACGCAGAGGGCGTGAACGAGCCCGCCCTCAACGGGTCGACCGTCCTCGGGCGTCACGATCCAGGCGTCGACGGCCACTACGGCGTCAGCCGCGGGTGGCGGGTACCAGCGACTGAACGTCGTCAGTAGTGCCAATAGAACGACCCTCCTACCCATGACACTTTGTCTGTCAATGGTCTAAGCTGTCCGCTTGAAGAGTAAATTCCCCACTTTCAGCTACAAACAGTCCTGCCTTCTGTGGCCAGTGAACGCTATGTAAAACTCACGTCTGTATAAAATCGAAACACAACTCCCGTCATGTGTAAATAACGCACGGAGCTTGCGAATTATTTTCGTCACTGATGAGAAGTTCTTGAACCCAGTGGTTCAATACCTGACGTCCCAGCTTTATATACACGGGTGCAGGTGACAGCTAGGGCCCATCCACTGTCCTTCAGATACACCGTTTGGTCGTTGCCAAAATTAATGGCTGCTCTTCCAGCGGCGATTTAGGCCTCGCCAACAATGGGGCGCCCCGACCCATTTTGCCTTCTCGTCAAAAGCCACATGTTCGCCGTTCGCAAAACCTCGGAGATTCTAATATCCCGCCTCAATAAGGAAGTGACTTTCCTTTCATTTCGAGGACACTTACAAGTCGCACAGAAATTGCCCGAATGACGAACGACTTCCATCAGCGGTGAATTCAGAATGGATGCTGTGCAAGTCTATTTATGTAATGCTGGCAATTATATCACACTGTATAGGTATTATATTCCCCAAGGATATATAGGTAGGGCAGCGAGACTTATGACTGGGGCGGCCGACGAAAACACGATTCATACTCGGTGTTCTAGAAACGAGGGTTTGTATGATTTGAAATGAGCAAAGAAGACTATCATTATTGTCCATATGTGACCCGGCACAGCGACATGAGGAATACCCCACCAAAACACTTTTTGAGTAAACAACGCCTGAAGTCAAAGTATCTTCTCAATTCGATTACAAATATTTATTTTTTTATTTTTTTCGGAAATTTTAAAAATTAGAGGATATTATATTTTGATATCATTTGAAAGCTAATGGTGTACTCTTTCACATCATTAGAATATCTCAACATCTCAAAAGTGGGGGTTATTCTTCATTATGCTGTGCCGGGTCACATATTCTTCTTTGTACATTATCGCTGCTCTGTGCCAAAAATATGAGATGTGGCATGTGAACAGTGGCTGCGTAATCGGTCTATTATCGGTACCATACAACAAAGGGCATTTCAAGGGGCTGGGTGTTCAATTTTCCTCTTTGAATTCGCTTGTCATAATAATAGTACGTATCGATGCAACAACAGTCTCATTGACTGCCGTGTTGGGTCGCACGATTTTTTTAAGAAGCGCCGGCTAATGTATACACCCAGGCTTCGTCTCTTCCATTCAAAGCACTTTTAATCGCAGTTTTATAACCACACACACACACAAAAGCACCCCCAATTCCAACGGAGAAAAACAACTTCCATTTGTGTAGCCTTTCTGGCTGGAGAAGATTATGCCTGGGTCCGAGCAAGAGACGGCCGCCGTTTCGAAATGGTCCCGGAAGATGATACAAAAAGGATAAAGATTGCAAAATTGAATTGCCAAAGAAAAATTTGACTGCATGGGCCGGAACTTGAGCCCGAGACCTCTGGATTAACGTACCAGTGCTCTCCCGTCTGAGCAGAGCTCTGCAGCCAAATTTCCAATTGTTCGAAAGTTCCCAGTCAGTTTTTCCTTCGTTTGTTTGAAGAAAAAAAAGTAAGAAAGAAAATCAAATCATAAAGGTAGGCTATACGAAAAGCAGGGAGACACACAGGGACGTTTACGATCAATTAATAATGGCTTCGGCTTAGGCATCGGTGACATCTTACCCGCTTTAATGTCACAAGCACCTAATGAATTCTGACTTTGAGTAAGGTCCTGCTAGCTAGGATCGAAACGTCAGGCCCACTAATTTTTTAGATTTGCATTTTGGTAATTTGTGACCCGGCACAACGACATGAGGAATTTTCTCACCAAAACACTTTTTGAGTAAACAACGCCTGAAGTTAAAGTATCTTCACAATTGATTACAAATCAATTTCCTTTTTTGTTATTTTCGAAAAATTTAAATATTAGAGGATATTATATTTTGATATCATTTGAAAGCTAATGGTATACTGATTCACATCATTTGAAAGCTAATGGTGTACTCTTTCACATCATTAGAATATCTCAAAATCTCAAAAGTGGGGGTTATTCTCCATTATGCTGTGCCGGATCACATATTCTTCTTTGTACATTATCGCTGCTCTGTGCCAATTTTCTGTGCCAATTTTCGAAAAATTTAAATATTAGAGGATATTATATTTTGATATCATTTGAAAGCTAATGGTATACTGATTCACATCATTAGAAAATATCAAAATCTCAAAAGTGGGGTTATCCTCATTATGCTGTGCCGGATCACATATTCTTCTTTGTACATTATCGCTGCTCTGTGCCAATTTTCTGTGCCAATTTTCGAAAAATTTAAATATTAGAGGATATTATATTTTGATATCATTTGAAAGCTAATGGTATACTGATTCACATCATTAGAAAATATCAAAATCTCAAAAGTGGGGGTTATCCTCATTATGCTGTGCATGCCAGGTCACATTTTAGCAGTTTGCAACATTTTTGTCAAGCCTATCACCTTAAGCGCCTGATGACATTTTAGAACAAGCGTTTGAACCCAGGCTCTTTGTGCATTATTCAGTTGCTAGCCAGCAAACCTGCAACAACAATTCGGTGTCAAACCGCATCCTGGATTTTGAAGGTTTTGTCAGACCACGGAGGAAGGAGTAGACTCCATGGTGAGACGGAGGCCAATGCTTGAGCCCGTTGAGTCTGATGCATGGATTCGTTTGGGACCACAGTATACACCCGGCACAACGACATGAGGAATATCCCCCCAAAACACTTTTCGAGTAAACGACGCCTGAAGCTAAGGTATCTTCACAATTCGATTAAAAATAAAAATTAGAAAAAATATTTTTGGAAAAATTAGGTATTAGAGGATATTATAATTTGATATCATTTAAAAGCTAATGGTATACTCTTTCACATAATTAGAAAATCTTAAAATCTCAAAAGTGGGAGTTATTCTTCATTATGCTGTGCCGGGTCACTAATACAGTATGGGGCGAAGGCATATCGACAGATTACCGCAAGAGGGCGCGCTTTACATTATATCATCTAGACAAGAGCTCTGCTCTAACTCTCTATGACATAAATTTTTATTATTTTCGGCTCTCTCCCACAACTTAAGAGGCTTGTATTTTGTGAGTTGCGGGTCCCTTGGTGAATGGTGGTCTCGTGTAGGTGCCAATAAACACCATGAGCCCTGCTCAGCCGACGTGTGTCGGGTGCCATGGCCACTTCTTCCACTTCGTCCGCTTCCAACAACCGCCGAAGCAAACTGAGCTTGAAGAGGAAGCGACCCGACGGGGACGGCCTGTCAGTGTCGTTGTCATTCAGGACAGTGTCATTGTCAACGAGCGGAGACGACAGTCTACAGTCCGGGCAGAACATGGGGAGTTCGGCGTCAAGTTCAGCCTCGAGTAGCGTGAGCCTAAGACACGACGACGAAGCAGGGACTAACACCGGACCCAAGCTTCCAGTGTAAGTCGCCATCTTTCTTTCTGCTCAAATGCTTCCTGTCTTTTTTTTTTATAGGCTTAGCTCTAGTCCGAGTAACTTGGACCCGACAAGTCATCCCTTTCTTATCGAATTTTGAAATTTTGAGAGTCGGGTGACTGTAGGGTCCAAGCACGACGGGTAATTCTGCGCTTGAACATGGACTTTTGCATTACTATTGAGCACTATTGAGTATTGACTGATTCTACTGTAGTAAATTATGAATATTATTGTCTTACTCTTACTACTACTACTAGTACTAGTTTAGTTTGAAACCATAGTCATTGCATTCGCCTACAACTTCCTATGACTATGACTATGACAGTATGACAGCCATGATGACAGCCACCAGCAGGCAGTATAAATATACGCAGTGGCTGTTGTTACGGCAGTCGTCCGTGTGGTTCCCTGACTTGATTGTATTTCGTCAGCATTGCAGGCTGGCTGAACCAGTCTATTACTTTTAGCTGATAGTCTGGTTCCAAGAGCTAAACATCCTGACAAATACTGTGAAGTCAGGGAACCACACGGACGACTGCCGTAACAACAGCCACTGCGATAAATATAATACCCATAATATACACAAAACTAGTCTGGAAAGTGAAATACCTAGAGCTGTTACCGTACCACCTCTGTTCAAAACAGGATAGAATCGCTTGCATAATGCCATAACTTCCATTGCATATCATGACCTGTAAATATCAATGATATCTTTAGCAGTAATGTCGAATGAATGGCTAGTTCCGCTACCAAGCTCCAAGGCCTGCGTTTCATCCGTTTCACCCTCACTCTTCCAGGCTTTCGGAGTCGGGCACAGGGTCAGTCGGCCCCGTGACATCCCGACCCGGCGGGGGTGATCCAGCGCCGGGCCGCCAACATCGCAGCCCAGGGAAACCGCCTGCGCTCTCTGACGGGGCCAGGGAACTGCAGGAGCTGCCCCTGTGGTATGGCCTTAAGGTACATGTACACTCTGCACATCGGGGGGCCAATTTCATAGAGCCGCTTAATCGCCAAAATGTGTTTAAACGCAAAACCACGTGAGCAACAGGATCCCCTTGCCTATACCCAAACTTCACTTTTGTTTCACGCTAAGCAAAGAAGAGTGGAATACAAGTCAAAAGCAATGGACATCACATCGCAGTACAATTTGTAATCCTGCTTACACAAGGAAGGCTTTTTTTTCTGCTTAGCGGACTTTCACGCTTAAGCGGCTGTATGAAATTGGCCCCTGATCAATGATTGCTGTGTGTAGTTTTGTTGTTAGCGTAGTAAGCGTCTTACTGGATTGTCAAAGCAAAATTGAGAAGGACGTACGTGGCCCCAATTTGGACTGGAATGAAAAAAAATATCCCTGAATCCGTAGGACTTTGCCGGAATCCAGCAGTCTCGTGGTGATGGGCAGAGCGAGTAGTGTCTGAAAAGTTGAGGTAGCGGCTCTTCTCAGAGTCGCTCTCATTCTCGAAATAGACGGTTAAAAAAAAAACTGTCCACGCTTTGATTCCACCGTGTTCAAACCCTCAAGTGCATTGGTAGGGCTTCTCCGTCCTCAGAATTTCACTGGACCCCAAACGTTCTGCTCTGTGGGCCCAAGTGCCAGTTGAACGGGTAGCGGGGACACTGGAACGAAATGTTTGGCCGGCCAAGTGGACCCTTTGCCGTCCCAGGAAAAATGTTAGAATTCGGGCACTGCGTTTGAAGTTTTCCAGTTGGTTGCAGGCAGTCAGTTGGGCTGCAGTAGTTGGCTCAGTAGTTAGCCCAACACCATTTAAAAAAAATTAAAAATCTGTCACGATCGCTGTTTGAAAACAAACCCTGAAGTGGTTAAATCTTTTTTTCATATTTTTATATTTTTTTATTAATACGTGGTGCATTCATTCCTTTTGAATCTGTGGCTTGAATCAGGAGAACACCGGAGAGGACCCAGCGCAGGAGACAATCCAAGTCGGCGATGCGGAGGTACAATGGCGCCCCCTGCCGGTCTACTGCCGCCAGTGCCTGGTCAGGAGGTCCCCCCGCCAAGCGAGGGCGCCAGACGGCAAGGCAGGTCCAAGTGCCTCTGACGAATCGGCCGGCCTCGACAAGCCGGGTGCTCCGCGAGGTCTCCAGCTGCCCCGAGGCAGCCCGGCCGGCGATACTCTGCGTGACGCGCGGCCGTCATCCGATGCCGGAGGGTGCGTGCCGGACTCGACTCGACCCCCACTGGACCGACTCCTGGCCTGGAGGAAGAAGTCCGGGCCAGGAGAGGGACCGAGACTGCCCGAGGCTGGAGGCCGGTCTGGCCCCTCCCAGAAAGAAGATCTCCGCCGCCCCTCGCCGACGCCGGACTCGCGGCATCGGAGGCAAGAGCCTGCCGTGCAAAACCGCTCGGCCGTCCGGCCCGTCCCCTCGAGAGAGGTGTCGCCCGCGAAGCCAAACTCTGCAAACTGTGTGGGTCAGTCCAGCGGGGTTACCTGCCCAACAGTCGTAGGAGGAAACAGCGAGAAGGGGGACCTAAAAGGCACGGAGCCGAAAAAGCCGGAACAAAGGCACAGTGGGCCCGTTGTCCGCGGGGCCGCCCAGTCGGCGAAGACATTGCCACAGCCTCAGTTGAGCCGCTCTGGTGCATCCCTGCGAGTTGCCGACGCCAGCACTGCACGGACTGAGGTTGCCGGCAGCGGGCACCACCGTCTACTGCGGGTAGGAGGTCCCCTGGGAAAGGCTCCTCGGAGTCCACGGGAAGCGCCGCCCTCTGTCCAAGCCTCTGCTCCACCCATGGGGCTGGCAGACGGAGGCCGGTCCAGGCGCCCTGATGCAGCGTCTTCTCCCGCCTCCTCCGCCCTGCCGAGGACTGCCTCCTCGCACGAGGGTTTATCGTCGCGGCGGGAAGGACGTCCCAACACTCTGCGCTCCCTCTGCTCAGAGATCATTGTCATTGACAGTGACAAAGAGGAGGAGGAGGAGGAGGAGGGGGCGGAGGCATGCAATGCAGTTGGGAACGCATTGTCCCCCTCGCCACCGCCGGCAGGGGCAAAACGAAAGCTGTCCAGAACCCCCACCGATGGAAGCAGCAAGGATCTGGCCAAGAGACCCAGGCTCTCGGGAAACCCTAAGCCCAGCTCGCAGCACTACTTGTCGACGGCCGCCGACAGCGGACGCAACGCCAAGCAACCACCGGGAGGCGAGCGTACGCAGGGCGATCGCGAGGCCTCGTCTTTCAGGACGGCACAGCCGAACGGGGCGGCCCCAGGAGCCCCGGCGGACGCTCGGCGGGGCCAGACGCTTGGACCTACCTCGGGCAGGCCCAAGTTTCCAGAACCCCCACTGACGGGGGCAGCAAGAATCTGGCCAAGAGACCCAGGTTCTCAGGCTCCGGTGACTCGAGAAACCCCGTCTCGCCCCTCGGTCGCGGACACCCGGCAACGGCCTCTCTCCGGCAAAGACACTCCCCTGAATTTATCCCGCCACGCTACGCCTCTGTTCAGAGTCGACCGATCCGGGGCAGTGGAAGGCGAGGTGAGGAAATCCACGACGTCTGACGTGCCAAGGACCTCGCCTAAAACCGCTCCCGGTGCGCAGACCTTTGGCGAGAGAGGCCAGGCGCACGCAGGGGCAACCCAAGACGGCATCAGGCGACCCACGTCCAATGCCGGGGGCCCTTCGCATTTGGCCGAGCCGCTCGGACAATCACCAGTCCCGGGCAGACAGGCTCCCGGCCTGTTTGCGTCTGCGGTCTCCGGTCAGCGGCAGAATCCGTCTGGCGAGGTGAGAGCGCCGGGCAAGTCATCAACCAACTCCCACCCCCGAGCCCCCACCGGCTCCCCCGCAGCCTCTAGCGTCCGCACTGCCCCGTCGATCGGCACAGGCAAGCCGCTGATGCTGCACGGCCGAGGTACAAACCCGCAGCTGGTCTCCGCCAGGGACAAGCCGGCCACTGCTCTTGCCGCACCTCCTGTCCAGGCGCGCCCTGCAGCCTCTAGCGTCCGCACTGCCCCGTCGATCGGCACAGGCAAGCCGCTGATGCTGGTCTCCGCCAGGGACAAGCCGGCCACTGCTCTTGCCGCACCTCCTGTCCAGGCGCGCCCTGCAGCCTCTAGCGTCCGCACTGCCCCGTCGATCGGCACAGGCAAGCCGCTGATGCTGGTCTCCGCCAGGGACAAGCCGGCCACTGCTCTTGCCGCACCTCCCGCCCGGGCCCGGTCTCTGCTAGCCCCCTCCGTCCAGGCCGCGCCGCCGGGCTCCGGCAGTCTCCTCCAGTACCTCCAGCCCAAGGGAAGCTCCGGAGACGACCGCCGCCCGGGCCCGGGCGTGGCAAACTCGACCGGCGTCCACTTTGTGTACACGCATCACCAGCAGAGCAAGCCGCCCGCCGAGACCAGAGGTCTGGTCCAGACTTGCCCTCTGTGTCCACAGCAATTCCCTCAGAGGTAGGTGTACAATCTCTTCACCACTCCCTATGAAAAGTTTTAGTGCTGTGCGTGGGTCACAGGACTCACAGCTGCTGTGCATGGGTCACAGGACTCACAGCTGCTGTGCGTGGGTCACAGGACTCACAGCTGCTGTGCATGGGTCACAGGACTCACAGCTGCTGTGCATGGGTCACAGGACTCACAGCTGCTGTGCATGGGTCACAGGACTCACAGCTGCTGTGCACGGGTCACAGGACTCACAGCTGCTGTGCGTGGGTCACAGGACTCACAGCTGCTGTGCATGGGTCACAGGACTCACAGCTGCTGTGCGTGGGTCACAGGACTCAAAGCTGCTGTGCGTGGGTCACAGGACTCACAGCTGCTGTGCATGGGTCACAGGAGTCACAGCTGCTGTGCATGGGTCACAGGAGTCACAGCTGCTGTGCACGGGTCACAGGACTCACAGCTGCTGTGCACGGGTCACAGGACTCACAGCTGCTGTGCACGGGTCACAGGACTCACAGCTGCTGTGCACGGGTCACAGGACTCACAGCTACTGTGCACGGGTCACAGGACTCACAGCTGCTGTGCACGGGTCACAGGACTCACAGCTGCTGTGCACGGGTCACAGGACTCACAGCTGCTGTGCACGGGTCACAGCTGCTGTGCATGGGTCACAGGACTCACAGCTGCTGTGCATGGGTCACAGGACTCACAGCTGCTGTGCATGGGTCACAGGACTCACAGCTGCTGTGCATGGGTCACAGGACTCACAGCGCCGGTTTTGCGACTGCAGTGAATCGCAATGTCTTCTAAGCCTACTCTGTGACACCATATCAGCTCAGGCTGCCCTTCTGGACCCACTGGAGGCTCGTCATCCAACGTGACGGTGAAGCCATCTCTATTCCAGCTTCACTGGTCATTTCAGTCAGTGATCAGTTTGGGGCAGTTTATTGTATTTCCTTCATGAATTCAATCAAGCATAGCTACATTGCACACTGACAGGGAGTTTCTTCTTCCCTTTATTTGTTTTTTGTTTTGGACATTTCAGTTGGACGACAGTGCAAAGGGATGAGCACATAGCCAAGTGCCTTTCGGAAAGCGCTGCCGATGTGATCTGGTAGCGGAAGGCGTCATCAGATGAAAAAACCTGTGGTCCGTGAAATCCCTGCCTTCGAGCCCCAACCCATTCAGCACATTGGTGGCTTCACCGTACCACACATCGGGAAGGGCAGTTGTGAATTGTTTTCTTTTTTTGGGGGGGGGGGGGGGGTTGAAATTGCTTTCGAATGGCGCCCACACCCCGGCAACTACTACATCGACTATTTGGGAAGGCCACCATCTAAGGTCTGGATAGCTCAGATGGTAAGAGTGCTGCTACGTAAAAACCAGAGGCCTCAAGTTCAAATCCTGGTGTGTGGTTTTTTTTTTCAAAAGTTCCGAGTAAGTTTTTCATCTTTGTTTTCTTTAAAAAATCAAAAGGAAACTGTTACAACACTCACATCCACATAAAGCGTTACCAGGGCCAAAGTTAGGCACAAACGAAATAAGTACCATTTGCATAATTCACTGGTTTTTATTCACTCATGTTATCTGCCCCAGGCAAAACTCTACAAGGTCACATGATCCAGTTATGACGCATGTGACCATAGTTACGTAATAAAAAATAAAAAAACCAAAAGTGGCACCAAGTCCCATAGAAAAGCTACACTGAACTTAAGCACATCATAAAGGTGATATATATATTCATTTATTTATATACTAGATAATTTAAATATATTCTTATCAATATTAGAGAACACCATAGAGTTTACACTATTTGAAATGACTTACGGTACGGTTGCGTCGCCCATAATCTTGGTATCTACCACAGAGGTGTTGTGCTACAATGATGGATGTATCACAGCATTAAAACGAAAAAATAGTAACATTCTCCAGAAATGTAGCATTGCAGGTTCTCTTTCAATGCTCAGTTACACCGACTAGGCTATCGGGGTTTGTGTTGACAACTTGATTATCTTGCATGCGTGCGTAGTGCCCATTGGAGGATCCCAATTGCTTGCATTTTGATCTGGGAGCGCATCACCCCAACTGGTGCCAACTGGTTATGCAGGTAACACAAGCACTGTGACGAGTCAGGGTACTACATGGGCCAACATGACCTTTGCCCCGGCACCGCGCTGATGTCATGTGTGACTATTACTTTTAAGGCTTTATTCAAATTCATTGGCTAAGGCCAGGCAATGTACACATGTCAATGTGGATTGCCTGAAGCCTACCAGGTGGCTTGCATAGACTTGTGCGTAAACTTAAGCCATAGCCCCATGCAAATGGGAACTGACAGCAGCTGCCAGTCACTGGCTTCCATAGACTTGTGTGTGAACTAAAAGCCAGACACACATTAATTGGGATTGCCTATATCTTCAATAGACTTGTGTGTAAACACAAGTCATAGCCGATGCATTCTCAAACATTCTCTAGAAATGTACATACAATTGACTAGCTATAAAAATCACAAACTACTGGGACCGGGGATGTACTTTGTTTTCACTGAGTTTCAGCACAAAAGCAGCACCATCAGGACTGCGTTGTGAATTTTTATGATAATCACGATCCAAATGATTGTGTCGAAGTATGAGTTTTTTTCAAAATGCAGTGGCATTGCATCAACTGCCCGTATCCAATAAAATGTCCAGCACATGTTAAAAAAAGCCAAACCATTTCCAAATGAACTGTTAGATATAACTAACAAACTGGTCAGCATAAAAAGAAATATCAAATGCATACAAATTGAAATAGTAAAACTCAAAAAAAATTTTTTTTTATACATTTGTACTTTTTTCAGAATGAAAAGAATAAAAAGAGAAACATAAAATGTTATGCAGTCAATATTAGAGTTTACTTTGTGGTAGTATTTTTTTATACATAAGACACAACAGTTTTATTTATTTTTTTAAAGTAATGCTAATGCTTGGAATGTTTTGTCACAACCAAAACGAAAAATCATTTCCAGACCTGAACAGGGATTTATTGCCGTCATGAAAACTGGCTGGAGCCAGATTTGAAAGCACTTTTGAAATTCAAATAAAAAAATGTTTGAGCGTGGTCAAGGAAAGTAAAAGAAAACAGATCCGTGCATGAAGAGAGTGTTCCCAAAACTGCAGCTATTTTATCAAAACTGATAATTTTCCTCTTTTTGGGTAAAATTTTCCCTCTTGTGATAAATGTTTTCCCTTTTCTGTTTTTTTCTTCTACAAATACCCGGGAGGTCAGAGTTAGGGTTAGGGTTAACCCTAACCCTAACCCTAACCCTAACCCTAACCCTAGGTCAGAGCCAGTTTTCAGTTATTGATGAGTTGGCACCAAATGTTTCCCACTCGATCAAACTTTAACAGGAGCACCGGGCTCTTTGCACAGGACTCAGCGGAAAGACAAGAGAACAGAAAGAACATAGATTGGAATAACCACGTGTAATGGCTCACTGCAACACCCATCTCTTCAGAGGAAGACCTTTAACAAAACAGTGACTAAAATTCAAATGAAGTGAAGGAAAGCTGACGGGAAGTTTTGATTTTTTTTCTTCAGAATGAATCAAAATCTCTCCCAGAATCACAGTGGCAGTGTTTTTTTTTTAAGGGAGGCGATAAACAGTTCTGAAATGGTTATGTCTAGCTCCCTGACTCAAGGCCAGTGGCCAGATG
The DNA here is from genome assembly GCA_949987565.1 of Luidia sarsii. Lineage (NCBI taxonomy): Eukaryota > Metazoa > Echinodermata > Asteroidea > Paxillosida > Luidiidae > Luidia > Luidia sarsii. The sequence continues at coordinate 2,594,771 of OX465115.1, forward strand.
GCTTTTCAGCGGTTTTTTTTTTTCAAGCCCCAGTCTAAATCCTAGCTCAGTGACTGCCGGCACTTCTCATCGCATTGCGTGATCTTTCTTAAATGTAGCACCGACTAAGGGCACAGCTTGAAGCTGACTTCTGAAGATAAGCTATGGAACTGGGAGACTAGCTGACAATTTGGGAAGGCCGCCGTCTAAGGGCAGGACAGCTCCGATGGTATTCAAACCCAGTATAGCCAGCACGATTTGAGGCAGAAAAATTCATTGGTAACAAGGAAAAACATTGCACTACACGTTTAAGCAGGATACCAGTTGTGTGGGGTTCGTGTAGCGCTACGGCTTCGAGTCACGATCTAGACAAAGATTTTTTCATAATTTTTTTCAAAATTGTTCCCAGTCAGTTTATCCTTCATTTGTTTGAATTTGGAAATCCATGCATCAACCGCGATGCATTATTCTCTCTTTACTTCAACTTTCAAGGCGCATAATTAGTTTGTTTTCAAAATGAAAAGATGAAATTCTGGCTAAATACATCGCACAAAAATAACAACAAAAACAAAAGTTTTTCTCTTTACAAAATATACAGGGCTCTGTACATCCAGTGGAATGCTGCCATTGCAACAGCCAGGCCAAACCTCTTCATAAAATACCATGAGGAACTAGGGTGGCTGCGAATAAGGGCCATCTCTCAATCTACGGCTACGGCTGTGGCTGTAACTACTAGCCCCAGCGCCGTAGGCTAGCGCTGAGGTGCAGGCCGTGCACAGAAATGCCATTGTCCCCCGCAGCCCAATCCGTAGCCGCTAATGTGGGCTTTGGCCCCTGCATTCACGCCGCTACAGGCTCACGGGACGAAGACTGTGTTAACACAACCATCCCATGACTTTTCATCGCCCATTTGGGTACTGTACAATAGTTCTACGGTGTCCTGGCGGGGACATTCAGTTAAAAAAAAAAAAGCAATATTGCTTGGTCGTGTGCAAATGCTAGTGAAGTGTGCGATTCTTGGTCAGAACGTGCCGTGCATGTTGCGTTGCTTGTACATTATATGTTAAAGTTGCCACACAACTTGACAGGCTACAGGCGTGATCTCCGAGTTTCTACAGTGCTAGACGCATTAAATGCAATTACTGATATTATGACCTAGTGCTGTGTATTAGTGATTAATTATCCACCTGGAGGATGCCATAAGCATGATCCCGCCTTACTCTTCGTGTAGGAAAAACACCGGAAAGAAATATAAAATAAAAATGCCTCAATTTGATTAAATGCTACTGTTGTTCATGTGACCATAGGTAGGTGGGTCACCGGAAGTGTGTAGGTGGCTTCAGATGGTGGTCATGTGATCATCGGCGACGCGCCGGGGGATCGGTAGCATGCTCGGTGATCACCTGATCAGCATCAGGTTGCCGTGCGAGGGGGGGGGGCCGACAGGTTGTGCGGAGGGTCAGGCGATCGAGAGGCGATCGAGAGCCGATCAGGTGACCAGCGTGCGTCCGTGCGATCTGGCGTCTGCAAGCTGATGCCGATTGGCTGTTCGGTGGTCATGTGACCAGCAGCTGTCCACGGGTTGTCATGGCATCAGTGACGCGGATCGCGAGATCAAACGGTGGTCCCCCCCCCCCCCCCCGTGCGAATAAAAGAGGGCCACGTGATCAGCAGGTGCTCATGTGATCTAGTTCCACTGATGAAGATGAGCCGGGTGATCAAACGGTGCACAGAAGAAGCAATCCTTACCGGTTTTGAAAGTCACGGGACGCCGAGGTCACCTCACCCCGTCAAGGGTCACGGAGCGGCCTCACTGTATCCACGGTGCTTCCACAGGTCGGTATTTTCTTAGTACGATTTTTTTTGGGGGGGGGGTTGGGGTGGGGGAGGGAGTAGGCGGTAGGGGTTCCAGGCTGCAGTCCATCCCCATCCTGCCGTCTCACTTCTTGACGTTCCGGGCCCGCAGCTGTTGGTGGCACAGCGACAGCAGCTTGTGCCGCTGCTTCAGGTTGCGGGCCAGGACGTGGTCGTTGATGACCTCCTGGGTGTAGCTGGCCGGGAACCAGCCCTTGGCGTGATCACTGACGCGGGTGCCGTAGTACCAACCTGGGCAGGCAAAGGGGGCGAAGATTAAGAGTCAGCAGGATGCAAACTCTCAATAACGGAATTCTCCAATGTGTGGTGTGGCAGGCGGTCTCTGACAACTCCCCCTGCCCATTCATCCTCACACCGGGCACGTAATAATGTCTCCTGACGACAGGCAGAGTACACACTACCCGAAAGCGTTGAGTTACCAGCTCTTTTCAGAGCCACACTCCTTCTTGAAAGAGAAGTGCTACATGGTGTCACCGCAAACCCTCCACTTATACAATAAACCTTCATGTCTTTGATAAGGAAAGTGGGCAGCACCTAGTGTGGATTTCAGGTAATTTTCAACTGGATCTCGGGATCTGCAGTGAGCAGTTCTGCAAGGGCAAGTCCAGCCTACCTTCAATCTTCTTGTCCACGTCCACGCGGTCGTAGAGGTCAAGGGTCAGCTCGTCCCTGTCCTGGGCCTCGTACAGCTGCTTGCACATGACCTGGGGGCAGTCTGGTTGGCCAGAGGGCAGAGACATATGAATATTCATTAGGAGATGCAGACAGACGATTGGCTAGCTTGTCACCGGTACCCGCCAAACAGCTGAGCAGCCACAGTTGACAGTTTACAGGGCCAGACTGTGCCTAATCAGAGAAAAGCCTTTCAAAATTTGATGAACTCCTTTTTTCAGAGTGCCAGTATTAAGGCCACCTCAATGCCTTTGAGATAGGTCCTGCATAAAATGAGAAGAGGGAGAGGGAGAGGCAGAGGCAGAAGCAGAGAGGGAGAGGGAGAGGGAGAGGCAGAGGCAGAGGCAAAGAGAGAGAGGCAGAGGCAGAGGCAAAGGCAGAGGCAGAGGCAGAGAGGGAGGCAGAGGCAGAGGCAGAGGCAGAGAGGGAGGCAGAGGCAGAGGCAGAGGCAGAGGCAGAGGCAGAGGCAGAGGCAGAGGCAGAGGCAGAGGCAGAGGCAGTGAGGGAGGCAGAGGCAGAAGCAGAGGCAGAGGCATAGGCATAGGCATAGGCATAGGCAGAGGCAGAGGCAGAGGCAGTGAGGGAGGCAGAGGCAGAGGCAGAGGCATAGGCAGAGAGGAAGGCAGAGGCAGAGGCAGAGGCAGAGGCAGAGATGGAGGCAGAGGCAGAGGCAGAGGCAGAGGCATAGGCAGAGGCAGAGGCAGAGAGGGAGGCAGAGGCAGAGGCAGAGGCAGAGGCAGAGGCAGAGGCAGATGCAGAGGCAGAGAGAGAGGCAGAGGCAGAGGCAGAGGCAGAGAGAGAGAGGCAGATGCAGATGCAGAGAGAGAGGGAGAGGCAGAGGCAGAGGCAGAGAGGGAGGCAGAGGCAGAGGCAGAGGCAGAGGCAGAGAGAGAGGCAGAGGCAGAGGCAGAGAGAGGCAGAGGCAGAGGCAGAGGCAGATGCAGATGCAGAGAGAGAGGGAGAGGCAGAGGCAGAGGCAGAGGCAGAGGCAGAGAGAGAGGCAGAGGCAGAGGCAGAAGCAGAGAGAGAGGCAGAGGCAGAGGCAGTGAGGGAGACAGAGGCAGAGGCAGAGGCAGAGGCAGAGGCAGAGGCAGAGGCAGAGAGGCAGAGGCAGAGGCAGAGGCAGAGGCAGAGGCAGAGGCAGAGGCAGAGGCAGAGGCAGAGGCAGAGGCAGAGGCAGAGGCAGAGGCAGAGAGAGAGAGCAGATGACTTGGTAGTGTCAGCAGTGAATGTGGTCTTACCCCAGGACTCATAAATGGTCTCCCCATCTTCAGTGCGCTTAGCTGGGTGCATGGCATTCATCCATCGTTCGCGCTCAGCCCTGGCGGAGAAAAAAAAAAGGACAAACCCACGTAGTTAAAAAATATGCACTCTTCTGTACACTGTAGTCTTAAGAAAATAACCACCCCCAAGTCAGGAGTTGGGTCTGCAAGCACAGTATCTTTAGAGTGTGGACTTCTAAAAGGAAAGACGGGGAGGGGGGGTCTAAAACACGAGCGAGTTAGCCTACGTTTGGAAAGAAGCTGCTCTGCCCATCATCAGGAGAGAGAGAGTGCCTGACTGGATATGTCCGAAAGGAAGGGAAAACTGACTGGGATATTGTTGATGAACCAAATTACTTTGACGAGGAGATTTTGACCGCACCAGAACGTGAATCTGGCCCTCTCAGTTTTCGCCTATCTGGCTGGGATGCAGCCTTAGGCCAAATCAAATTGAGTTGCTGTTTCCGTAGACTGCGTTGTTTTTTTTTTTTTTTTTTTTTTTTTCTCGGCTGGTACTTACTCCGAGTTGGCGTCCGTGGCAAACTCCACCTCCTTCTTCTGGTTGTTCTGCAGGAAGGAGATGATGAGGACGTGCTTGCAGGTGCCCGGCACGCCGTCGGGCAGCTTGCTGTGGTGCTGGGGATCCAGCACAGACTCCACCTGCACCAGGTTCCTCGGGCACCAGTCGAAGACCTCGTACTTCAGCTGCTCCCTGGTGAATGGTAAGAGAAGTTGTCGCTTAGAAACCTGTAGTTTAGAACATGTGACCCGCTCTGCAAAAAAAGTCGCTGTAGTGCATACGGTCTTGCATACCGGGCCATTCTATGTACAGAGGGTGAAAAATCCTCTCTTTTTTTTCCAAAATAAGTGTTTTACATCTACTATACCTATATTTTCAATATCCATAACCAGAAATGATTTAATTAAAGAAAGAATATCAACGAGTTTCAGCTCAATGGTTTCATCCTTGTTTTTTTTTTTAAATGGCTTGCTAACTCCTATTTTCCAACAAATTATGAGAATGAATGTACATATTTTCTTAAAAGTTAGTGGGCCTGACGTTTCGATCCTAGCAGGACCTTTCTCAAAGGCAGAGTGACAAGGACAAAACAGATACATGTACACGAAGGAAGGGGGAGAGAGTGAATAGGACACGGATGGGAAACAAAGGACAAAGAGTGAAGCTGGTAGGGAGAGATCAAAGGGAGGATGTACATATTTTCTGAAAACTCCAAAATACAATATGCTGCAGGCCTCAAACATACATCAAATTAAAGCTTATTAAACGGCCTTTCCTTCCATTTTTGAGAAATTGCAACAAGTGCCTTTTTGCAGAGTGGGTCACAAAAAAACCTACGGTAGGACTTTGTTTCAAACTGACCCTTTTATTCTCGGCTTGCAGACAGCCACCTTGTCAGTGAAGACTATGACGTAGATGGCCTTGGCTACCAGCTTGCCCCGGTTCAGGATCTTGTTGTCCTTCTTGATGAGGTGAAGGCGTCCTCGCTTGACCACAGATGTGGTCTGGGACAGGTTCATTTTCTGTGAGGAGGGGGGGGAGAGAGAAGTATAGATTGCTGGCATACCTTCTGGGGTGCGTGGATCTTAGAGGATGATATACAAAAATGTTGCAAACTGCTTACTGACTAAAATTACCAAAATGTAAATCTAGAATTTAGTGGGCCTGATGTTTCGATCCTAGCAGGACCTTTCTCAAAGGCAGAGTGACCAACAAATTATGAGAATTAATGTCACTCTGCCTTTGAGAAAGGTCCTGCTAGGATCGAAACGTCAGGCCCACTAAATTTTAGATCTTAGAGGATGTGCAATGGTTGCCTGAATACCTCTCAAATAGAAGATATTACTGGTCCCGAAAGCTTAGAAATAATATTGCAATTCTCGTAAAGGAACCAGTGAAAGTCAAGAGACTGGGAATTTGCTTCAATTTAATCAAAGAGACAAACAGTTTGACCAGGAGGATTTGAACCTCACCCTTTGGTTTGGTGTACCCGTTCTATACCACTTGACCTATCAGACCCTTAGGTGGGAACCTTCTCCAAAAGTCAACTATCTTTGCTAAGGTGGGAGTGCTACTTAGAACCACTCAACCATTAACTGCCGTATATCTCCAGGGATCACACCCCTGTTCTCATTCAGAGGCAAACAGAACAATTGTTGTAAACCTGGCTTAAGCTGTTCGGGGATCACACAAAGTGGATGCAGCTTTGATCTCAAAATAAACCAAGGCAGAGAACCTGCCACTTTTTTTTTTTTCGCAATTCAATCGAAAAATGAAGTCTTTTTTTAAAAGTCTTTTTTTTTTAAAGACTGAAAATTCAACTCCGAAACCTTCTGGTGAGTACCGGTAGCTTCATTAAATTTGAGGGCAGTGGGTACTCTTGATCGATCTGCATTTGTCTTCATACCTTGACCCCTTCCCTAAAGTCCAGCTGGTTGGCGAGTTGTGTGACTTCCTCTATCATCTCCATCCGTTTGGCTTCCTCGTTACACTTCTCTGCCATCTGAGAACAAACAAAACCCGCAAAAACAAACCAAAGTCAAAATTGCCCAAAATAATTAGCGGCGGCGATTACGGTTTGAGTGGCATTTCTCCTCAAACATGCTAAATGTAGAAAAGGTCAAGAATGTCCCATATCATCACTGTATCATAGGGGATGTGCCTCATTAGAGAGGCACATTTGACAAGGTCATGGCATGATGAGGTAGGGTGGCCAGTTCCTTTCCTCGCTGCCTTTCAACCTCCCCCCAGCTCTAAAGAGAGCAATTTTTTTTTTTTTATTATTATTATTATTTTTTTTTATTTATACAAAACCCAATCCCGCCAACTACGGTCAAGCGTGACAAACAAGCACTGGAGGGAATTCAAAAATCTCACAAACACAAAATACAACAGGCAAAGAGCACGCACAGCAACATTAATAGGACTTTTAATAGAAAAAGATGCCTAGAAATGTGCTGGGGAAATCTGAACTGTATAATACATGAAGCCGTGGATTATGTCTGGCCAATCAAGAGATGATGTACAGCCTCCTTAAAAATTCTGAGCCCCCTCCCATTTGCTTCTTGGTGGTCAGAGAGAGTTTTTTTTTACAGCTTCTGGTCAGAGTGGGATTTGAACAAGCAACCTTCTGCACTGCAGACGAATGCTTCTAACCATACGACCACGGCGCCTCTCGCATGCCACTCGTATCGTCTTGAATTCTAAAGTAATGCAGAAATGCTGCACCCCGATGATAGTTACGGCCAAGAACAAAGAGGGTTGGCAAATCAAGCCATAAAACTGTGCAGGCGGCAAAGACAGAGACATCTATGAAGGTGGTGGACTGTAGAGAATATCTAGATAAGATTTGAAGGGTAGCATGGTGGAAGAAACAAGTGGTAGGTTTGCGGTGACACCATGTAAAACATCTCTTTTGAGATGGAGTGTGGCTCTGCAAAGAGCCGGTAACTCTAAATGTTTTGGGCAGTGTGTACTCTACCCGTCGTTAGAAGACTGATTTTTTTTGGGCTGCACTATAGCTGGTGAAGGGGTCCAAGGGAAGGGGAGTGTGGAGGTGGAGAGGGTGAGGGTGAGGGGGGGGGGGTGGTTAGGGAGAGGTGGAGAGGGAGGGCACTCACATTCCGGAGGGCAGTCAATGCTTGTACTGCTGTGTTGTGTAAATTGCTGTCTGCCTTGGCTTGCTGTCGGATGGCCTGTTGAAGCGGAGAGACAGACGATCAAGATACGGCACAAACAACATCCCCAGTTCTAATTTCTGCAAGATCTTGTCAGTCCGGTATTAAAGCAAAGTAGCCCTAGAGAAACAAACCCTATTTTCTTAAAAGTTTGAATTCAGTACAGTGGAACGTTGCTATAACAAACGCCAAAATATCTAACATTCGGCTAAAACGAACATGCCCTTTGGCTCCCGATTTTACGTCCGTGGATATGCGGCCGCAACTGCTTTAACGAACGACCGCTACACCGAACAATTTTCATGGATCCTGGGATGTTCCTTATAGCGACATTCCACCGTATTTGGCCTCTCGCATCCCCCCCCCCCCAAAAAAGGGTACAATTTCATTGAATAAGATTTGAAGGTTTGCATGGTGGAAGTACTGAGTGGACGGTTTGCTCTGAAAAGAGCCGGTAACTTTGATGGAAGTTGGAGCTCTGACTCAGAATCCACTTTCAGAAACCGTTTTCAAAAGCCAGCGTTCTGACCGTGGGTGCTTTCAAAGAGATGTCAGGAAATGAAACCAAAAATTGCAGCCGACATTGTGCAAAAGGAATTCTCATCATTTCCAGAGTTTCCTCTCCCTGGTTTCCCGCTTGCTGGGTACCAGGGAGAGGAACCTCTTCCTGGTTTCCTGCTGGGTGGGTACCAGTCTTGGGTGCAATCAGCAATGAACTTACCTCAATCAGTAGAGGCAGTCTGGTGATACGCTGGAATGGGAGCATTAGAAACGACTGGAGATCAAGACTACAGCAAGCCGGACTGCTCTCAAGTAGTTTGATCACCTCCACAAAGGATGGATTTTTCCTGTAGAGTAGAATGAAAAGAATGGTTGGACCAAAGAACAAAGGGGGTGAAGTTGAGTGCAGACGCTGCCTGTAATCCTATGGGTACATTAATTATGGGGCTATTCATTTGTACACACCTCTGTGGCCCATTAATGTCTGCACAACCCTGGTGCATTACCCTATTTGTGTACAACCCTATTGGCTATTCATTTGTGTACAACCCTGATGGCCATTCATTTGTGTACAACCCTATTGGCCATTCATTCGTGTACAACCCTATTGGCCATCCATTTGTGTACAACCCTATTGGCCATTCATAAGTGTACAGCCATATTGGCCATCCATTTGTGTGCAACCCTATTGGCTATTCATTTGTATACAACCCTAATGACAATTCTTTTGTGCACAACCCTATGGGCCATGCATACGTGCTCATAGTTAGGAAGGCCATTCATTTGTGCACAATCCTATGGGCCATTCATTTGTGTAGAACAGTATGGATCCATGCAATGCTTACTTAAGCTCCTCCAGTGTCTTGACCTGGTACTGGTTGTTGGCGCAATAGACAATGTAGCTGTTGAAGCCGCCCTTCTCAAAGTGCTGCAGCAGGATATCGCAGACGTCGCTGATGACCACGCTGTCCTGCTGCCTCTCCTCAAGGTCCAACAGCAGCCTAGGACAAGAAGATGGGGAGGAGGAGGAGGACGTGGACGTTATTCAAGGTCTCAGTAAGCTTCGATAAGGACGATGAATCATGTCAATCATTTCAAAAGTTAGAGGGCCTGACGTTTCGATCCTAGCAGGACCAGGGCTCATGCCCCCCCCCCCCATTTTAATTCCGATGCAAGCAACCGATTGCTGCAAAACATGGTTACAGCAGCTCCGGGAGATCGCACAGAGTGAATTCAATTTTGATTTTTTTTGTTTAAAGAGAACGTACGAAAGAAGAACTTACTTCTCGCTGGCGTCTCGGACGCTCTTGATGTTGGAGAAGAGGCGGTGATGTTGGACCTTGTTCAGGAGCCCCGTAGGGGGCTGCAGTGTGATCGCCTCAGAAAAGTGCTCCGCCACCAGGTTCAGACTCCGCAAGTAGGAGGCTTCCGACGTGATCACCTCAAACAGTGCCTGCCACAAAGCAAAATAAATGAGAACGAAATCAATCCCAAACCGTAAACCGCCATCTAAAGTTAAACTCATTGAAAAACTGGAGTAAATACCAAAAAAATGCTCACTGACTAAAATGACCTGCAATACATGAATCTCAAAAGTTCGAGGGGCCTGACGTTTCGATCCTAGCAGGACCTTTCTCAAAGGCAAAGAAAAAAAAATTGACTGGACTTGGACTGGAACCCGAGACCTCTGGATTAACGTGCCAGTGCTCTTCCATCTGTGCTATCCAGCCCTTAGATGGTGGCCTTCACTAATAGTCAACGAGTCTTTGCCGGGTTGGATTGGGGGCGCTTGTCAGAAGCAATTCAACCACTCTTGCTTTCCAAAACTTGGAGGCCATGGCATTTTGCTCCTGGCAGGACCCTAACAAGAATGATAGAATGGTAAATGACCTTGTCATTCTGCCTTTCAGTAATGTCCCGCTAGGATTCAAACGTCAAAACCCCTAATTTATGACCTTCGCATTTTGGTCAATTTTTGATAGTCAGCAGCCAGCTTGCAACATTTTTGTCCAGTGCACATTGACGATGAAGGGCACACACTACCCGAAATGTTGAGCTACTGGCTCTACACTCCTTCTCAAAAGAGAGGTGCTACATGGTGTCAACTCAAACCTTCCACTTGGCTGGTTTTGTTTCTTCAGAAAATGAATGGAAAATTATCCCTAAAAAGAGCTGATTACATATCAGGATGGGTGTGACCACATTAGTGACCCGGCACAGCATAATGAGGAATAACCCCCACTTTTGAGATTTTGAGATTTTCTAATGATGTGAAAAAGTATACCATTAGCTTTCGAATGATATCAAATTTATTTCCGTACGAACTTTGTTGTAAATAGTACAAGGAGACTTCACTCGTTCATTTGGCACCAGACACAATATAGCAGCACCAGTCTACATGTAACTCCTCGAAAGCGGCCATTCAAAAAGGCAGGAACTTTATATTTTCATTAAAACAGTACACAAACACTCCCCGAAATCCTCGTTTTTTCAACATTTAGAGACGGATTTCGGAAAAATCATTTGGACATAATATCCTCCAATACAATAACTTTCCGAAAATACCACACACACAAAATTGATTTTTAATCGAATTGAGAAGATACTTTGACTTCAGGTGTTGTTTACTGGAAAAGTGTTTTGGTGGGATATTCCTCATGTCGCTGTGCCGGGTCACATTTGAATCTTCAGTCTATCTTCGACCGTCATCATCTGCTACTTTATTGATACTTTTCTGGGCTATTTTTTGAACTCTTTGTCATCTTGTGATATACAAAAATATTGCAAACTGCTTACTGACTAAAATTACCAAAATGTAAATCTAAAATTTAGTGGGCCTGATGTTTCGATCCTAGCAGGACCTTTCTCAAAGGCAGAGTGCTTATTTTTGTCATCTTGTTTTTTTTTTGGTGAATTTTTTTTTTCATACGAGAAGATCTTGGTGGACCGACCTCTTGCAGTCTCTTCTCCTCCGACGTCATCTGCTCCAGCAGCCCGCTGCCAAGCACCTCGGGCAGCTCGCTCCAGAAGGAGCGTCGGATGCTGCTGGCGCCGCCCGCCCGCTGCGAGGCCAGTCCGTAGGGCCGGGGCAGCTCCACGTCCGAGCCGCCGCTGCCCCCGGAGCCCTCGCCCGCCGAGCTGCCCAGGCTGCCCGCCTCGTAGATCGTGCCGCCGCCGGTGCCGCCGTTTCCGCCGTTTCCGCCGACGCCGCTTCCCTGCAGGATGTCGCCCGTCTCGTAGAACAGCTCGCCTGGCGGCTCGTAGACAGGCTCGGCTGACTGGTAGACGGCCTCGCCCGAGGGCAGCAGGATCCTCTCGCCGCCCGTCGGCCGCCGGCCCCGGACGCCGACGGCCGGCTGGGACTGGACCTCGTCGGCCGTCTGGTAGATCTCCTCGTCGGGGATCAGGACCCGGTACTCCGGGGCCGCGTCCGCCGGCGGGAGGAGCGCCTCGCTCTCGCGCCGCTCCTTCTTCAGGGCCTCCTGCTTGGCCAGGAAGGCCGAGAGCGACTCCAGGGAGGAGATGTTGAGGAGGCGGAGGTAGGAGTCCCGGCTGCGGGCATCCTCCTGGTAGATCTGGAACAAGGGCTCTGAGATGGACAGAGATGCGGAGAGGGATTCAAGACACCTTACAATTACATTGCGGTTAGTGCTTTGGCGGAAATCCGAAAAGTTACAATCTGCCACATGTGTCTACTGATCTGAAACAAGGGCTCTGACTCTGAGATGGACAGAGATGCGGAGAGGGATTCAATACACCCTTACAATACATTGTGGGTCGTGCTTTGGCGGAAATCAGAAAAAGTTACAATCTGCCACATGTCTCTACTGATCTGAAACAAGGGCTCTGACTCTGAGATGGACAGAGATGCGGAGAGGGATTCAAGACACCCTTACAATACATTGCGGGCCGTGCTTTGGCGGAAATCCGAAAAGTTACAATCTGCCACATGTGTCTACTGATCTGAAACAAGGGCTCTGACTCTGAGATGGACAGAGATGCGGAGAGGGATTCAATACACCCTTACAAATACATTGCGGTTCGTGCTTTGGCGGAAATCCGAAAAGTTACAATCTGCCACATGTGTCTACTGATCTGAAACAAGGGCTCTGACTCTGAGATGGACAGAGATGCGGAGAGGGATTCAAGACACCCTCACAAATACATTGCGGTTCGTGCTTTGGCGGAAATCCGAAAAGTTACAATCTGCCACATGTGTCTACTGATCTGAAACAAGGGCTCTGACTCTGAGATGGACAGAGATGCGGAGAGGGATTCAAGACACCCTTACAATACATTGCGGTTCGTGCTTTGGCGGAAATCTGAAAAGTCACAATCTGCCACATGTCTCTACTGATCTGAAACAAGGGCTCTGACTCTGAGATGGACAGAGATGTGGAGAGGGATTCAAGACACCCTTACAATACATTGCGGGTCGTGCTTTGGCGGAAATCTGAAAAGTTACAATCTGCCACATGTGTCTACTGATCTGAAACAAGGGCTCTGAGATGGAGAGAGATGCGGAGAGGGGGGGGGGGTAAGACACCCTTGCAGGTCACGCTTTGGCTGAAATCTGAAAAGCTACAATCTCCTTATCTGAAACAAGGGCTCTGAGAGAGAGAGAGAGAGAGATGCAGAGAGGGAGGGTGATTCAAGACACCCTTACAATACATTGCGGGTCATGCTTTGGCTGAAATCTGAAAAGTTACAATCTGCTGCACGTCAAAGTTTGTGTTCTGTTTGATAACAGTTTCTGTATCTGAACTATGGTCTGAAAACATCCGATGCTTACCTTGCGATACAAAGCGTGATCGCTGTCTGGAAATCTTGCAAAACTGCTCCGTGATCTCCTCCTTGCTCTGGACAGATGCAAGCATGTTTGACTTTTTATTTTTCTTCCAATGTTGATGAAAGGCAAAGAAAACTTTGACTGGACCGAGACTTGAGCCTGAGACCTCTGGTTTTGCGTACCAGGGCTCTTACCAACCCAGCCCTTAGATGGCGGCCTTCCAATAAAGTCAACTAGTGAACTACATGTAGCTCCAGTCAGAAGCATTCAACCATTAACTGCCGTATATCTCCAGGGATCCCGTATCTTCATTCAGATGCAAAAAATTAATCGCTGTAAACCTAGCAATTTTTTTCCAATGAAATGTACAGCCAACAGCATATGTACCAGTATGTTACCATTTCAACTTTTCAAGTATACTTTTCAAGTATTTACTGGAATGTTAAGATATTATTTTACTTTGGAGTAATTTTACCTGGAGGATATTCAACCTACTGAGTGGTAAGGGATATTTAATTTTTTTTTTTTTAGAAAGACTTGAGATCGTCTCTCAAAACTATTCACAACTGTAGATATGATCTGATATTTGAGGAGAATATGATTCAATGGTGGTTTGCCCCGACTAATCGGCAAAATAAGCTACTGTAATTAGACAGTTGCCTGTGTTCTTTCAGCAGGCAATCAGGCAAAGCACTGAACATGCAGTGCTTAATAAAACCAGGCATGCAACTCTTGAATTGTAAAAAAAGAGGAAAATGTCCGAATGAAACTGCGAGCGCGAAGCACGAAGCCCTTACGGTGTGTGGTTTGGGGCCTGCTTAAGGGCCCGGGAACATTTTGGATTCTAGATGCTCTGTGGTGCATTCTGAGTAGTTTGTGACAACTTATGACTTTGACAAGTTGCATGCCTGTAAAACACATCCAGTTAGATTCTCAAACATGCTACCTTTGTCGGGAATCTGCAGCCAGGAATTACGTTGGGGGAAAAGGGTCTAAATAGGGGTCGACTCACGGGTACTGGTAGGCTCTTGCCCGGCCCCAGGCTGTTCCGCTTGACCTTGCGCAGGCTGGGCTCACTGAAGGGGCGGGCCGTCGACGTGGACGTCTTGCTGGTGGGAGGCTTCAGGGCCTTGTAGGCGATGGGCACGGACGGCTTGCCGCTGACAGTCCCAGCCCTGGGAGAGCCGTACGTCCTGGGAGTGACCGTCCCGATGTCCTCACTGCAGGCAGACAGGAGGGGGAGGAGGAGGAGGGGGAGGAGGAGGAGGAGGAGGAGGAGGGGGAGGAGGAGGAGGAGGAGGAGGAGGGGGAGGAGGAGGAGGAGGAGGAGAAAGAGGAGGAGGGGGAGGGGGAGGAGGAGGAGGAGGAGGAGAAGGAGGAGGAGGAGGAGGGGGAGAAGGAGGAGGAGGAGGGGGAGGAGGGGAGGAGGGGGAGAAGGAGGAAGAGGAGGGGGAGAAGGAGGAGGAGGGGGAGGAGGAGGAGGAGGAGGAGGGGGAGGAGGAGGAGGAGGAGGAGGGGGAGGAGGAGGAGGAGGAGGAGGAGGAGGGGAGGAGGGGAAGAGGAGGAGTTGGTTTGTAATCCTGTTAACACGAGAGAGACTTTTTTCTGCTTAGCATAATTTCACGCTTAAGAGGCTCTATGAAAATGGGTTCTGAGCTCCTGGCTGTGCTATTGTTCCAGCACCATTTTCAAAAATTGATCTCATCTGTGCGGTATCGGTACCAAAAAAATAATGATAAATAAAAATTTTGGGGGGGGGGGGGGTTACCTTTTCCGACGGTATATTTCTTCTGGACCAACCTCATCATCGCTGGGGTTCACGGTCCATGTGAATGAAAATCCTGTTGGGGATAAACCAAAGTGCGAAAAAAGATTAGCAAACTGAATTGAAGGCCCTATTTCTGAGCGCAGTATCCACAGAAATCTACCTACATGTATGAAGAATCTGAATATGTGGAGCTTTTAAAGGTCTTGTCAGGAGATACATTTACTTCACCTGAGAAAACCAGACCAGGCCTGAAACACTTGGTATTAACTCTTTACAAAGTGTACATAAATGTACTGTATGTAACAGCAAAAGCAAGCAATGGTGAGCTGAGAAAAATTCCATCACTTGCTGTGATCACCACCCATCTTAATGGCAGATAAACCCTCGTGTACATGTACATGTCCATGTTATGTACATTGTACATGTGTACTGTACATGTATGCACGGGTCTTCATTGATGATATCTGGTACCTGTGGGAAAAAAGAATATCATGTACATGTACAGGTACATGTATGACACTATCAAATACATATTTACCAGTAGGGGCCTACCAAATCCTGAAAAGTGAAATTGACTTACATGTAAGATACATGTACCAATGACAATTTGGTAAAAATATCAGATCCATACACCTAATACAGTACATGTTGGGTCTTCTCACACTACTTACCACACTTGATCTCAAACCTTCGTCGGAAAAATCCCATTTTGGTCGGCGCAGGGGGAACAGGGAGCACCCAACATCTGACTGGCAAATTGTTTTTGCGATAAATGTGCATTGAGCCTGCGTACTTGTAATTGTTGAGCCCAATGTGATGACCGATGACCAAATGGGAAAGGCCTCTGTACTTTTGATTACACCGGTACTTGTGCAAGGTTTTCCTAAAGTTTAAGGTTGCCACTCACCGTTGGAAAGTAACAGAGTTTAAAGAGTGACCTTGATTAGTGTACGCATACACAATAAAGTTGACTTTGTTGTGCGCGTGTGCAGAATTACAGCAAAGTTCTAGAACATGTCCCAAGTCACTGACTGATTTGGCCCGAACCTTTTGGCCTGAAACTTTCGGCCGAAATGCCATCATTTGTTTTCCAGTTTTGATCATTTATTATACGTGTAAGCATGAATGTACAAACCCTAATTCAGGTGCTGCGCCACTTTTTCTAACTTTAGCAACTGACCAATGACTGCACCCTGATCCTTGTAACCCGAGACCTGAGTGGCCGGTAGCCGACTCTCCCTTTCAAACATGCGATTTGATTGGCGGAAGTCCTGACCACATCGTGACTGCGGCGTTATTGTGGTCAGGCAAATATTGAGATCATGTACTGGCTAACATATTGGATGGATGGTAATCAGTGAACATTTCCAAAGGTCATGAAAGTCATTTCTTGTTCCAATACCAGTCTACAACATTTCTATTTTGATTCACTACATTATCATTTTTTTACGTCACTGGTACTGTACATGTAAGCTATGCAACCATGGACAAGCCTTTTTATTCTTCGTTCAGCCCTCTCCATATCCGTCCGAAATATCGTGCTAATAACTTCCTTTTCACTGGTTGCTAGGGAACAGGATGGCGTAAGTTCCTCTGCCCCAAGGGCAGGCACCTAGGGCTGTGTCCTGTGTTGCCACGGATACGCTGACTGACAGGGACTGGCAAACCTCGGCCTTGCCCCAGTCTAGTCATGCGACAGATAAACACTGGCAGCACAATTTCCTCCGGTTGAATCACCTCACTGGTCTTCTCCCGGCTCCACTTGCATCAAAGTTTCAAAACACACCTTGCTGGAGTTAAGTCATTTATAAACAAAATCCAGTGCCATGCCACTGCACCATGTCATCATTGGGTTAGTTCAACTTACATGTGTACATGTACATGTACATGCACTGTAGCTGAAGTTTTTCAGTGACCATGGTGAAGGTTTGGCCTTCCCTAGGTGAGGTTATAGAACTACAGTATGTGCATTATAATGTACATGTACCATGATGTTTACGTTGAGGAGAAGGTATGGTACATGTAATTCAATGAGGGTTTGCCTGAGTCGAGCAGGGCAAACCTTCATTGAAATACATGTAGGTGAGGTATGCAGGGTGGTTAGCAGGTTAACAAGGTACATGTAACCCTGATTAAGACCAAAATCCTCATTGGTACATGTACATGTATGCATACCATGTGCATACTGTAAAGTGTAAGGGTACATGTACATGTACATGCACATGCACATCATCACCAACATCAAATACCTACATGTACATGTACCGGTATACATGTACACCTGTACATGTACCAAATTGTCTATCATACTGTACATTGTACATATACATATACATTGGGGTTTTCTTTGAAGTTCAATAAAGCCATTTTGGCTATCTACATGTATCACTCTACCCCTAGCAGATGATACACATCTCCAAGTCCTCATAGTCGCCGCCCGCGGCTTATGAATCAGAGTTAGATGGAGTCACTTCCTTTTGGAGCGACTGAGAGTGAGAGCATACTGTACTTGGCAGTCGCTCCACCCACAGCCATGCACATGTACACTGTACACAGTGTACATGTGCCTGTTAGGCTGTTACACCACCACCAGCTGATATCATCAATGAAAGGCAGACTGTGCATCCCTGCACAGCCTCCACCCCAACATTTGGCACTTCAACACTTCAACCCTTCGTCCTGCATGATGTACGTACACACTGTACAGTATGATATGTACAATGTACTGTACATGTACATGTATAAATGTACACCACTGTACATCACATGTACATTGTATGTGTCCTAACACTTCCATTAGCGACAGATTCTTACCCACCACAAATTTCCCGTTTTTTAGTTATTTCCAAATATCAGTTTCGTGAAAACCTTGTGGAGACATCTACAACTACATGTACATGTATACACCTTTACATAATTAAAAAATTACAATTTCCCTGTGGAGACCTACATGTATTCAACCTACACACATGTATTTGCTCAGGTCTCTGCACAAGGCACCAGATTTGCGTGCTGTACATCAAGTACATACATGTACATGTACATATGTATGTAAATGTTGATGTTGTGTTCTCTGACAAACTGTTTTCCGTACCAGGCAACCTGGCGAGCATAAGCCCAGCCCCTGTCTGTCTAGCGGCATGAAGCTGACTGATTGGACCGAGCTCGATCATCGCTCTCGACATCGACATTACTCAGCCCACTGGGTGGTGGCGGTGGTTGGCAAAGATCACGGCCTATCTTTGGACCGGCGTGCGTAATGTGCCCAACCGTCTGCTCTTTTGCGGCGCTGCTGCTGCGGCGGCAGAGGAAGTGGGTCAGAAGAAATGCTGAGTTATATTTGGAGTCTGAGTAGTCCTTGTTGTTGGCTGACTGCATATTTCTGTCCCTGCGAGAGCCAAGTCTACATGTACACTGTACATGTATAGTACATTGTACAGGTACAACTGTACATGTACATGTATGATATACAGTATGTGTGTGTACCGGTAGCCGGTCGGTGCCTGGTGCCTTGACAGGGGTTTAGTTATTGCTGACCAAGCTACATGTACAGGGATGTGACGCAGCAGGTTTTGCATCTCTAGTGGGCTGAGGCAAGCTCATTACACGTGTTGGGGGTGTTTTGTGTGTTTTGTGTGTGTGAAAATCAGTAGACAATCAGTGTTAACTCTGACAATGTACATGTACATGTATGTATACACACATGTATACATATAGGCTATACAATACTATACACTTACATGTACATGTACAATTACACATGTATACAGTTTGTCTACAGTATACAAATTACACTCCATTTGCTCGCAATTGATATATTTTCACTACTTGCAAGTTGCAAATACTGGTACAGGTGTGTAGCATGACAGGCTGAATATTGCCTATAGATGTTGCCCATGTGTACAACTGTATACACATCCCCTCCTGCATGTAAATGTACCAACCCCTCCTGCATGTAAATGTACAGTACATACTACTGTATGTGTACATGTCATGTACTGTACATGTGGGCCACAAGGGTTGAAGACATTTACATACATGTACATGTACATGTACTGTACGTACAGGTTGTATACATGTACACATACCGGTACAGTACATGTACCGTATGAACATTCATGTACCGATACATGTACACACTACATGTACATATACTGTATGTATACCTAGCCACCGTGTTTCTAGTGTTTTCCTTCCATCTCCACACAAAAAAGAGACTGTAACCAGCTCATGGAACCAACAGGAAATTGTCAAGATAGCAAAAAGAAGCCAGGATAAAAACAATGAATCTGCAGGGATGGGACAATCCCACATTGTGACTCCTTGTCATCATCGAGTGAGTAGACATCCTTTTTGCCAAATCCCAATGCGGGAAATTGCAAAACAAAAGTAAAAAAGGAAAAAATACCCAAACATCCAGAATGATAAAAAAAAGTCCACAACATAATGTATCATCTATAGGGTGAGTCACTATTTTTTCAAGACATGTGACGGCTATCGCAGGAATGGACAGACTAATTTTATCTTTGGTTATCTCACGCGCTGACGCGCAAAGCCATCAACGCCCTTCACTTGCACACACTGCAGCTGGATTCTGGAGCTATTTTAGCTCAGTCCACAAAAAAAACCACCCAAAAACAATGACAGCAGGCTGAGTGATGATGCGTGCTACGGAAATGTGACGTCATTTGAGAGTCTGACAGGCAGTTCTTTCAAGGGAGCAGCACCGCTTGGATCCAAAGGCTGGGTCCCTTCACTTTTGTCTTGTTTAATACCTCACACAAGTGAGACCTATGGCCATAGGTCTACCATCAAAACAGGTAAAATGGACACCCCTGTTGGGTATCACTTCAATCTCCCTGATCATTCGATATCAGATATGAGTGTACTGGGCATAGAATAACTTGGTCACCGTAGTAATGCTGTCCGTCTTAGCCGTGAGAAAATGTGGATGAAGCGTCTTCGGACTATTCAACCACATGGTCTCAACATCCAGGAGGGTAATGACGAACACCATGCAGCTTTCTGATAATCCTTCTTTTGTGCTCAGTCTTTCACACTTCTCTCTTTGATCTTTCCCCCTATTGTCACTAATCCCTACCCTACCCCTTGCCCTTCCCTTTGATCTCTCCCTACCAGCTTCACTCTTTGTCCTTTGTTTCTCATCCGTGTCCTATTCACTCTCTCCCCCCTGCCTTCGTGTACATGTATCTGTTTTGTCCTTGTCACTCTGCCTTTGAGAAAGGTCCTGCTAGGATCGAAACGTCAGGCCCACTAAATTTTAGATTTACTTTTTGGTAATTTTAGTCAGTAAGCAGTTTGCAACATTTTTGTATATATCACCTCACACAAGTGTGTAATAAAGAAGTGAAACTGGAAATAGAAACCACTATAGCAACAAGTGGTGATGGTAAATTGATGTAAATTCTAGGGCAGGGACTAGGGAGTTGGAATTTTTGATTTCTGACAGACCATGTACTGTACACATGTATGTATTTACAGGGTACACCCTCCAACCTTTGACATAATTCATCTGAATATTCATGACTGTAATGCTGATGTGGACCAATCTTGTGCCTTTCCAAGAAGCCTCGAATCAAGATAATGCTCATGGACACGTTCACTATGTACAAATGTTATGCACTGAAATGTTTTCATTTCAACAGTTCCACTTCTTACAGAAGACAAATTCTGAGTAAACGTTCAATGAGAAATTGTGACTTGGTGCTCTCTGACCATAACCTCTTACACTTACAGTGTACAATATACCTGTTCTTGGTCAAGGTACAGAACGTTAATAAGAAAATTACTTCTTAAAATTTAGTGGGCCTGAGAAAGGTCCTGCTAGGATCGAAATGTCAGGCCCACTAAATTTTAAGATTTACATTTTGGTAATTTTAGTCCGTAAGCAGTTTGCAACATTTTTGCATATCACCTTAAGAAAATTACTTGATGCAAATAATTAAAGAATTGTACGGCAAAGGAACACATCAGAGGCTAGGGAACCATTCTTCCCTCGTAAGGCTTACCTTCACTGTCCTCCTTGTCCTTGTGACAGTTTGATGGGAAACTGTACTGAGAGCTTACCTCTTCTTGGTGAAGGGAACAGATGATTCAATGCAGATGATTTAGAAGAAAAAAATGAAGGGAAAGGGGGGCGAATCAGAGGATTGGGACTCATTCCTCAGGCTCACCTTCACTGTCTTCCTCCTTCTTGTCCTTGTGGAAGCTGTTGAGGACGCCGATGTAGTCGGTCGATGAGCTGGAGACGGGCCGGTCGTACTCGGCGGAGATGCAGGAGACGGGCCGGTCGTACTGTGTGACGCTGCTGGAGACGGGCCGGTCGTACTCGGAGGCCGGCCGGCCGGCGCGGCCGCTTCCCCTGCTGCCCTGCCGACGGCGCAGGACGGCCGGCCCGGCGGAGGAGCGGAGGCCCGGCACGGGCGAGTCCGCCGATGCCCGCTGGAGGAGCGGCGGCAGGAGCGGCGACTGGCCGTCTTCAGAGGCCACCGAGTCCCTCCTGCCGGCGCTGCGCAGCCCCTGGCCCGGGTCGCTCCCGGCCCGGGAGGCCACGTCGTCCGCCAGCTCGCAGCTGGCGTCGCTGTCCTCGCTGAGCACCGACTGCTGCGAGTGCCTGCTCGGCGCCGCCGAGAGACTGGACTCCACCGAGCTGCTGTTCCTCAGGAAGAGCGGCATGTGGAACTCGAAGGCCTTGCGCCGGGCCTGCTTGTCGGGCGAGCTCGGGGACCTCTGCTTCATGGGCTGCATCTCGATCTCGACGGGGGCGCGGACTCTCTCCTCGGCCTCCTCTGCCCCGTCCTCCTCTCCTCCCTCGCCATCCTCAACCGCTATTCCTTGAGGAGGAGGAGGAGGAGGAGGAGGAGGAGGAGGTGCATCATCGAGATGCACGTCTCCTTGCCTGTCAGATTGGAGCCCGTACAGCACGGAGTGCGCTTCGTTCCTTACGTAGTCCTTGTGAGTATCTGGTCTGGGCGGCGGACCCTCTTCTGTGCTCCTGGCGTCGTCGGAGAGCCGAGCGTCGCTGTCCATCTCCGGCGGCGCGATCGCGACAACGCTTGGTTTGGGCGGCAGGCGCGACCGGTCCACGCCGGCTGTCGCTGGCGGGGCGTCTGATGAGCCGGCGTCCGGGTCGCCCGCCCGGGGCAACTGGACGTTCTCGTAGTCTTCGTCGGCCGAGGATAAGTTGTCGGAGTCACCGATGGAGACATTGCTGATGAGGGAGGATATGGTGCTCCCGGCAGAGCTCACTTGCGACAGTCTCCGGTTCCCCTCGGGGGGACTGCTGATATCATCGGTTGGCTGCCGAGGGAAAAAAAGGAGTATCAGAAAAATGATGCAAGCCGCTTACTGACTTGCCTGACCAAAATGCAACTACAGAGGAATGTCACTATAATGAACATTCCGGGATCCATGAAAATTGTTCGGTTTAGCTGTGGTTTGTTATAGAGCAGTTGCGGCCACATTTTTTGTACACAAAAATTGGGAGCCAAAGGGCATGTTCATTACAGCCGAATGTTCGGTATATTGGCGTTGGTTATAGCGACATTCAACTGTAGTGGGAAATGTATAGTGCCTGACATTCCTCAGCAGGATCTTCCACAATTCTGCCTTGGAGAAAGGTCCCGCTTGGATGGAAATGTCAGGCCCGGAAAACCTTCTTTTTTTCTGGAAAAGATTGAAAACAAAACCCTAACGACACACACTAGGGCCGTTCCCACTATGCCAAATATTTGAATCGCTGTGTGGACGCGACAAAAAAAGAAAGGTTTTTGAATCGTGATTCAAATCGCGATTATATTATTTTCGTAGTAGGAACGGCTCTAGTGTGTTTCCGTCACACAGTTCCAAGGAGAGAGAAGAATCTCTCTGACTTGGCTGTCAAACTGTCGCTGCTACTCACCTCGGATATTGCTTCCTGCCGGTCCAGACTGGGCAGGGCGGCCGGGGCCGATTCCAGTTGCAATTTCTTCCGCTGGCTGCCGCCGTAAGGGTTGGAGTCGCGCTTCTTGACGGCCAAGCGTTGCCGCCTGCAGGCCGTGGCAAGGACAAGCGGGAAAATAAAAAAAATAATATTATAAAAATTAGCCCCAAAATAAAGTCGGCATCAAAAATGTGTTGTGAGTGAAATGCAAAAATGTTGGAAAGTTTGTATACTGCTTACTGACTAAAATGACCGCTGATTTAGGAGGGCCTGGCATTTGTTTGGATCCTAGCAGGACCTTTCTCAAGGGCAGAGAGCATGTGAGAAATGTTCTGCTAGGATCCTCCCTGTGCAATCACAGTGAGTATTTCTACACTTTTTTTCATCACCCAGTGTAACTCTAACCTGACAAGAAACTGCCAGGGGAAAATCCAAACATAAATGTTAGTGGGCCTGACATTTTGATCCTAGCAGGACCTTTCTCAAAGGTACTCTGCCTTTGAGAAAGGTCCTTTGAGAAAGGTCCTTTGAGAAAGGTCCTTTGGGAAAGGTCCTTTGAGAAAGGTCCTTTGAGAAAGGTCCTTTGAGAAAGGTCCTTTGAGAAAGGTCCTTTGAGAAAGGTCCTTTGAGAAAGGTCCTTTGAGAAAGGTCCTTTGAGAAAGGTCCTTTGAGAAAGGTCCTCTGAGAAAGGTCCTCTGAGAAAGGTCCTCTGAGAAAGGTCCTCTGAGAAAGGTCCTCTGAGAAAGGTTCTCTGAGAAAGGTGCTCTGAGAAAGGTGCTTTGAGAAAGGTGCTTTGAGAAAGGTGCTTTGAGAAAGGTCCTTTGAGAAAGGTCCTTTGAGAAAGGTCCTTTGAGAAAGGTCCTTTGAGAAAGGTCCTTTGAGAAAGGTCCTTTGAGAAAGGTCCTTTGAGAAAGGTCCTTCGAGAAAGGTCCTTCGAGAAAGGTCCTTCGAGAAAGGTCCTGCTAGGATCGAAAAACATCAGGCCCACTGGATTTTGAGATTTGCATTTTGGTAATTTAGTCAGTAAGCAGTTTACTCTAAGGGGAAAATCACAGCGGAAAAAATGTCAAACCAATTTTTGGTTGCGACCGCTAAAGCCTAAACTGCAAAGGGAAACAAAAACAGAACAACCAACCCTTCTCCCCCCAAAAAGATAATACCAATCCAGGAAATTGGTGTGTGAAGGCAGAGGAAGGAAGTACCTAAAAGCTCCCACTTCTTCAACAACAAAATGAGCTGGGAGAGATATGTATGGGTCTACCATTTGGCCTTCCAGCAACCAGACATAACATGTATAAATGCAAATTGGCTCCAGCCAAAAAAAACACCCCACTGACCCACTGACACCATCTTCTCAATTCCTCCTCCTCCCCCCTTGCTGGAAAAAAAAATAGACACCCCAATTTGTGTCGGTAATTTCTACATCCTAACAGAATTAAGAGCGCTGTGGGATTCTAGTGAGGTGTATTATATACGGTACACAATGTATGTGTATGTACAGTACATGTACATGTGCTTGCTGCCGGTATCACTATCAGCCATAGCAGCTACACACATGTACATGTACAATGTATACATACATGGTACACACAGATCTTACACACTCGTACCGTACATGTACAACATGCATTTAATGCATTTTATGAATGTGTAGGACCCTATCCTTTGATTGCACCAATCATGTCAGCTTTGATAAATACAGTGCTGTCCTGTAAGCATGGTAAAGGACGATACATCACTTTGTTGGGTTCTGTAACAATGTTGCCCGCAGGCAGCAATCTTTGCATTTTGAGTGAAACATCATGCCTGCTACATGTACACAGTACATAGCATGTACACACCATGTATGGTGTACACGAATAAAAATCCAGAAAATGTGCCATGTCTTACCTCGGTCTGTTGCACAGCATGTCCGAGTATTCGCCATCGTCATCTTGCTCTGTATTGGGATGAGATACGAGTAAAGTTTATGCACATGTAGGCCTGTCCATGTATGTCATGTACCAGTACTTTCAACTTAAGTTCATGTCCAAGTACATGTATAATAACCGTCAACACTGAGCTACAAAGTAGAACATGATGAGGGAACAACACAGATTTACCAACACATCTACAAATGTACATTTGTATGTCGACGTACATGTACATGTACATGTATACACGTGTACATGTACATTGTACAGTGTACATGTACCACCACAGACTCAGTAAGAAGTCTTGTACATGTATGTGTGTGAATGGGTATCAATGATAAACTTTGGCTGTACATACCCACATGTACATGTACATACTACATAGCTGTACCCACATGTACATGTACATGTACATGTGGGTACAGTACATGTACGGTTGACTTGTTCGGTGTATTTTCATACTGTACACTGTGCATCTACACATGTACAGGTTCGTGTACACTGTACATGTACATGTACATGTGCAGTACATGTTAAGTACATGTACATGTACCTTGTATACATGTACATGTACTACACTGTACACTGTACATGTACATCATGCATGTACATGTACATGTACACATACATAAACAAGGATCACACTCACCGTACACGTACACATGACGAAACATTCTGGTCCCTTCACGCTCATTAACTGTACATATGTACAGATACAATGTACCTAACAGATGCCCACCAGATGGTACTGCATGTACTCAGTCTAGCTGCTGGTCTAGCCATGGGTTACGGTATTCACTCACTGCATTTACAGTAAGTACATTGTACATGTAAACTTTGTACATGTACACGTACATGTACATGTATTACATGTACAACATGTACAATACATGCAGTGATCTCCTACACGTACACCCATAAACTGCGTCTCGTGTCCTTAGAGCAGTCGGGTGAATATGGCATAGCATCTGGCTCTCATCTCGAGACCCCTGACTGGTACGTACATGTACATGTAGTACATGTACGTAGCTACGTACGTACATTAGAGCTTTTTTTCTTTTAATTTTTTCATTTTTTCCCCTCCCAACGGTGATTGTTCATCTTTCACTGAAGATGAGTCATGGCTGTTATCGGGGAGCCTCGGCTAAATTAAGACAAGCCGCCACTGATAAAGGCGACACTAGTACTTTCTGCATCGCTGTCTCACACAGTTGGTTCTGTACACGTGTTTATTGGATAATACTCTAATTACACATGGGTAAGGGTTTGAGGGGGGATTATGTTCATTGTTGTACTAGTATACATACCAGTGTACACAAACATTGAACTACTTTCTCTCGGTCTCAAGGAACAATTTGTTAGCAATTTGTTACTGTTAGCACCAGTCCCTGTTGGTTGTGTGTCTAAAGTCAAAATTCAAAATTTATTGCTTAAAATTAATGTACATACGATATACAAATACTGTACATGTACATGTACATGTACAATGAAAGTGGTTTTGAAAAGTTTTAAAATTCAGATTTGATAGCCAGGTTTTTAATCGAAACAGGCTCCCTCTTTCAATGACCAAACATGTAAGTACTAGGCATGTACATGTACCTTTGTTTTCTTGTTTTCTTGTATTTTAACAACATTTCATCAGGGTCACATTTGAAACACTTATTTTATGTTTAACTTCCATAAATGTACATGTGACATGCAAAGAATTGAGATGAATATACATGTACATGTATATGTACTCATTTCCAAATAAATATAAATCATAAATTCAAAATACAATCTATTTGTTTTCACAATAGCTGCATGTTCTTATGATACTACATGTAGCAAAGAAAGTTAACAAACTCAAATTAGAAGGCATTTCATGTTCAGGGCAATTTCAGTGTCTTGTAATTTGTACATGTTCATGCGTGTAAGAAAGCCTTGTATTGGCTGTGATTTTTGGGAAAAGAAGGTTTATTTTTTTCCTGTTTCCATGCAAATATCTGAGTTTGCAATGACTTGAATTGGGAGTTTATGGCTAGAGCCTACTGTACATGCGTACATGTATGTATTCAAACACACCATGAATCTCATTTTACAGTCTATAGTGTACTTGTGTACACTCTATACATGTATACAGTATGGAACAACTTGCTCAATAAACTTTGCCCACCTGTGTTTTGTTCCGGCGGCGTTTGAACCTCATTCTGGTAGGCGTGCTCGCTGACCTCTGGCTCAGGGACGTCCTCGGCGACCGTTGCCCCCTGCGATTTGCCGGCAGGCGGGGCAATGGAGCCGGGGAGGTA
Source organism: Luidia sarsii (assembly GCA_949987565.1). Classification (NCBI taxonomy): domain Eukaryota; kingdom Metazoa; phylum Echinodermata; class Asteroidea; order Paxillosida; family Luidiidae; genus Luidia; species Luidia sarsii. The sequence goes on from OX465115.1 coordinate 2,621,456, forward strand.
GACCTCGTACACCGTGGAGGAGGACGGGAGGAGGGAGAGGGAGGAGGCGGTGGTCGACGGCTCGGACTTCCTCCGCTGCGCGCGGCAGCGGGGAGCCACGGGTGCCATGTCGGGAGTTCCCTGGGTCGTCTCCTCCGGGGACGGGGATGGGGATGGGTCCGGGGCTGGTTCAGATTGCTGCCGGCGTTGGTCCTCTGAATCTGACTGGAGCTCGGAGGAGACGGCCGCGCGGTTATCAACGGTCGGCAACTCCGCTCCATCCTGGTGCTCCACTTCCCCTCCGGTTGCGTCAGCCGCCGGCGGTCGGTGGGTGGGTCGATAATCTGCCGAGTCAGGGCGATGGGGATGGGGATGGGGAAGGGGATGGTCGCCGGGGCGAGTCCCGCCGCTGGCTGGTCGGCTGCCGAACAAGGGCGTGACGTTCCTGTAGGTATGGCTGCTGCGGAAGGGCTTGGGCAGGCTGGGGCCGCCCTCGCCGGGGGAGGGGACCTCGCGACGGGGCGCGGACGCCCGGTCCAGCTGCAGGCTGAAACGCGGCTCCAACGGCCGGGGGGCCGCGCCGGGATCCGCTAAGGCCACTTTGGGTGAGAGGGTGCTCATACCGGTACTGTCCGATGAAACGTCCCCGGATTCTCCACCCTCGGCCACGCGGGGATGGGACGGCGGAGCGACTCCGTTGCAGCTGGACTCCTCGGCCAATCTCTCCGCCCGCAGAGTGCCTCCGTCCGTACTCGACTCGGGAAGGACGACACCCGAGTCCTCGGCATCGCTCGTGCCGGAACCTGGGAGGACGACATCTGTATAGCCATCGTCCCCTGCGTTTGAGTCTCGGAGGATGACACAGGCATGGCCAGCATCGCTTGAGCGAGGGTTAGGGAGTACGACATCGGTGTAGTCGTGATCATCTCTTGGGGAGGTTGCCGGGAGGGCAACATCGGTGTAATCGTCCTCTCTCCTTCCGCGGGACTCGACGGGGCTGATTTTGTCCCCGTCTTTCTCGCACAGACCAGGGGGGACGACATCGGTGTAATCGGGGTCCATGCGGCTCGTCGCATTGGGGTCCGGGAGAGTGATGTTGGAAATGCCCGAGATTCTGCTGGAAATCATCGAAAGCATGGTGTCCTCATCTTCGGAGAGGTTGGGCGACGGTGGCCGATGAAGCTGGGATAGGGATCTCGGCGGTGGGGCGCGGGTCGTCGGGAACGGATCGAGGAACACGTCCTCCGAGGACGTGGACGTGACCGAGGTGGCGTCGTCCTCTCTCTTGCGGAGACAGTGAGCCGCCAGGTTGACGGTGTCGTGCATCTGCTGCACGTTGACGTAGGAGTGGTGCCGCTCCCGGGACCTGCTGGGCGGCTGGGGCGACGCCGGTCCCTCACCGAACTCCGAGGCCCGGGACGAGGTGCGGGAGCGGGGCTCGCTCGGCTGCAGGTCGCGGTTCCGCACCGTCTCCACCTCGATCAGCTTCTCAAAGATGGCCGCCCTCTCGCGCACCCGGACGTGCCTGCTTCTCGCCGAGGGCTTCGTGGGACTCTTGGGCATCTCGGTCTGGCCGGGATCCGGGGCCGGAGTCCCCTCCTCCGTCTTCCGGTGCGGGGAGGTCGGGCCGGACCGAGAAGACTCTGGGCTGGCGGCTCTGCCTCTCGACGAGAACTTGGGACTCGACACGGCGAGGGGCCTGGCGGCGGGTTTCGCCTCGGGCGTCAAGCGCGGACTGTGGGGCTTCATGTCTGGTGTCGTGGCGATCAGCGTCTTCGTCGGACTAGCATCGTCGCCGGACACCGGCGTGGTTTTCCGAGGCGTCGGCACCGGCCGCTTGGCGGGCTTGTCCTCGACGGGGTCTTCCCGTCTGGACGGGGAGGGCCAGCGATGGCTGACCACGCTGACGCTCTGCGACCGTCGGTCCCTGACGCTGGCCTGTCGGCTTCTCTCCGGGCCCGAGCCCCCTCTGCCCGTCAGGCTCTCCGAGCTGGGCGAGCGCTGCTGGAGGAGGTGGGGCGGCTTGGGCGGCAGCTTGGGTGGCGGGACTCTGGCCAGCGGCTGCTTGCGGAGCTGCAGGTTCAGCTTGGACGGCACTGTGGGTCTGGAGCGCTGCGCTGCTGTGGGACAATTGCAGGAAGTGGTGCTGGCCGTCGTCCTTCCAGGCTCTGTCTGATCGGCGGCCGGCGAGTGATCACCGTTTGGCAGTGCGGCCGGCACGACCTTGCTCACATCCTTCTGCCTATCAGCGGGCAGCGGCTTCCCCGAACGCATGGGGCTGAGGCTCTGGCTGCGGCTCCGTGCGTCACTGCCGCCGTCCGGCCTCCTGACCGCAACGGCCGGTCGCCCCGGGAAAGCCGTGCCCGCCTCGCCGTTGCGGTCGGCGACGGCCAGGCCCCTCCTCCCTGGCCGAGGGGAGTGGGTTTCATTGGTCCCATCGTGCAAGGCTGTCTTGCTGGGCTGGCCGGCCGGCAGTTCTGTCACAGCCACGTGGGCGCTCATGTTGTCACATCCTGTCCAGGCGGGGGAAACAAAAACAAGAGGATGTTTTCAAAACAGCAAGAAAGTGATTACCCTGCACTTTTATCTTGCACTCATATCCAAATTGACCAAATGTATCAGCAATGAAATCACTGGTCTATTTCCTTACTCATTGAAAAAACTGTCTGGATTATTCATTCAATAAACCCCCAGTCATGGTTCACATGCTATACATATACATGTAACTCATTGCGAACCATGATAAACACTGCAAATATGCATTGTATCCCACTACTACTAGTTACACATACATGTGTTAAGTACCGTACATTACTACAGTACATTGTGTACATGTGTGTACCAGTATTCAAATAAGACATTTGCGCTAGTGCAAGCCTATACTATTGAACAAGCAGAGTGTTACCTAGGTACATGTACCGGTATGTACATATACATGTCCTGTACGTGTACCGGTGCATGTACGTGTACAGTATGTACACTGTATGTTTTACATGATGAACATGTACTTTACCCTTTAATGCTCAAAATATCATGTAATAAAACTGATAATAAAATGTACAGAAGCAAAGATTGTATTTGCTTATGTATGCTCAAGTTCAATAACTCAAAAGTACATGTACATTTAGGCCTACGGTACACATCACAAGAGTTGTACATGTAGTGCAAACACTCACATTGTGTTTTTTTTATTTAACATGAACTCGTCTTAAAAGTGCTACTAGATTGGTGTGTTTGCTTTACTACTAAAGAAAGCTCAAAAGGACAATAAGTAAATCCATTATTGTGACATACATTGTAAATGTATGTATGTACAGTGTGTTTACGGTACATGTACATGTAGTATACTGTACAATATCCAGTGACACCAGCCACAGAAATACATACATCATGTACAGTACATGTAGGCTACAAATTGTACATCAAATTGAAAAAGAACTACACTTTTACCTCATGATGTATGTGTACCCATACACAAACATGTACTGTATGTTTCTAAGAAAATATACAATGTAAATGCAAATTTGTACAAGCAGAAGAAGTCAAGGACAAACAAATAATGTGCTGGCATGGCGTGACACGGTTAACAATGAGCTCCTGACAAGAAGATCTTGCCTATAAAATTGATTATTGATGAAAAAGTTTGCGTTTCCTTTCATGGCTTTCCGCTCTCAAAATGAAAGTGCTTGAGCAGCACTGGGAAAGGGGTCGAGCACAGCGCATCCTGTAGAGTTCGGCTGGGCATGGGAATCAAATGTACTGTACAGTAGTCCGTATCAACACAAACACTGAGCCCACGGAACGAAGATTAAAAAAAAAAAAAAAATTAATCAATTTTTTTTATTGGGCTGTGTGGAGTTTATACTCCTTTGTCTCTGTGGGGTTTCCCTGGGTCCATTCATAATTAAGGGGGTTTATTTATTTGCTGGACGCGGGATGCCCCATTCCGCGGACATGCACAGCTGCAGACGTATGAGTCAGTGTTAAAAGCACAACCATCAATCAACGGCTAGGACACGTGATGCAGATAATGGGCAGTCACAGTGGTACACCCCAGTTTATAGGTATTATAATGTGTAACACAACACTGTAGTACACTTATTTCATATTTTCTTATATCGCATATAAAAGGTTTTATAAACATATGTACCGGTACAGTATGCATTATTTCTTTGCTTGGAACATCTTACCTTGCTTGGAACATCTTTACAATTCAATCAAGACAGAAGAAACCAGGCTACATGAATGACATGTACATATGTAAGTGTGGCATTTTCCCAAAAAACAGTCTTAAAAAAAGAGGGGAGAGATCAAGGGAAAGATCAAGCAGTAGGGAGGGGATTGCCGATTGATGATGGGAAGATCAAAGGGAAGAAGTATGGAACAAAGAGGGACTACTAAGACTACACAAAAGTGCATATAGAATAAAGCATCTAGTGTTAACAACTCCCACCATTGTTGAATACTTGAATGTTCTGTAAATCAGCTGATAAAACGTCAAACAAATACATGCAAAGAGAAACCAAAAATTTGGATTATTCTGACAAGTTGCACTACCGTATATATACCGGTAGTGGGGTCAGAATCGCAATTCCAATCCAATTGATGATCATGTTTATCTTGCCAGTCACTGTGATTCCACCATTAAACACGGTCATTTCCTACTACATACATGTACTTGTACTAGTTACTGAATCTTACGTACATGTACATTGTAACATACTGTATGTATACTAATTAATATGCAGCTTTCTCATTTCAAGAGCAAACATTCAGATTTGCACCCGCAATATATCTAAATCCAGAATAATGAGTTGGCATTTTTGGTATCACAAATAGCCCTTGCCCATGCACGTACTTGATATGAATTAGTGTCAACCTTATGTGGCCACCTTGGAGGCAAGCATACAGTGTATGATTTTACAATGAACATGTACATTGTGTTTACAGTGTACATGTACAGTACGGGCCTACAATGTACAGGTAGGCAGGTGTACGTGGGCAATGCATAGGGCACTCAAGATGACGCCACTAAAGCTTCCTTCATGCATAGGCCTTATGAAAGAGGGCGCTCTTCTCAAATGACGTCATGTACAAAAGGTCTATCGCTTTGCTTAGCCTACATGTATGTACAGTGTACATGTACATGTAACTTGATACATGCACAATACACGTGTACTGATACTCTCTGAATCTACATCAGCACAAGGATGTAGGCCTACATGTACATTGAACATGTGTACATTACATGTTTTGTTCAATAACTCCTTAAAAATAAGATATTTTGGTTATTATTTTGATATTAAGATTCATTAAGATTTAGGGTACATGTAAATAAAGATAAAACAAATGTGTACATGTGCACTACCCCAGGTGCATTGTATTGCCCATAATACATAAAATGTACATCAAATATAGTATAGGCCTACCGTGTGGTACCTGTAGGCCTACAATCTTTGGACGGACATTTTAAGCACATGGTACTGAAGATACATGTACACTGTATACATGTGATATGATGTTTGCATGAAGAATGTAAATCTATGTGATATCCAACTGATGCAATGCGGTAGCTGGCGCTATACTTTTTTGAATCCGCCACAATACCTTGACCAGCTCAGTAATAATATGTCTGCACTAGTAGTACTTAGGAGGCAGGATGTTGCAGGTTCGAATCTCACCCGAGTTCAGTTGTCTAGGGTTTTTTTCAGCAGGCAATTGGGCAAAGCACTGAGCAACACAGTGCTTATGCCATCAGCAGGGCAAACCCTCATTGATATAGGCACTGCTAATAGGCACATGGTTTCTCTATCGCCAACGCATCGCCCATCGGCCAACAAGTGAGAACGACACATCTGGAAAAGCACTCCTATTGTGCCCAGGGTAGGCAGTGCACTCAGGCAAGGAGCCAGACAACAAAAATTAGTCTGCTCCACAGCCTTCAGGTCTCCTGACCCTAAAACTAATTATAAAACACCATCTTCTGGAAGATTGTACACATACATTTGTACACTGGAGGATCGATGTTTTCATATTTTGCAAGAGCAGGGGTTTGACCGCTAAAGCGCTGGAACTCAGAATTCGGAGCACCGATAATCATGTGCAGGGCCCTCTGAATCTGGCCACCACTAGCAGTATCCAAGTTTTAAACAAAGACTCTTATCAGCCTGGCACAAAACACTACATGTACATGTACGTGCAGTCGTGCATTGTATTCTTTTGTATAGTAGCAGAACAACAGACACAGTGACACACAGACGTCCAATTGTGCCAGGTTTGACTCAAGTTATAGTCAGTACATGCATGTACAATGTACACGTGTACATGTGTACATGTACTGTACAGGTACATGTAGGCAGTACACTGTACAACACATGTACACTGTACATGTACATGTACAGTATGAGTAGTGTATTTTTACTGTTTTTTTTCACAGATACATGTATACGTGTACTTAATGTTCTTGAGTGATTAAAAGTGGCATTTAATGTTAATCGCAAGGCGGCTTGCCACCTAACTCAGAAATATCCAGACATGTACCGGTATTATACAAATGTATACATGTATGTAATGTTCTTGAGTGATTAATTAAAAGTGGCATTTAATGTTAATCGCGAGGCGGCTTGCCACCTAAATCAGAAATATCCATGTACATGTACATGGGCGCGAATCTAGTGCCTTGTAGAGACCTACATTTTCGCATGAAAAACAGTTTGGTTATACAGAACGACCAGGAAAGACACACCATGAGCAAGACCTTTGATTTGGATTTTAATATAATACATCATTTAGGGTGTTGGCCTGCGCACGACCACGTGCAGGTGTATGTGGGTCTAGGTTTTTTTATGTTGAAGTATTTTAAAATTAACAGAAAAACGGGAGATTTGTGCTGGGTAAGAATCTGTCGCAAATTGAAGTGTTATATAAGGGACATATGGTCCAAATTTCTAACCAGGAAAGTGAATGTGGTGGAAATGGGAGTATTTTTTTAACATCATTTTTCACACGGTTCTACACGTGTATACATGTACATGTAGTGCGCGAGAACAAAGCAACGTCTCCACAAGGATACAAAAATGGGTAATGTACCGGGTATCATGTACTACACGCACATGTACATGTACAATGTACAACTGTACAGAGAGAATAGTCCTTCAAGTCAAGTAAAAATCCTTTTGAGTTTCTACGCCCACCTGTCTGAATATCGGAAGAGGAACTTGACTGAGAAAAATGTGGGCGTGCACTTTGCATTGAGGAGTAGCGGTACGGTGACAAAATAGACTGTGTTTACCTAGGCACAAGTGCATTGTTGATTCCAGGCTAGGCTAGCACTATGCTTTTTGTATTCTGCACATTAAACTACTGTACAGGTAAGCCATGTGTCATGGCCACAATAAAAATGCACCCAACCATGGTTTCATCCATGGTTTCATCCATGTACTCTGCTATTCTGTCCTTGGTGTACCCGTACTGTTCATTTTAATACATGTACATGTACACGTTTACATGTACATGTACATGTACATTGTACATGTACCTGCACATACACCTGTACATGTATGTACACTGCCATACAAAAGTCTGATTGCAAATTGAATTTTGATCATCCAAATCAACAAAGAAGTAAATTAAAACTATACCAGTGTCTTTGTACATGTAAATATCCACATTATATACACATGTGCACAGTACGTCCATGGCATTCGCATGCATACTACATGTACATGTAGAAATGTACATGGATGTGAAATGGATACGGCATTGTGTTCCTAACCAGTGTTTGACGCTCATTGTGATGCGCTGCACATAATTAGATGGGCCATATGCTAATGTACACATGGCTAATACGCACCTCATACTCTGTGGATGAACATCTTCGCACACCACATCATATCATAATATGCACTGTGCACAGTATGCTGAATGCAGAGGGGACTATCTATAGGAGTATACAGTAGGCAGCAGATAATCACAAAGGCTTGGGGCTTCAGTGCAGATTCACACAGTAAACAATTGCCGCATATTGTACATACTGGACATACATGTACATGTACATGTACATTGTACATATCTGAAATCCCTCTTTTATGTAAGTACTGTACATGTCCATAAACACGTGTACCGGTACATGTACAGTAGATACCGGTAGTAGATACACAAATACACATAAAGTATACATTTGTACATGCACATGTAAACATGTACACATACATGTACTTGTATTACATTCTCTTGTCAGAAACTATACCAGTATATTGCTTAGTAAAATGGATGCAACCAAACTTTGACCTTAACCCTAATTCAGCACGTTTTCAGAACATTGGAGAATACATTGTGTACATGTACATCAAAATAAGTCACTGCTGTGTGCCACTACGCCATTTGACACATCGTAAAAAAAACCAAAAAAAAAAACCTACATGACATACACGTACACTGTACATGTACACTGTGTAACAGAGCCTCAGTGCTCAGAGTCTCCCTGCTAAAAGTAAAACTCACAGACACAGACCCAAAGTCCACTCTTCCTTCTCAGCTCAAAACTGTCAACCTGCACCAACCGCAAACAACCTACCGATTTGCAGCATCCGCCACACACACTCCGGGCCAAAAACGCTGACATTCCACGCCGAGAGTGACGGATCGAGACAAGAGAGTTTGGACAGTATTCACAGGCACAAGAACCAAAACAAAAACAGTTATCGCACCGCTTCGGGGGGAGAGAGAGAGAGAGAGAGGGAAGGGGGGGGGGGTTGACTGAGTACGCCCGAAAGAAGACGATGGCGATGACGGCCAAGGTTTTCCGCCTGTCTTCTGCCTTTCCCAGCGGCACCTCTGTGTTTATTAGATTCACTCCTCTCTTTGCCCGTGCCTCGCCTGTCCGCATGCTAATGCCTGGGATGAGTCATCGCAGACACGTGGATGTCCCGGGCCTCATTGGAAAATTCACAACCACTCAGAGACAGCCCGAGTATACTGTGTACATCTTGCGTGCGTGTGTACTGTATACAGTGTGTGAGTGGGTGTGCCCACTATCTTGATAGGAGCTCACACTGCATGCTCACGGCAAGAAGGGGAGGCAGAGGAATTAAGGACTACTCAGTACTGTATCTATAGTACATGTACATGTACATGTTTATTCCTCGGCGTTCAGGCGATTTTTCTTATTAAAAAAACACAGCGCAATACAACAACGGCTCGTCGTAATCAGATTGTCGGTGGGCAACTCTGCGTATTCGTGTACATAATTAGAGCTCGCAGTAATAATTAGAAGTAATTACATACATACATGTACATTGCAGTTGGTACACAATGAGGGGCAGCAATTTCACCGCACAGTAGGAAAGCGATACTGGGCGTGCTGTATTTAATAATTGATACTGGATAGAATAGAAACCTTTTCAAGGCAATGACATTCATAGGGAGCTACATGTACACAGAGCCATTTATGGCGAGATAGGGCCGGCCCTACATTGTGGCAGCTAATTTTGGATGGGGAAAGTACTGCTTACCGTAACTGTACTTTTGTACTGTGTTTCTGATAGGCCTATATGGGCTATACAGAAACTTAAAGAGTTAATAACTTAATATCATGTACATGTACATGTACAGTACATGTACAGATACAGGTACATGTGCACATGTACAATGTACACACATACATGTATACCGGTACATGTGCATGTAGAGTATCTCTTGGAAAATGCTTACGTATACGTGTACATGTAAGTCATTTCAAAAGCGAGAGCAATACACTATCAGTATCAGTAAATGCAGAAGTTGGGCAATAGGCTAAAAACACACCAACACGTAATTATGTCTCTAGAGACATGTATACATCTTCAATTTTTAATTAACAATTACCAGGAAGTAACCACACAAAAATGTTGAAAATTGCTTAGTACTGTACATGTACAATGTACATGTACAACAGTAAAAAATGCTGTTTCAATCCGAGCAGAATCTGTCATTGAGATCTCAGAAAGTCTCTGCACGTATACTAACATACATGTATAGTACATGTAGGATCAAACTGCAGTCAGCACTCACTCCTTAGCCCTCTACTCTAGGCTCTACAATCTTTACATAATCAGTGCTAAGGTTTATAATTAAGGATTATTTAAGGCTCTTCTTACAGTACATGTACACTTGACTGAAGAAAGTAAAGCAAGCAAATTAATCCTCAAAATTTGGGTTTTCCTACATGTACACAGTACCTGAGCACTAATTTTAGGGCAACCTTCATTGACCTACATGTACATCTACGGTATACGATACGACTACAGTGTACATGTACACATGTACATGTACATGTATGCACATTTCTGTAAAATTGTACATGTACTATGTACGTGAACCTTGTACCTCAGTCAAAAATATAGCACTTTAACTTGCCAATGCCCTCAACTGCAAGAGGTCCTGGCCTTGTGCCCCCTTCACTAAAAGCTCCCAGAATGGACACGGTCAATTCTCCAGGGGAATTTTGCCCTTCCATTACAATGGCCGAGACCAGATCCTGCCCACTCCAGACCCCACACTCCAGGAATACTGCAGTACTATCAACTTCAAGATCACTAGTCTACCGGTATAATTAATATACATTTTATCAAACTGATCCAGGAACCAGGTGAATAAAACAAATTAACAAAATAACCACGCTGTCTGAATGCCACTAAATGAAATCCAACAAGCACCCAGTAAATCCCCAGTGCAGCCCGGTGGTGTCCTTGCAGTTGCAGCCAGCCACAGCTGGATCGAAGCTGACATCATAGTCTATAAATACAACACTTGTCAGCTGACAGTGTTGCAAATGACATTCGGTAAATAATGTCAATACCAAACTGGCCAGTATGCGCTGCAGCAGGTCAGTCACATCAACGGTCTGAATGGTCGGAGCCTCTAAGGAGTTTGCAGTGCTATTCCTAGTGATGGCCATTGCCTTTCAGAGCCATAGGCCCTGCTACAATGTACTTGCCAACCTCTCTAGCTCTCTTCACAATCAAAGGTTGTGTGTGTTCAACCATGGAGGAAGAAGGGGCTTCTTCCTCCATAGTTCAACTGTCCAGGGAGGGAGGAGGTTGCAATCGATGAACTTCCTCATGGCTGCATGTACATGTACATGTAGTCCTCCAGTTTGTCTTTGCCCTGGGTGGCAACCAGGACACTAGAGCAATCTTTCAGAGGGCGCAAAAGAATCTTCTGACTGGGGTCATTTGCAGTGTGCACTGGTGAAGACCGATGGATTCAAAATATGAATGTTGTAGGCCTACATTGTGTAGGCCAAAATATGAAAGTCTCGTAAACATTCTTGTAAACATGTACAGTGTACATGTACATGTGTCCATAAAGTTATGTATTTTTGTACATCTACATGTATACATGAACATGTACTGTACCTGTGCAATATCTAAATTTGAACCACCATTTATGCTAGCTACATGTACATTTCATTTGGTAGGCCAAACACTTTTATACATGAACCTGTAAGAGTTACTAAGACTAGACAAATATGAACTACAAACTTATGTACAGTATTATTGTACATATTTGTACAAATGTACTGTACAGACACGCATGTACGACCAGTTCTCATTGCTCCAAATCTAAGTGTGCATGTTCATCTCCTAATCTACCAATAGTCCAGTAACTTTGTCCACACACACATGTACGTAGGCCTACATTGTACGATATACACTGTACACACGCATACATGTAAATATTGTATAGTGTACAGTACATGTACATGTACCGGTACTTCAAATGTACATGTATACGTACACTTGTAAATGCTCACTCAGCGAACAAGCACTGGCCAGAGCGCCAGTCCCAACAAACGTTTGCAGTTTTGTTTTGTCCATTCCTGACTTACGTGCAGCACACTGCCCCCCAAAGCAAGCCTTGAGCTGGCCAAGAAGGCCTCCACTCTTGCCCGGACGCTTGCAGCGCTTGGCCGCTCGCCCGGGCCCGGCACACTTGGCTCCAGACCGCCTGCCTCGAAACCCCATGACGCTGAAGTCCCGCCAATGTTCCTTTGCAGAAAATATAACCTCAGCTGTGAGCAGCCCCTACGTACTGTATGTACAGTATGTATGTGTACACACCCTCACAGTCTTCCTTTTGAATAGAGTGAAAACTGCTATCGGCCCAAAGTTCACCCCCTGCCTCTCATTCCAAGTTTGGTCTCTTGCTCAGAGTCGGAGCTCACACATGGAGCCTACAATGTCCAAACTTGTAAAGCCAAGACTGGTGGAAGGAGAGAAAAAAAAAGAATGACCACAATGCCAGAACAAAGTGCTAGTGTCTTTTACAGATAGGATGTCCATAATTCTGGGAGGACAATACGCTTCCTGTTCCCCAATCTCCAGCAGAAGGGCTGTAAATTACTCTAGATACATACACAAGGCCAGAACCTATGTACATATGCATGTAATTGGCAGCGCCAGACTGGGGTTTTGATTTGTGGGTAGACATCTTCAAGCTGGCTACCCAGGCAGTGAGAAGGTACATGTAGTGGGGAACAACCACTACTGCCATATTAGGGACCAACTAGTGTACTGGGGGAACTGATAATGCTCCTAGCCCATCCCACATTTTGCAGGCCCAAGGCATACACTCCACCTAACCTGGAGCTTGAGAAATGTCCTGCTAGTGCTAGGCCTACTATGTACATGTGCATGAAATTGAAACATCAGGCCATTGCCCTCTGTAATTTTTTTTTGCATTTTGGTCATTTATTAAGTATAAATACTGTATTTGGCAACATTTGTGTATTATTATCCCTCTGGTTCAGTCAATTATTTTACTGCATCACACATTTGCTCGCTGGCGATCCAGTACAGTACAGTAGTCTGGCCAAGCTCTCCAGAGTACAGAGGCTCCCGACCTTCCAGAGGCATGTTTGTCTAGCCTGCAGTGCTCTTGGCTCTCAGTGTTTGTACACCAGGCTAGAGTGTAAACTGAGCCCTGCCAATTGGTTAGAGCATGGAGGAATACTCTCCTTATTCCTCCATGGTTAGACCAAGGAGGTATTAGACTCGCCTAATACCTTCTTGGTTAGACTCAGAGAGAGGATGGTGAATTGAAACTGTGTTATTTTCAGGCCTGTCATCTGTGCCGTGCAGCTGGACATATATTTTTTTCTCCCAAGTTATGAATTTCCACTGAGACAAAGGATCTAAAGATGAATCTGGACCTTGAGTTTTGTCATATTTTTCGGGCAGGGGAGCCACTTCGGCTGGAGCCACTTAATGGAGTGACATCGATCACGAGGGATAAAGATCAGTTGGCAGGGCAACAAGGCTGGAGATCAATGCCAAGGCCAACCTAACGTCTGTGACTAAAGGCCATTTCTGCTCGGGACTAGTAGAAGTGGGAACAGTTCATCAGATGGACACGGGTTAGATGTGTACATGACATTCACAATTTCATAGTTCATTTCAAAAAGAAATTCTTACTTCCATTTGCAACATTCTGAAGACAAAGTCTGAACAAATATTACAGTGTATCATAAAATGCATGTACACGTACCGTAAATGTACGGTACTGTACACAGCACTAACATACCGGTCGGTACTGTACATACATGTACATGTACATTGTACATGTACATGTACATGTACAATGTACATGCAGTGCACAGTATACATACATGTGTACATGTACTGACTCTGTACAACATTAGTAGTTAGTAAATTTTGAATTTATGATTATAAAATCATTGCTAAACTGTCTGAGATTTTGAGGGTGTATACCGGTACAATACATGTGCATTGTGTACAATGTACAATAATTATATATTACAGGGCACCATCCCAGTAAAGTAGCTAGCCACTACTGGGCCACACACCTGTACTACAAGTATAGTGTACCAGTACAGGTGTACATGTACATGTACATACCTGTACTGTACATGTACATGTACATAATGTACAAGTGCACTATGTACACTGTACCATTATGTACTGTATGCTCCTGTAAGTGTTAGGACAAATGCACACAAGACTGGTAAGTCAAACATGACTTACCTTCAGGATACAAACAGTACACCCATTGTCTGTTGGTCCATGGAGGTCCACATAGTCAATATGGGTCTCCCCTGGTACAGCACATGTACATGTACTGGTACCTCCTTGATCTCTCCATGGAGCTATAAAAAGGCTTTATGGTCTCTCAGTTTCCTTGCTCTATGCTCTACCAATGGAGGAAGGAAAAGGGCTCTACCAAGTACCAAATTACTTACCGCGGTACATGTAAAAGTAGGCCATCTCTTCCCCTTCTCATCCTGACCTATCACATCTCTGATACACGTGTGCATAATAATATTCTCCTTGTTTGGTATATATTCATCAATTTATTTCCCATCTTTAATTTCCATGATATAGACTGTATGATCTTTCTCACCCTGAATGTACTTCTTGTTTGTGTTCCTTGGCCGAATAAATAATAATAATAATAATAATACTTAAGTGCATTGTACATGTACATGTAAACTGTACATGTACATGTATGTACATGTACTGTTGAATTTTTGGCTTTGTTGCCCTAAATGGTTTTTAGCCTACATGTACACGTACATGTACATGTAAGTCCATGATACCGGTACTTTGTCTTCATAATTGTGGCTGAAGTAGCCTTGTATACTGTACATGTATACCGGTACATGTAACAATCAAGGCTTATTGTGACTTTTGGCCATTTCCACATTTTTAATGTTCTAACTTTTACTTTTGACTTTTCTATTTCAAGATACTGTACATAATTAAAGTGTATACATACATGTGTTTGTAAATGTTCTGACAAACAATGTCTTTCTTATTTTTGTATTCAGCAAATGAATACAAAATAACTTTTTATAGACCTATAGATATGGAATTTCAATGTTTGGCCTTTTTTAACGGTTGTACACGATACACACAAACATTAATTTGAAAACTTACAACATTGGATCTAAATTGTGCACTACATGTATTGACAGACACAGATGGTACTGCTTCAGTGAGTACTCACATATGTATCTCTCCTCTCTCTCTCTCTGTAATCTTTTCCAAATCGCAGAATTTAACTCAACACACTGACACAAAGCTCAAGGATACCTACTTAATCCCCAGTATTATATGGGGATCCACTTGATTACCTCAACAATGCCCTTCTTAAGTGATGATGTCAGAGAATTGATGGCGTGGGTGTGTGAGAGGAAAAGGGGGGGGGGGTGCAATGGCTAGCCACCTGTCAGAAAAATTCACTGAACAACTGAAAATCCTTAATAGTAATACACACAGTTCCCACTTGCCATGGTCCTCATTACTGTACCTGAAAAGCAACTAGTGCTGTATTTGTTGAGCTGAAAGCTTACATGTACATGTAGGCCTATGCATACTCTTCCCAACTACTGTACTGTACATGTAGTTTGTTACATGTAGTTGTCAAGTGCAAATGTTCTAGCCAGAGGAAAAAATACCCAGTACACAATACACATGTAGGCCTATATCGTAGGGGCTTTTTAGCTGGAGCAAACCTTTCACAAGAAGCGTAAAGCGCAGTGTAAGTCATCTCTTTTGGGAGGGAGTAAGCTTTATTACAGAGTAAATGAATGGATGTTCAAAAGAGAGTACTGGTACCACCACGTTAATCTTTTGTGAATCACGTGAATGAGTGTGGCTGTGAGAAGAGGTGATGGCTTTATGGCAGAGTAGGCCTACCTTTTAACAAAATTCTTAGCTTTTAACTCAATTTAAGTTAGTGCTGTTTAGTACAGTATCCTTCATAGTTCATACCTGGTACTTTAGAAAACCACTAAGCACATCAACATACACATACATGGCAGGAAGCAGCTTTTTATGACCTTCAAAGGGAAAACAAATACAGAACTTACAGTACCTGTACTACATGTGTATGTTCAAACAATTTATATAATGTAGTTAAAT
The DNA here is from genome assembly GCA_949987565.1 of Luidia sarsii. Taxonomy (NCBI): domain Eukaryota; kingdom Metazoa; phylum Echinodermata; class Asteroidea; order Paxillosida; family Luidiidae; genus Luidia; species Luidia sarsii. The sequence continues at coordinate 2,637,358 of OX465115.1, forward strand.
GTACACATATACATGTATACATGTACATGTACATCATATGTACAATGTACATGTACATGTACAGTACTCACCCAAAAGTAAATTTACAAACTGTATGGTAGTGGTACTGTTACTGTACTACACTGTATAATGTACATGTGTACACACATGTACATGTACAATGTACACCACACATATTCGTAGCATAGACACTTCGGTCGACTTTCGGTAACACATAAAAATCATCCACAATACAAACTGTACACGTATACATGTACTGTACATGTATGTATACATGTAAACTGTAGATGAAATGTCAAGCATAGCCTGACTGATAGGCAAACTACTATATGCGGTTATAGGCCTACAATTAATGTCGCATCCGGACAAAGTACATGTGAAGTTTGTGTACATTGCATTATACATGCACATCTACACATGTATGTTTTAATAACATACTATTACTGATACGACATACTTGACATGTACAGACTACAGTACATGTAAGTACATGTACATGTACATGTATACACGTGTGCAAGTGTGAGTGACTGTGTTACCTTCAAAAATGTTATGGTACATGTACATGTACTGTAGTGTACCTGTACTTAAATTCAATACCGGTACACCTCCATTTCCTTCCATATTGGATACATAAACTTCCTTGCGTGCATTGTAAATCATCTAGTCTTGCCGACAGTGGACCCATATCATATCATCCGTTTGACTGGTGCCCTCTGTGATTGTGAACAAGAACAGAATTGTGATGTCGTTGGGTGGACTGGAAACAATGAAGAAATCCACCACCAGCTGTAAAGACATGGTATTACATAGAGAAGAGAGATGGACAACCATTATTTTATGCATTTCAAGTGCACAGTGGAAAGGGCCACTCCTACTCCTTATCAAGTAACAAAGTCATCTGAAAATGATAGAAAATGAGACTGAACATTCATGGACAATGAACTCTTTCACACTGAGAAACACTGGCAAAGTGGCAATTTAAACATGCATGTACTGTACACGTACATGTACATGTACACAAGCCAGTGAAGCCACAGAGTTTTCACTGGCCAAAATCTTGACTTACATGTAGGTCAGCCTTGTTTATGACCTTGATTTACAACCGAGGCTGAGCATGGAAGAAATCAAATCACTACACACACTTATGATGACGAGCCTATGCCGGTACCGGTAGCCTGCACACTGAGGCATAACACACACACAACTTGGCTGGTAACTCCTCTGAGACCATTGCACTGTTTCCTATGACTCTGAGTCAACTGTGGGGTCTGGGATGGGTGCTTGGAGAGACTACTGAGCAACCATGAAGCCAGATATGAAATGTACAGTACATGTATGCGTATGTACACCCACACTGTAGTGTACAAGTACTGACCCTACACGCCTCAGAAGTTTTCCCTGATGCCATGACGACGGCCCATTCACGTCATCATGCCTCACTCAGGCTCACAGGAAAGTGCCACAAAACAACTGAACCAGTCACTCTAATCTAAGCGTACCCAAGATTCATAACTGTGGAGACAAGACATTAATCAAAATGTAGCAAACTGACTTTATAACTGACTTAAATTACTGAAAAGCAAATCTCAAAACTTGAGAGGGTCTGATTTACTCTCATGTTTCCACACTGGACTGACCTTTCTCAAAGGAGAAAGGTCCGGTTTGCCTTTGAGGAAGTGTGTGATTCCCCCCAAACTTGTGCAAAAGAAATTGTCAGAGAATCGGAGCGCAATTCCTTTTTCCAATTAAAGAGGAATTGGGAAGTTGTCGGTCAGTCTATGATAGTGAACCATTTCCTTGATGCTTTCCTGTATTCAGGGTCCAATCGTTTGGGTTGGGTTTTGGTTTTGAATGGATTATGGAGGAGAATGGACAAAGGAGTGGAAAAAAATACATTCATGTGTGTGAGTTTAATTAATCAAAACTACAGTATTAGGCCTACAGTACATAATTATACTTTATGTAAGTTCTGTTTGTATGTATCTTATCTTTTGCTTCAATGAGGTGTCTGTTTTATTGTTGATTAATTTAGATTTAGACCAGTACACAAGTTTTATGTACATGTATGTACTTGTACAGTATGTCAGATGAGATTTGAAGGTTTGCCTGGCGGAAGCACATAGTGGAACACTTGTGGTGACTGGGGACTCCAATGAAGTCACCTTTTAGAGATTGATTGTGGGTTTGTGGCTCTGATGAGCAGAGCCAGTAACTAAATGTTTAAGGCAGTGTCCTGATGATGGGCAGAGCACACTCAGCACAGTGTCCGCAATATTGAGCTACCGGTAACCGGGTCTTTTCAGAGCAATATTCAATCTCCAAAGAGATGACATACATGGCGTCCCTAGTCCCTGCAAAGTCCCTTTAAAAGAAATCCGTGATTAGCTGCAGCCACCCTGTGCCAACCCAAGCTTTGGGGTTTTCAATTTGTGTACATTACTTCCTTCCCTGCATGCATGGTTTCAAGAGACCAGGATTTGAGATAAGGGAGTGCCATTCAATTGTTGAATGGAGAAGAGGAAGACAGAGCCGGTCATGGCTGCAAAATGTTTCTTCAAGAAGTTGGATCTTAAAGGGTCTGACATTTCACTCCTAGCGGGGGCCATTCCCAAAGCCGGATACATTATGTTAGAGTTAGACCCTCAATCCTTTTAAAGCTTACATGTAGGCTATGTAGCACACACACAGCTGTGAATGAATACATCTCATGTTACACAGGGCCCAGTGTCCGAAGGCAGAAAGAGAGGCTCACAGAGAAAAGACTGGGAAGACAGAGTAGACAAGTATGGAGGGCTAGGTGAAACCAATCAGGGAGAGATAGATAGAAGTGGTTGCCAGGATAGGGTAGGGTTAGGGTAGGGTACATGTAGGGTAGGGTAGGGTAATGTAATGTAGGGTAGGGTAGGGCACATGTAAGGTGATATATAGGGTAGGGTAGGGTAGGGTAGGGTTAGGGTAGGGTACGTGTAGGGTAGGGTAGGGTAGGGTAGGGTAGGGTAGGGTAATGCAATGTAGGGTAGGGTAGGGTACATGTACATGTAGGGTAGGGTAGGGTAGGGTAGGGTAGGGTAATGCAATGTAGGGTAGGATAGGGTACATGTAGGGTAGGGTAGGGTAGGGTAAGGTAAGGTAATGTAGGGTAGGGTAGGGTACATGTAGGGTAGGGTTGGGTAGGGTAGGGTAATGCAATGTAGGGTAGGGTAGGGTACATGTAGGGTAGGGTAGGGTAGGGTAAGGTAAGGTAATGTAGGGTAGGGTAGGGTACATGTAGGGTAGGGTAGGGTAGGGTACGGTAGGGTAATGTAATGTAGGGTAGGGTAGGGTACACATGTACATGAAGGTAATATATAGGGTAGGGTAGGGTAGGGTAGGGTAGGACAGGGTAGGACAGGGTAGGGTAGGGCAGGGCAGGGCAGCGCAGGGCAGGGCAGGGCAGGACAGGGCATGGCAGGGCAGGGCAGGGCAGGGCAGGGCAGGGCAGGGCAGGGCAGGGCAGGGCAGGGCAGGGCAGGGCAGGGTGGTGCAGGGCAGGGCAGGGCAGGGCAGGGCAGGGCAGGGCAGGGCAGGGCAGGGCAGGGCAGGGCAGGACAGGGCAGGGCATGGCAGAGGTACTTACGATTTATTTTTGGACCTCAAATTTGACAAAATGTCTCCGATGTGGGCATCGGACATGTCGCGTTGTTGAAAACTCCATTCGTGTCCACGAGGAAAGTCTCAACCTGCGCTTTAGCAATGGGGCCACGTCTGGTACCCAGTCCTTGTGTAGTATGGTTTGTACGTACAGGCCTTCGGTTGAGAATGAGTGTTTTTGTATATTAAACGCGGTGGGACGCTAGTGCGACAGATAATCTCAAAACTCGTTTAAGGGGAGCTCCTAGCGGCCCAGTAAGTGGGACTCGGTACGACAAACTAGTTCTAGTCTACTACAAAGTACAAAATGTACAAGTATATAGTTATTATTTATAGTATTAGTAATCCTGTGAAGTTTGATGCAATTCTATACCAGTACCAGTACATGTACTAGTGACAAGTGTTACTATCACTATCATCAGTATCACTTTATCAATATCACTTATCAGTATCACTATCACTGTATGTATCAGACTTCAGAGGGATATAATCCATTCCTTACAGTTACAAGTTACAGCTTGATTTCCCCTTTGATCCCTCCTCCTCGTTTGGGCCCGATTTAGTGGGACGTACTCAACATCATGTGTGGTACAGTACTACTGAGTACTGGTATCATGGTAACACTTGAGTTCTGTTCTAAGGCTAAGCCTGCCTCATTTACCGTACACACTACATCAGTACACTACATCATTCATGTACTGTGGAGATGAGATAACAATAATTATGATGATGGGTGAAGTTACGTACCTCTTGACGATTTATAAGAATCCGTTGTAAAGGCGCGCGAGCGATTTCCGTGGTGACTGTACAATTCTTCTTCTGGGGCTGATAATGATATACTATCTAATCTAATCATTGATCTTAAAAAGAGCCGTGAACTGCAGTGTGAGCGGTACGGCCAGCGAGTAAAGAGACATTCGGCTTGACTCAGCCTATCCGATTATTTACAGTCTGTGGTGACCTTTGCTGACCTGTGTCATGTCTCCGCCCCCTTCCCGGCCGGTCTATCACGCTAGTACGGAACGGTGATGCGTGGGCTGTCCTCCAGACTACAACTCTTTACCGGAAGCATGCTGTCATTGTGGGACTTCACCATTTATTCTTGGGGGGTAAAATTTTGTTATTAGTTAATAAACAAACACAAACGAACAAAACTATTTATGCTTTTCCTTTCTTTGGATGATGATCCCGATTTTCCTCGAAGCTGCAATGTAATCAAAGTTAGGCTTTGAACCTGGAACTTCATGTATGAAAAGACACCCTTCGAAATAGTCCAGACCGAAGTTTTACAACATCCCTGAAATATTTGGGCGTTCAGTCATCGGTTTCCAAGATGGCGTTTTAGGAGTGTCCGAAATTCCAGACGGTGTTGTCAACTTTCATGACTTCCGAAACTCCACGAGCCGCCGGGACGGAGTGACTGTCCCCTCATCGGTGCGACCCGTGTCCAGGGAAACGACACGTTGGTGTTTGGAGACATTCGTAGGTGTGCATAAAGGTGAGAAATTTGCGTTTTCCTTCCCTCTTCGTCTGGTGAGGCATGTATCGCAGGCTGTCCCCAATAATACGATTACGACTTACGACTACGACAAAAGTACGAGTAGTACGACCACGAAAAGTACGAGCATTCGTCGATAATGTTATTTTTCATTTTTTGAGTAGGAACTTTTTTTGTCAGGTGTCTGTGTGCTTGTTTTATTTGCTAGATATTTACGCATGACTTGATGTTGTCAAAATGGCGGAAATTGTCTCAGTCAGTCATAGATTTAGTAAATAAATTAGTGGCACATTTTGGCATGAATTTGTAATAAATTGTATTTAGTCATTTTAGAATGATATGAAACATTTTTCTACTGTTTTATCTTATTTTTTCCCAAAGTGATCATAAATTATATATACAAAAAAATGTTGCAAACTCCTAACTAGTAAGTAGTATTTAGTAACTGACTAAATATTACTGGCAAAATGCAAATTTCAAAATTTAGTGGGCCTGACGTTTCGATCCTAGCACTAACTAGTAAATTACTAACACTTAGCAGTGGCAGGACCTTTCTCAAAGGTTAAACCTAAACTACATGTAGTTAAAGAACTTGCAACAAAAATGCATAATTATGACCTTACAATACATGTATATCCTTTTCGAAATTTTGGAGGGGGTCGTTCGGGGAAAAAAATAGTTATTTACCCTCGTAGCATCGTAAGATCCCAGGACCCTACGGCTAAAGTCGCCCGACCCCTCCTGAAATGCAAAAAGGACGACTTGTAAGGTCATAGTTATTCGGACAATTTGTAAATCTCAACATGGCCAAACAGTGTCTGGCATAACCTGCATACAGCAAGCCTTAAATTTGGTAATTTTCAGAGCAAGGCCACTTTGGCCTTGAATGATGCAAAATTTTCGGGGGCACCAAGGCCAGTGGATAGGGCAACAAGGCCAAAAAATAATTGGGAAGGGCACAGAGGCCAAATGGAATTAAAAATTACAGTAAGAATCACTAGACACTAACTCTAGTTTTTACCAATACAGTATTACTAGTACTTACATCACCACAAGTCAACAGGTGTCATTGCATTAATTTGATAAACTTTAGAACCAAAACGTTGAGGGCCAGACGTAACAATGTTAGCTGAACATTGTTCTGTTGTTTTGATGGACATGGGATTGAGCCCTGCTGGTGAAGCTTACGTCACAACTACTGTACGTTTCTGCCTAAAACAACACATACCGTACATGTAGCATCTGGTACTGAACAAGTACAAGGATTAAAGCCCCTACAACACCCTTACACAATATTGGTAAGATTGAAAAACAGAAATGTTCACAGATTTACATGAAACCATGTGTACAGTTTAAAGATGGTTAGAAACCTCGTACTGAAACATTTCTGTCTAAAATGTTGTATTTTGAGAGAAAAGAGTCAAATAAATCGTTTACGTACATGTATCACCAAGATCTAAACTATTTTTCGGAACAGTACGGCATTGAATGCTGCATTTTCGCAAAACAAATGAAGCGGTTTTAACGATTTTCTCGAGACTCGGTTGGCGGACTGAGCTGAAATTTTCACAGGTGTGCTATTTCATGCATATGTTGGATCAGACAACGTATGGATGCTATTCTTTAACCTTGACCAATGTTGTGTAGGGGATTTAAGGTATTATTTGGTATTCCAAAACTTTAATCTCAAAGTAATTTTTGGGTCTTGGGTTTTCTCGTTTCTGACATACAAGTACAGTGCTTGGTACAGAGATGAAGTTTAAATGTAATACCAATGTCTAGTGCTAAATACTAACACTAGCAAGTAGCAATATGCGAAATGATTCACTTCAAGTCTTCTCTACTTACACTTTTAGCAAGATTTTCAATGAGGAAAAAAATAAGACAAAAAAAACCCAAGCAAAACTGAAAAGATAACAGGTAACTTTAATATGCAGTCTTAATTTTGGCCTGCATTTTACAGAAATGGATGGACAAGCATTGCATTATATGATAATATACACTGTACATGTACAGTATGTGTATCAATTGAATCTGGAAATGAACTGAAGAGTAAATTTCCTTTTACTCTAGGTTCTCCAAAGATACACAAAATAATAGATCTATAATATGATGTTTGCGTCGAGGAGAATTTAATTCAATGAGGACAGTCTGGACACTCAGTACTATTACGTCATGCAGGGCAAACCCTCATTGAATGAAAACATGAGTTCTCGTTATTATCAGTTGAAAGTCCCAGAGTCAAAGAAAATATATTGAAGAGGGATTGACTTTTCAATCAGGCCTTTCTCAAAGGCAGAGAAAGGACCTCCAATTGTCAGGTCAATGAAGACATCTAACTTTTTGATACGTGTACACATATGTAAACTCTCCCATTCTCTTCAAGACCCTAACACTGTAACAGTTTCATCAAATTGTGTAACATTATTAAAATTTATTATACCTGTACATGTACATGTATACTACTTACTAGTTACTACCTGTACATGTTCCACTTTCTGAAGATTGTCAACAGAGGGCGCTGTTCTATAGCTGACCTAAAAATAATGTTCAGTACACAGTACTGTACTACTGTACAGTACATGTACAGTGTATACAGTGTACATGTACATCAGCCAGCAAAAGACGATTGAATGTCAAGTCAATGGTGTCTTTCAACATTTTGTCTACCCGGTAGTTGCTATTTCCCTGTTTCTTTTTAGTAATAGTAATAGTAATAGTAATAGTAATAGTAATAGTACTAGTACATGTACATGTACATGTACGTGTGTACATGTTGTACATGTACAGTAGTTTATTTCCTTTCTCCATTTTTTCTAAGCAAAGTTGTGCTCAGCGTTGAGTCCACAACTTCACAGGCTGCCCAGTGAAGGCACCCTTGCCATTGTGTTGTGATTAAACATAAACACACAGGTTGTGTGTGAGTCACTAGCTTCTAAATGCCATTGATATGGCAGCATGAGTCATGTCTATGTGTATTGTACACTGCACTGGTAGACTCCATCTACAGGAATGTCCATTGTCTGGCCTTCTGTGGGAGGACACCTACATGTACAATGTACATTGTGTACTTGTACTGTGTACAAGTACACAGTACTGAGGGCGTGCATTCATGTGAGGGCGGTGTTGATTGTAGATCACACTAGTGTATTGTCATATCTCCAGCATTATGTTCTGCATTGCTACATTGGCTTTAGGGAAGGGACTTCACAGTAAGTGCTCTCGAACACAAGGTGGGTGGGAGAGTACACACCAAATTTGGTCTGAATAATAGTACATTTAAACTGTTCTGTAGGCAGGTCAATACTTGGTGTTAGTAAAATTAATGTACATAATAGTACATTTAAACTGTTCTGTAGGCAGGTCAATACTTGGTGTTAGTAAAATTAATGTACATAATAGTACATTTAAACTGTTCTGTAGGCAGGTCAATACTTGGTGTTAGTAAAATCAATGTACATGGAATGTCAGTAGACCAGTTGCAGTCATTTTTTGACCCCCTCAAAAAAACTTGATTTTGGGCCAAATTTCTGACATGTTCGACAGGTCCGCTCCTGTAAGAATTTTCAGTTTTCCACCCAAAATCAGTTTTCCCAGATTTCTCTGAAAATAATTCCTCAGGTGTCTGAGAACCCTCTGACATGCATCAGACTTTCAGTAGACCAGTTGCAGTCATTTTTGACGCCCTTAAAAAAACTTGATTTTGGGCCAATTTTCTGACGTGTTCGACAGGTCCGCTCCTGTAAGAATTTTCAGTTTTCGACTCAAAATCAGTTTTCCCAGATTTCTCTGAAAATAATTCCTCAAGTATCTGAGAACCCTTTGACATGCATCAGACTTTCATTAGACCAGTTGCAGTCATTTTTGACCCCATCACAAAAACTTGATTTTTGACCAATTTTCTGACAAAACAAAACAGATACATGTACACGAAGGCAGGGGGGGAGTGAATAGGACACGGATGAGAAACAGAGGACAAAGAGTGAAGCTGGTAGGGAGAGATCAAAGGGAAGGGCAAGGGGTAGGGTAGGGATTAGTGAGAGGAGGGGGAAAGATCAAAGAGAAGGGCAAGGAGTGGGGTAGGGATTAGTGACAATAGGGGGAAAAGATCAAAGAGAGAAGTGTGAAAGACTGAACACAAAAGAAGGATTATCAGAAAGCTGCATGGTGTTAGTCATTACCCTCCTGGATGTTGAGACCATGTGGTTGAATAGTCCGAAGACGCTTCATCCACATTTTCTCACGGCTAAGACGGACAGCATTACTACGGTGACCAAGTGATTCTATGCCCAGTACACTCATATCTGATATCGAATGATCAGGGAGATTGAAGTGATACCCAACAGGGGTGTCCATTTTACCGGTTTTGATGGTAGACCTATGGCCATAGATTCGTTTTTTGAGGGTGTTTTTTGTCTCGCCAACATACTGAATATTACAAACTCTACATGAGATGACTTAATTGTCCGAGCAGAGGTTCCCCCTTTGGACTCTTCACCTCCAACCAAATTTGGTACATTTAAGTGTACCTCGAAATGCATTGTTTGCAAGACACATGTCAAGGAAATAGACTCTTTCAATGGACTTTCTTCTGGAACTACCCACACGACCTATGGCTCTATCACGTGCACTACCTCAAACATCATATACCTCATCTCTTGTAGAGTTTGTAATATTCAGTATGTTGGCGAGACAAAAAACACCCTCAAAAAACGAATCTATGGCCATAGGTCTACCATCAAAACCGGTAAAATGGACACCCCTGTTGGGTATCACTTCAATCTCCCTGATCATTCGATATCAGATATGAGTGTACTGGGCATAGAATCACTTGGTCACCGTAGTAATGCTGTCCGTCTTAGCCGTGAGAAAATGTGGATGAAGCGTCTTCGGACTATTCAACCACATGGTCTCAACATCCAGGAGGGTAATGACTAACACCATGCAGCTTTCTGATAATCCTTCTTTTGTGTTCAGTCTTTCACACTTCTCTCTTTGATCTTTTCCCCCTATTGTCACTAATCCCTACCCCACTCCTTGCCCTTCTCTTTGATCTTTCCCCCTCCTCTCACTAATCCCTACCCTACCCCTTGCCCTTCCCTTTGATCTCTCCCTACCAGCTTCACTCTTTGTCCTCTGTTTCTCATCCGTGTCCTATTCACTCCCCCCCTGCCTTCGTGTACATGTATCTGTTTTGTCCTTGTCACTCTGCCTTTGAGAAAGGTCCTGCTAGGATCGAAACGTCAGGCCCACTAAATTTTAAATTTTCTGACGTGTTCGACAGGTCCGCTCCTGTAAGAATTTTCAGTTTTCGACCCAAAATCAGTTTTCTCAGATTTCTCTGAAAATAATTCCTCAGGTGTCTGAGAACCCTTTGAAATGCATCAGACTTTCAGTAGACCAGTTGCAGTCATTTTTGACGCCCTTAAAAAAACTTGATTTTGGGCCAATTTTCTGACGTGTTCGACAGGTCCGCTCCTGTAAGAATTTTCAGTTTTCGACTCAAAATCAGTTTTCCCAGATTTCTCTGAAAATAATTCCTCAAGTATCTGAGAACCCTTTGACATGCATCAGACTTTCATTAGACCAGTTGCGGTCATTTTTGACCCCATCACAAAAACTTCATTTTTGACCAATTTTCTGACGTGTCCGACAGGTCCGCTCCTGTAAGAATTTTCAGTTTTCGACCCAAAATCAGTTTTCTCAGATTTCTCTGAAAATAATTCCTCAAGTATCTGAGAACCCCTTGAAATGCATCAGACTTTCAGTAGACCAGTTGCAGTCATTTTTGACCCCATCACAAAAACTTCATTTTTGACCAATTTTCTGACGTGTTCGACAGGTCTGCTCCTGTAAGAATTTTCAGTTTTCGACCCAAAATAAGTTTTCTCAGATTTCTCTGAAAATAATTCCTCAGGTGTCTGAGAACCCTTTGAAATGCATCACACTTTCAGTAGACCAGTTGCAGTCATTTTTGACCCCATCACAAAAACTTCATTTTTGACCAATTTTCTGACGTGTGCGACAGGTCTGCTCCTGTAAGAATTTTCAGTTTTCGACCCAAAATCAGTTTTCTCAGATTTCTCTGAAAATAATTCCTCAAGTATCTGAGAACCCCTTGAAATGCATCAGACTTTCAGTAGACCAGTTGCAGTCATTTTTGACCCCATCACAAAAACTTCATTTTTGACCAATTTTCTGACGTGTGCGACAGGTCTGCTCCTGTAAGAATTTTCAGTTTTCGACCCAAAATCAGTTTTCTCAGATTTCTCTGAAAATAATTCCTCAAGTATCTGAGAACCCTTTGAAATGCATCAGACTTTCAGTAGACCAGTTGCAGTCATTTTTGACCCCATCACAAAAACTTCATTTTTGACCAATTTTCTGACGTGTTCGACAGGTCCGCTCCTGTAAGAATTTTCAGTTTTCGACCCAAAATCAGTTAACTCAGATTTCTCTGAAAATAATTCCTCAGGTGTCTGAGAACCCTCTGACATGGATCAGACTTTCATTAGACCAGTTGCAGTCATTTTTGACCCCATCACAAAAACTTCATTTTTGACCAATTTTCTGACGTGTTCGACAGGTCCGCTCCTCGGCTCCTGTAAGAATTTTCAGTTTTCCACCCAAAATCAGTTTTCCCAGATTTCTCTGAAAATAATTCCTCAGGTATCTGAGAACCCTCCGACATGGATGAGACTTTCAGTAGACCAGTTGCAGTCATTTTTGACCCCCTCAAAAAAACTTGATTTTTGGCCAATTTTCTGACGTGTTCGACAGGTCCGCTCCTGTAAGAATTTTAAGTTTTCGACCCAAAATCAGTTTTCTCAGATTTCTCTGAAAATAATTCCTCAGGTGTCTGAGAACCCTCTGACATGGATCAGACTTTCATTAGATCAGTTGCAGTCATTTTTGACCCCATCACAAAAACTTGATTTTTGGCCAAATTTCTGAAGTGTTCGACAGGTCCGCTCCTGTAAGAATTTTCAGTTTTCCACCCAAAATCAGTTTTCCCAGATTTCTCTGAAAATAATTCCTCAGGTGTCTGAGAACCCTCTGACATGGATCAGACTTTCATTAGATCAGTTGCAGTCATTTTTGACCCCATCAAAAAAACTTGATTTTTGGCCAATTTTCTGACGTGTTCGACAGGTCCGCTCCTGTAAGAATTTTCAGTTTTCGACTCAAAATCAGTTTTCCCAGATTTCTCTGAAAATAATTCCTCAGGTGTCTGAGAACCCTTTGACATGCATCAGACTTTCAGTAGACCAGTTGCGGTCATTTGTGACCCCATCACAAAAACTTCATTTTTGACCAATTTTCTGACGTGTTCGACAGGTCCGCTCCTGTAAGAATTTTCAGTTTTCAACCCAAAATCAATTTTCCCAGATTTCTCTGAAAATAATTCTTCGGGTTTCTGAGAACCCTCTGACATTGATCAGACTTTCAGTAGACCAGTTGAAGTCATTTTTGACCCCCTTAAACAAACTTTATTTATGACCCAACTTCTTGTGCTGAAGCAGTACAGTAGGCCTACACTATTTTGCTCTTGGTAAAAATATTGTATATCTACTGTCAAATGAGGGCGCTGTGACACTTCACTGTGAACAATTCATTTGCAGTCACTATACAGTCTACATTGACGTAATGCCATGGATTGCATGTTTAACAGGGACTTACATTTGTACATGTACTGTACATGTATGTAAAATGTCAAGCCATCTCTAATACATGTATAATGTATGTTTGTACACTACATGTACCCTGCAAAAATTGCACCCACACAAAAAACTGCTTTGTGTTTTTTTACCCAATTAAATCATAGATACATGTAGTGTGTTTAAAAATCATACTGTACCTGTCTCTTAAGTGATTATATCTATTGCAATTTAGTGAGATTTTTCTGACAAATGACTCCAGACACAGGTTTGATAGTTTTCTGAATGACTGTGATTTTTCAAAGTGAAATCTTAAGTTGAAAATTGTGCAGTGGGTGCGATATAACTTTTGCAAGGCAGTGTACCGTACATGGCTCACCTTAAAAATGTCATACATGTACACATGTACATGTACATGTACAGGTACGTATGTAGTAATTATTGCAGAAGAGTCATTGGAAAGTTATTAAAACTGACTCAAGTAATGACACAAATACATGTACGTGTACACAGACAAAGTTGATTTAAATAACAACCTCAAAGTGAAGATGGCAACCGAAGGTGCCTGCAGACCTTCGCACGACAGTGTGCAATGTACATGTACATGTAGTGTACATGTACATGTACATGTACGGTATATGTACTGTAAATCACATGTACATGTACATGTATGTGCATGTTATTCTGAGCACTGAGTCGTGCAAATCATCTTCACGTGTACACATGTGTATGCAGGGAAATGCAATGCCAAGTGCGTCATTGGGCCCCATGCATAATGAATACTAATTTATACAGTGTACATTGTACCTGCACATGTGGACACACATACATGTACATGTGTACATGTATACATCTACTGTACATGTACAGTGTACCAATACATGTATACATCTATACACGACCAGTGACCGAACTACATGTACTGTACATGTACATGTACATGTACATGTACATGTACACGTACATGTACTGTACATGTTCACGTACATGTACATGTACTGTACAGTAAAAGAATACAGCATGATGTTTAAGAAGCACACAAGTTCGTTCACTACCGGTACATTATGCCACATCTTTGTCAAACTGCATGCATACACGTACATGTACATGTACATGTACTGTATGCATAGACGTTGTCGTACCCACCGTACGTATTGTACATTGCATTGTCCATGTACATTTTACATTGTACGTTACATACAATACATACTGTACAGTATCTATAGGTACATGTAGAGTATACAAGAACACGCATGTTTGCCAGCATTTCAGAGTTAACCAAATTGGGTAAACCCTTTCAAATCCGAGTAGTTCATCAACTGTATTCAATAGAGTGATTCTTGTGTATGTACATGTACACTGATAGCTTCTTCAAAAGGACATTATCCAATTGTCTACAGTGAAGGTGTGCCTTTTCTTGTGTTCTGTACAAAAGTCAGAACGTAATCAGCTCACAAACTGAGTCAAATATCTTGTGCAAATGAACAACTTTTTGGATTGAGGTCAGATGATTGCAGATTATCATTAGTTTGGATTTTGTTTTCTACTGCACAGTGCTGAACTGTCGTCCAGATTTCTTGGAGTAGTCGGAGCCCTATGCCAGGAACCAACATGGGGGAGGAAGAGGTACCGCAGATACCAGTCAAGGCTGCTTACAATGGGTGAGTTGCTCCATTCTTGAGGTGATCATTTTTGACTCGTGCAGTCGTCCCCCTTACATGTGAACCCCATCTCAGCGCTGACGTGTTATTCAGGTACAGTGCACTCTAATTATCGTCAGGGTTTATTTTATTTTATCTAATAGCTTGTTCAGTTGCGAGGTTGCAAAGGCAATCTTCCCTCGTTGGCCTGAAATGCCAAGAGATAAGACCCTCCTTTTGAATCTCCTCTTCTTGCTTGTTTGTTTTGAATTAAAGCTGATTGAATAAAAATTGCATTTTGAAAGACAAATATGTCCCCCCCCCCCAAAAAAAAAAAAAAAAAAAAAAAATCCGACAAATACTGGTAAAGGAAAAACTGCCTGGGGACTTTGGAAAAATTTGGAGAAAAAAAATGGCCAAGAAAACTTTGACTGGATCGAGACCTCTGGTTTGGCCTACCAGCGCTCTTCCCATAGAGCTATTCAGTCCTTCACAAATAGTCAAAGTCTTTGCATGGATGGGGGCGCCAGTCAGAAGCATTTCACCACATACCGGTACTTGTACATGTATACTCAACTACCGGGTATACTGTAGAACTGTACAGTGTGTATTTCCAGGAATCACCCCCTGTTTTTATTCAGATGCAAACAATCAGTTGTTGTAAACCTGGCTACAGCAGCTTGGGGATCACACAAAGTGAATTCGATTTAAGCCAAACCGATATCTAAAGGAAAAACTTAAAAGAAAAAAGTCAAATTGGTGGACACCACAAGCTGACTGATATGTCCAGTATTCACATGAGCACTGTGACTACCGGTACATACCGGTGCATGTACATGTACATGTACCTGTATGTATCTCAGTGGTTGTGCACCAAGTCTGCTAACAGGACAGGCCAGCTGACAAACAATAATTGTAATTAGTGTGTACAGCTCGTCACTCATAGGTCAGACAAATTGTTAGCCTGTTGGACCGTTCCATTTTTTTAATCGTTGCAAGTGACCAGTGCCTGGACAGGCCTGATAGCTGTGTTAAATTTGCATATACCGGTAGGCACTAGGAAATAGGACTGATTTTTTTCATGTATATATATGTATTACATTTGGCATTTTCAGCTTTGTTTCTTGAACAGTGTGCCCCACCAATTGGCCTTCCGTATTCCACTCTAATATTTTGACTTCATTTTGGGATATTTTTTTTTCGGACAGGGGTCAAAATGGCCTTACCATCAAACAAAAATGGAATAAATCATACACGGCATGTAGGCCCCTATTGAATAAAATAGCCATTGACACACATACATGTACATGTATTACAGATGGGAATACATTTAACATGTACCGGTAATACTCAGACCCATATATAAATTTATAAAGTGAGGAGAATTCTGAAAATAAAAGTGATTGATGTTTTTCAGTATGCACATGTGCATGTACAGTCAGAGTAAATTGTCTGTGCTTTCTGTGTCTTCGAGTGGATTTGTCAGGGGCAATTAGACTTACAATGTAGTGATGAACAGCGGCTTTTTCATTTTCAGCTGCCTGTGTGTGCTGAGTTGATTTTTTTTTTTTTGGGGGGGGGGGGCACTGGGCAGAATTGCTCTCCTTGGAGGGAGTATGGAGTTGTCCTGTCATAAGCCATCCCCTTGCCGGTACCCCTTGATGCATGGACCTTGTCGCTCTGTGGTTTCCTCTTTTGCATTCACTAGACACGAGCGTGTTGGCAGACTCCGTGTGTCCACCGGTGAATTATTAAGCGACTCCCCCTTCCCCCCTCAGCCCCCATCAAACACCCTTTCCTTCCACCGAAAGGAAATAAAGAAAGGACCTATGCCACAGTGTGTACAGTACATGCATGTACATGTATACATGTACATGTACAGTGTACATTGGCATTTATGTGGAGCCAGGGGTTGGAGCTGTTGAATCATGGTTGAATCAAATCACTCCTCCCGCATTGATTAGTTTCGAAAGATGGGGGTGATTCACGAATGAATGTCCACCATTTATGTAATGACCTACATGTGTACAGTATTCTTGGTACAGGTATAAATCTTCACACACTGTCATGCTGTAAATTACACTTACAAGTTACATGTACATGTACCTTACAAGCTTACATGTACATGTACAGTGTACGTACATACTGGCCTACAGTACTTTACCGGTAGTTCTAAGCAAGGCTTCAGAACATCCTCACGTACTGTAGTCATGTGTATTGTACATTTACACGTACATGTATGTACATGTATACGCATTGTGTACACTACAATGTATGTTCATATCATACATTTACAATGTACATGTACGTGTATGTGTACGTAATATGTATACTTTATGTGTTCAAGGTTTCCCCTGGAACTTTAGGTGGGCAACCGATTAATCTACATGTACACTATAGATAAATTTTTGCTCACTAGATAAGTTTCAATATTGTGGATGTGCCATGTTATGCTGGTTTCATGGGTCACAGATTAGAAGGCCCTTTTTTTATAGGGAATGAGACTATACAGTATAAACTAAAGCACTGTAATATGTGCATGTCTATGCAGAAACATAAATTAATGAAGCATCCTAATCATAGCCCTTTGCACATGCTAAGGTGCTTCTGTTTTTCTGTTCATCTACAGTACATTGTACATGTCCGTGTATTTTGTCAAGCATGATTTTGACCCCTGAGGTGGCAAGTTTTGGAGACGACACCTGAGGTGGCTGATCGGAAGTGTGAAGTGGGCGGGCACTCACAGGGTATGCAGACATAGCAAAGGAAAACATGCATGTACTGGTACATGTACATGTACACCATGTACAGTACATGCACATTGAGTATACATGTACATGTGTACCGGTACGTACATGTACACACATGTACATGTAAAATTTAGTGGGCCTGACGTTTCGATCCTAGCAGGACCTTTCTCTGCCTTTGAGAAAGGTCCTGCTAGGATCGAAACGTCAGGCCCACTAAATTTTAGATTTACTTTTTGGTAATTTTAGTCAGTAAGCAGTTTGCAACATTTTTGTACTGTATATCACATGTACATGTACATACAATGTACATGTACACTGTACATGTACTGTAGGCCGACAGTGTATACATGCACCATATACATGTAATGGACTTAATGTACATGTACATTGTGTGTACTTTGTATACAGTGTGTGCACATGTACTGTATACACTGTACATTATACAGTGTACATGACAATGTGTACATGTATACATGTATACATGTGTACAGTATACGTATACATGTGTACAGTTTGATACCGTACACAAAATTATGACAATTGGTGGAAGGCTGGGCTTTGTTGTGGCTTCATGTACAAAAGGTAGCCCACAGATCCTTTAGGTGCGTGTAGAATCTGACATTTCCATTTTCCAGAACACTTCCGACAAGTTGTGACATTTCCAATCTTGGCCCAAGGAAGGCAGGATGCTCAAGTCCCAAAAGGTCCCTCACTGCAGGAACCTTTATAAAGCTACATTTTGTACATTATGTACATGTATTGTACCTGTTTCTTGATGCAATTTTAATGAACTGCAATGAATGTTCTTTACTCAGTATGACTTTTTAATCCTCCGTAAATGTGATGATTTTTTTTAACCGATAAAATTATAATGCTGTTCCTGTACATGGACTTTCAAGTACTTTTCTGAAGATGCCTTAGAACCATTTTGATGACAATCCCTGGATTATTTTTCAATGAGACAATTACAATTTACATTACTTGTGCTGAAGATGATGTGGACTTGTGGAGTGAGTTATGCTTTAATAATCTGTTGGAATGTTTGTGAAGGATTACAATTTTACTGGTACTGTACCACTGTACATTGAACACGTATACCAGTACTCATGCATGATGCATGTAATGCACATTTACACTGATACATGTACAGTACATGTATAGTAGTACTTACATGTACTTATACTGTACATGTACGAATACATACTTACATAATGTACAGTTTACATACATATGTACATGTAGTCTTAAGTTAAAGGAGACATATACTGGTACTGGTACACTTTGGGGTAGATGTTTTTGCCATTTTATTTTAGCTGCACATTGTAAGTGGAAAGAGTTTGTTGTACAGTGTTTGAAAAGTGTACACATGTACATGTACATGTACATTGTACATCATGTACATGTACCAGTAGTGAAGCCAAATGTGTCAGATATCAAGTCTCAAAAATTAAGAGGCCATTTTGTATTTCAATCAAGTACCGTATAACTTTTCTCATTCAGCCTACACTGTACAGTTGTTGAGAATGAACATCTTTTCCAGGTACAGTACAAACATGTACTGTACATGTTTGGTACAGTGCGTGTACTGTGCCTACATGTACCGTACATGTACATTGTACATGTACATTGTACATGTACATGTACATGTGCATGCATGAATTATTCCTTTTGTACTACATGTATTAGGCCTACATGTATGTGTTGAAAGTCATTTGAATTTACATGTACATGTACATGTATCTCGGGGCCAGATGGGCTTGGGCGCAAGTATTGATCACCCACAGTTTTCACCCTCTGTTAATTGAACCCATTGATCAGTCTGCGCGTGCCACTAATGGCACGCGAGCATTTATTTGGCCGCTTACAGTAAGTCCCACATGTCTGGATCAATGACCCACGGAAGTGACCGGCAATCACACCATGTCCATTGATCTGTGTGGACACAAAGCCACTTTGGAAGAAGTTTATTGTAAAACTTTTCAATATGGTCCGAGAAAGTTCCTCTGTAGGCCTATGTACCGGTAGTCATGTTTGTAGCCAGTATTGGTAATACAAATGTACATGTAGCTCTAAAACTGTTAACCCTAACTTTCCCAAATCCTACAGAATCCTATTGTGCTAGTGTAGGAATGTGTAGGATTGAGGGCACTTGGCCGTTGATGCATTGTAGGAATTTGCAGGATTGAGGGCATAAGGCGGTTTTGTCACTGTAGGAAAGTCCAGGATACGGGTTACTAGGCCCAATGTGATGGAGGATGATCTTGTAGGATTGGGGCTCCATGGGACAAACACCAACATCTAGATTTTGAAGGATTTGGGTCATGTGGTTATTAAATTACATGTATACACATGTACATTGTAATTGTAAAGTTTATTAGCCACAGAAAAACAAAAACAGTTTTAACAAATTTTTCCTTTCAAAAATTCAGTGCAGGATTTTGCAGGTTGCAGGTACATGTGTACATGTACAGTAGTGGCGCACATCCAACAATATTGCAGGATTGTGTAGGATTCGGGTCATATGGGGCTTTTAACACTGAAGGATTGTAGGATCTTGCAGGATTTGGGTCACGAGCAACCAAAAAAGTGGGGAGTTAGGGTTGAAATACTGGATGGATAGCACTTCATTAGTCTTCATAAGACTAAACTTGCAGTACAGTATATGTACTGTACATGTACAACCTGTAGTTATTTACAAAATGAGGGATGAGCTTGGATACTGCCTAGTCTACAGACTATACACTTCATCAGCTACACTGAACTTACTGAAGGAGGACAGGAAGAGAGAAGGTACATGTAGATACATGTACTCTGGCTGTGGAGAGTCCAAACAAAAGGCTGGTAGTGATAAGTCACAGGTCAGTCCTTGTACATTTGGTTTTGGTACAATTGTAACATGTACATTGTGTATCATCACGTAGGGCTGTAGTTTAATTAGATTTGCATTAAAATTGCACAGCTAAAGTAGACTTACTTCGGCCTCATTGCCAGTGGCATGATTGTGAAATGAAACTGAATGGTTGCCAAACTTGCAGAAAGAATTACAGTCATACAGACGTCTAGTACGCAGCGTGAGGTTATCATCTGGAAACTTTTCTCCAACCACAATCATCCCTGGTGAAAGGTCCCCCCATTGGTCTTGCTAAAAAAAAAGAATTCCTCGGAGGAAAACTGCCCGAGCTGTCTGCACTGCACTAGAAATGGGAAAGGCTGCCGCAATCCTCTTGGTTAGTAACTTAAAGGACTTCAATCTCCAAAAAGTCAAGTGTGGATCTAGGGCTCTTGACATTAGGCCAGTACTGTTAGCAAACAGTGCCAAACAGCAAGTTTACACTCCTTCTCAGTACTAGGGGGACTGCAAGCTACATGTACATACAGTTTGTACATGTACATGTACATGTATGTACATGCATACTTGTACATGTATGTACATGTTCCGACTGTACAAGTGTACATGTACGTGAAGTAAACAACTGTTGCAAACTGCTCTCCTATGGTAACTACAGTTGTAAAATGACCTGCCATACATAAATCTGATCCTAGTAGGACCTTTCTCAAAGGCAAAGAGCCAAAGCTATCAGAATCAGGGAAGGATAAGGATGGTGGAGATGTACAATGTATGATAATATGCACCCACTATGTACTCTCCAAAGACATGCAACTGAAACCTTCTCTTTGTCTACCTGCAAATCTGTGGGTCTTGACGGAGTTCAGAAAGTTTTGCCTCCAAGAAAAAAAGTGCCCGTCTCAATGTCGTTTTAAAGGCCAAACTTTGCCATCGGGAGCCCTAATAGGATTATGGGGCAATTGCTGCCTGACAGGCAGATGCGCAACTCCTGTATTAGTCAATTAACCCAATAGACATCCATCTGTGTAATTAGGCCTAGTTGTAATTCCCCTTCCACTCCTGAGTGTCATGCCAACATCTGTCACACCATCTTCCAAAACCCCTCTTCATTTAGAAAAAAAAAAAAAAAAAAAAAAAACCCATCCGTGAAACAAAATGGAATGGACACACACAAAAAACCCAATATCCCTCCACTGAGAGAATCGGCGTTCAGGTATTGATTGGGATAATCCGTCGGGATGTCGATGACAGGGGAGGGGGGTGATGGGTATTGATTACCCAGTGGCCGATGAGGCCTTAAATAGCCCAGCCCCCTCGCTGGTGGAGGCATCAGTCCTGGGTTGGGTGCTCTGCGAGCCACTTGCTGTGCCTTCTTCCCCAAGCCGAGCCTCTCTCTCTCTCTAGCTCTCGCTCTCTCTCTCGCTCGCTGCCAGTCTGTTCCTCACTGCCCTCCCTCCTCCTGCACTAACTGCTCTCTGCTGGGTCTGGATTTCCAGGCTTGCTCTGCGGCAATTAGCCCTCTCTGACAGTCCGGAACAGTTGTCCGAGCACTTCTCTGGGGTTTTTTTGCCCCTCTTTCATACCCTCCTTTACCCCACTGCCCCCCCCCTCCCCTTCTCCTCCCAAACCTCTCTCCAAACCCTTGAATCCAATCCAGATGCATTTATGGCCTCAGCTGTGTACGGTACGCACACCCTGTGGGTGTCTGGCATGCTATTCTCTCCAGTCAGAGACAGTTGCTGCAGTATTCTCCACCAGGGGGGTTACATGCAGATGGGGAGGAGGAGGAGGAAGAGGAGGGAGTGGCCTAGCTGTGGCACTAGCAGCAGTCCAATGTGGCCCAGGCTGACTTGATGAGCTTGATCCGAGAGTTGCAGAAGTTTTTTTTTTTCTCTCGGTCCGCGGTGGCATCAGCCTCTTCAGTCTCCACACCAGCCCAGCAAAGTCTTCCTCGGGGTGCTCTTTGCACATCTCACCACGGCTGCCTTTGCTTCCAGGCTCAGAGCAGCTGCTCTCTCTCTCTCCCTCTCTCCCTCTCTCACTCCCTCTCACCGCACCTCTCCGTGCTCCCTTCTTCCTCTCCTCGTGGCTAGAGGGGAATCTCAAGGTCTCTTGCCGTCAGAGCGAGGCCGACTGATTCAGACCCGAGGCTGCGAGATGGAGAGCGAGGAAAGGAAGGGGGGGTGGGTTGGTGGCAGGCGTTCGGCTGAGAGTCGGGCGCATTGCTGGCAGATGACGCAGAGTGTCAGGCGGTTTGATGTGACTCGGCTCGTCTTACTCCCGGCGCAATGGATGCGGGTAAGTCTTGCTGAGCGCTGGCCGCCATGGTTTCAGACATCTCGAGTTGTTTTGTGGCTGCTGCTACTTGCACTGTCTATTTTCTTGGTCTTCTTTTCAGTCACATGTACACAGGCAGGTACATGGAGCACAAACAAGCATGGGTAGTGTATTTGAGGACCCTTGTTTTACATCGTGTATATTTCTCAGGTCTACTACCTGATGTTTTAGAACAGTACATGTATGTACGTTTACATGTACATGTACATGTACTGTATTTTTGGGAGTAACTTTCCCAGGTTGAAATGTTCATGTTGCTGTAAGAACTGTACACTATACATGTACATTACATGTAACATGTACATGTACATGTAGCAGTAAGAAGTACATGTACATGTAGGCTACTGTACATGTATGTGTACAGTGTACAGTATTTTAAACCCTGTCTTGTAGAAACAAACTGACAATTACATGTACATGAATGGTACAAATGTACATTGTATGAATTGTAATACTGGTACACGTATAATGCTGCACATGGACAATTGGACATGTAGGCCTACTGTACATGTACTGTACTCTGACAGTGTTTATTAGTGCAGTTTAATTCTTAATGTACAGTACACATGTGGTGTATTATTCATCTGTAGTGACTCATTAGACTTGTTTTAGACTTGTTTGTGCATACACAAGACATCCATTGTACATGTATATAAGTAGATGTGCAAACTGACTTTAATAGATCGCAAGAAAAAAAAAATTCTAAAAACATGTGGAGGGCCACACATTGCTATCTCAGCAGGACCTTTCCCAAAGGCATTCTGCTGTCTAAACCTTTGCAGCTCATGGATGTACGGTACAGTCACAGGCCGTACATGTACATGTACAGTGTACATGTATGTGTTATTCCCTATCCCTGGATTAGGCTCAGGCTGAGACCCGAAGGTCTTCGTTTTCTCGATCCACTTCAAGGGTTTTCGACCAGATTCTGTGGTCAAAAGACAATTCTTTGAGGCTATGACACTACATTAAATGAGGCTTTTATGAAAGTGAAGCTCTAATTCATTCGGTAAAGGGCCACAGTATCATGTACATGTACTGTACGTATGTACATGTACACGTACACAATCAGAACATTGCAGGTCATCCTTCTGTATTCTGATCATTCCCAACTGAGAAATGATCCCGCCCCCCCCCCCATGCACAGCTAATCTCAATCTAATGCACAATGTTGCCAACTGCACGTAGTTTTGTCAATCTCTGCGACAAGGTTATAAATCCAAATATCCTCACATGGTCAGCGCAGCATGCAAGAGCATGTACTCATACTTGTACTTTCATGCCAGCACTTTTTTTCTTTTTCGAGGGTAGGAGTGGGGGGGGGGAGGATTTTGTCATCCCACGCCACACAATCAAATATTACGCATTCCATGATCCAACCGGGGTGAAGCTATGACGCCATCCTCCACTTCTGTCCTGGCTGGCCATTCGGTTGTTGACTACATGTGCGCATGTATGTATTTCTCTAACTTCTTTTTTTTATGAGACTGAGATTGTCGGCAAGGTCCCCCCCTCAATCACCCGCCTCTAATCAGCCAATGAGGAGCTGTCACGGGCAATCAGTATCGGCCGGCTAAATGTGGCCGGCTCGCTGTTCGGTTTGCATTGGCTTGAGACGGACCGACCCGCCCGCCCTACACGTCATCAGCTTTACCCCTCTCCGCCATCCTCCCCTTACCCTCTAACCCCCCCATCCCCCCACCCCCTCAGCATCCCCAATCCCCCTACCCCCGCAGCATCCCCCAATCCCACACCCCCGTTGGTTGAGGAGGGACGCTCACTGCACAACCAACTCTGCAACTCGCTAAAAGAAGAAGATGATGAAGAAGAAGAAGAAGAAGAAGAAGAAGAAGAAGAAGAAAAAAGAAGGAATTCCACCAAATTCCATGGAATTTGTTGTTGGCCTCTTGTGCATGGAGGTGGAATCTTGTGCTTCTTCTTCGTTTTCTTCTCTCTTTTTTTTTTTTTTTTTTTTGGAAGGAGGGGGGCAATTCAAGGAGGGAAGGGAAGGGAAGAGGGAAGAGGGAGGGGGGGGGATGGATAGTCAGCCGGCACCCTGCCTGGCAGTGTTAATACCAAGCATGCCGCATTATCTCTGCCCTGCACCGAGTGCTGTGCAGAGGGCTCCATGGCCCCTCCGCTGCATCCACGTCCTGGCCATGTTTAGGCAAGGAGACACCATCGTAGGGAGAAATGAAAAAAAAAGTGTGATAAAGGTATAAGGGTGGAAGAAATGTGCACAAAGTGAATGGGCTTTTGGGGGGACAAGAAAAAAAAAAAAAATCTGAAGGAAAACAGAGACTTTTTCCTCCCAAAGAGGTGGTAAAGCCAAGCACACCAAGCGATAGAGAGAGAGTGAAGAATAAGTCCAAGACATCAGATCCTTACTCGTCTTCAGATCACGTCACTCTGTGAAGAATCTGAGTCCAGTCTTGGTGAGAAGATCAATAAGACACAAGCATATATGCACCACATACATGTATGTATACACTTTGGACTTTACAGGATTCAGAACCATTTGTACGGTTTAGGAAACCCCTCAAAGTGAACCCCTTTCCACCCCTCCCGCTCCCCCAACTCAGCCAACCTTAGCGCCGACCCTTTTCCCCTCGGGCTTCAGGAATTCTTCAATTTGCAGCAATTTTCGGCGAGTCATGGCTTCGGCTCAGCCGAGCCCCCGTGACAAAAACCATGCCCGGCGTGGATAGAGTGTCAACTGGCTGTTTTGAAATGTGTGTGTGCGTACGTTCGGTCCATCCGGTAGCCCTAGCTCAAGGCTCCGCTGCCAGCATATTCAGTGTCATGCGGGCATGTCTCATAACCCAGAGCCGTGTCCTTGCATCTTGAGTGGCACTCTGATCCATGAAGGTGCTCTGAGCATCTCCAACGCTGTGACAGACACTCCCTCAGCCAAACTTGAGGTCCGCTCAATATGAAATTGCCAGATCTTCAAACCATGCATGTATAACTATGAGTGATACTTTTATACACAAATGTTGCAAAGATGCTTACTGACTAAAATTACCAAAATGCTAATCTCAAAATTGAGTGGGCCTGACGTTTCCATCCTAGCAGGACCTCTGCCTTTGAGAAAGGTCCTGCTAGGATCGAAACGTCAGGCCCACTAAATTTTGAGACAACTCGAGGTGCTACACAGTACACTCACTGTGTAGTGGCCAGTGATCCACTTCAGCCAGTGTGTAAGTGTGATCATGAGGCGTTTTATTCACTAGCCCTAAGTCATTAAATCTGCCAATAAATAAATTTAAACAAGTGATTTTCCCTCATGGACTTTTTCTCGTACATGTAGGCAACACAGAGTTTAGTTGCGCGATTGGGCCACCAAATTGTATTTATTTCGAGTTGTAGCCCACCAGAAATTCATGGCTTACAATGTACAGTACATGTACATGTACATGTAGGTCGCTGTTGAGCCCTCTAGTCTCTACCGGTTAGGTACAGTGTTCAGTAACTTCATAGGTGAGGAACTGGTTTTTTTTTTGGTTCTATCATTTTGTGGGTTGGTAATGAAGAATGTCAGATTTATGCACATTGTACATGCACGATGTAGAATGAAATATTCATGTTACATCTGTGACAATTTGCTCTGATGATCAATACACACCGCCAAGGCTTAACAGCTGAACTGTTTCAGAATGAAATATTCATGTTACACCTGTGAGCACGACAATTTGCTATGATGATCAGCACACACCTAGGCTTACCAACTAAACCTGTACTTCCCATTTTTTTCTTTGCTTGTCCCTTTAAGACCTTCATGTTCTGAGGGTTTGGTTTGGTTTATCATTCCTCCCAACCCTTCATTCCCACCAGTTGTCTCAATCAATTATTCAGAAGGTTGACCATTGTTTTGACAGACCCAGTCTGGCTTCCTTGTTTTTCTCTCCTAAACTAAAGTAGCAGTGTGTCCCAAGCCAGTGTGCTTGTCATCTCAATTGACAAACATGTACATGTACTGTACCAGTATGTACACTGTATAGGACCTAGTGGCCTACATGTATGCACTGTACATACATGTACATGTATGAATGTGTATGTGTGCCTATGACCTTCTCAGTTGCTTGTTTACTGGGGCACTAGCAGTCAGTAGCCATGCATGATATTTTCATAGCAAGCAGGGTAGTGTTTCAGCCTCTCTGGCCTCTGTTGCCTGGGAAATCCTTTGTTGATCCAGTCTGATCATCTCTGGGGGAAAAGACAAGCGATAAAAAGTTGTCAATGCCAATGCAGAGAGCTTCCCTTTGCTAGTCAAACTGGGGAAGGCAACATGAGTGTTGATAAGTACACATGTACACATGTACACATGTACAATGTACCGTAACTGTGTACATGTACATGTACATGTGTAGGCCTACATTATATTCTCCATGTACAGTACATGTACATGTACATGTACATGTAAACATGCATTTACATGTACATGTACAATTGTACATGTACAGTACATAAAAGGTACTGTACTTTACATGTACATGTACTGTATACATGTACAATTGTACATGCACTTAGAATATAATGTAATGTACATGTACATTGTACATGTCATGTGTACATGTACAGGTATAAGTGCCTGTACTGTACATGTACATTTTACATTCATGAGGGACTCCATACAATGTATACCATGTGCACTGTAATGTACTGTACAAGTATATGTGTGGATGCTGGTTGATCTTTCTGTCTAAGAACATGAGCAGGTTGAAGATCCATCCAACCAAATCCAACCCCCAAGAAACAATTTACGAAGAACCTTCTTTAAGTCATCATTTTTTGTCACCAAACCATTGACTACAAGTACATTAATTTTAGAAGCTGTTAATCTGACTGGTACATATAACCTATAGGCTCAGGGGGGAAAAGGCCAAATCATTTCAGATTTTGTTTGTAGTTTGTTGTCAGTTTCAATTGCCCTCAGTTTTTTTCTTTTAAGATGTTTTGAATAATAGTTACAAAAGGTTGTCAAACAGCTTCGGGTGAAGATTTCAGGCGGTCAGGGCATGGAGTACAGTATCGGTGATTTTTTAGGCATTCCAGCGCCACAGATCACAGTCAGCTCGGCGATAGTACCCGGGGTCCGCCTCCGTGCCGATGCATTTCACATCGCACAGGATGCGCTCTTCCTCTCCCCCCCCCCCCTCCTCTCCCTCCTCGATCATTCTTCGGTTTTCTATTTTTAACTTTCCCCCTCTCGCCTCATCCTTGGCTGCCGACGGGCGGACAAATTTGCATATCTCTCACCATGCCATCACCTCTGCTACATTTCCCCAGCCGACACGTTTCAATTTCTGCCATTTTTTTTTTTTCCCCTTCGCCTTCACTCCTCCCCCAAAACAGCAGACGCTGAGAGAGGCGGCAATGCGAAGAAGCCATTTTATTTTCGCGGGGCAGTCGCGTGGGGAAGGCCGCTCCGAAAGCGAGACGGTATCGGCCAACAGGCTGAGCGGTCTCCCGCCAGTCCGAATTCTGGAAGCCAGAGGCTGCTGGGCCAGAATTGTGTCTCTGATTTGAGGAGATACAGTCCCCGCCCCCCCCCCCCTAAATACACTTCTCCATTGCATCATCCAAGGGCATGTGCTCGGCTACAAGGCTCGAGGGTGATAGCCTAGAGAATGTCATTGTGTCGGGTGGGACTGGGATGGCTGGAAGCCTGGAAGACCCTGGCACGATCGAACGAACGAACGTCAGATGAATGATTCTAGAGAAGATACTTCCTCTGTTGGCTAGTGAGTGCTGGCCATTGGTGCATTCGTCAGACTGGTCACATTCTCATCACATTCTTACATGTGGATGCTGCTGTGATTAGCCTGCCCTTGCACCCTTCCACCATTTTCCCTCCTACGATGGAAGCAGTCATCTCACTCTTTACCCACCGCGCCCAGCAGAGGTAGAGATTTCATGAAGAGCGCCCTCTCGAGTTTGTGCACGGAGCAAATGAATTTTTTCAGTCTACCTCTCCCTACGCAGAGTCGGTCAATTGTGTTTAATGTTCTCTCTTTTGTTTCTGTCTCTTTCTGTCCGCAGTGACATTCTGTGCATCACCATTGATCAGGACATCAGCCTGGAGGATTTGCTGGTGGATATGAGGGATATCTGCAGCTTTGATGAAGACCAGGCATTCACGATGAAATGGGTGGATGAAGAGGGTGAGTGACCTAGCCCCCCCCCCTCCCCCCACGTGGGTGCCTGGGCCCACGTCTCCCCAAATCAGCCCCCTTCCCAATCCACACCTACATGTACCATTGCCCTAAATAAGCCCCCTTCCCAATCCACAGGTACCATTGCCCCAAATCAGCCCCCTTCCCAATCCACAGCTACCATTGCCCCAAATAAGCCTCATAAAAAAACAACCCAAACCCACTTCTGTCTTTACCAATTTGGCTTTCACCTCCAATGGAGCCCCCATATCCCAAATGAGCCCCCATGGACTATCCCCTACCGTATCTCCCGAATGAGCCCCTATCCACAGAACAAGTCCCAATCCCATAAACTTGGACAAGCTCCAATCCCATTATCCCTTAAACGCGGACTAGCCCCTATCTCCCAAATGAGCCCCTGTACATGTACATATGTACATGTATGTATGTACATGTACATGTATCTCCCAAAGTGGTCCCATACCCTGATTGGGTCCCCCTTCTCTGAATGAGATCGCATCTACAGTTGAGCCCCCGTCTCTCAAATGAATGAATCTCCCCCAAATGAGCACCATCCCCCAAATTAGCGGCAATGAGCCCTATCCCCTTAAAAAAAAAAACCTTTTTAGGATTTAAATTGAATTGAATTCAAAGACAACTTTTGAGATATTTTTACAGAAATTACTTCATGCATCGACTTGGTTGCACATTAGGTGTACACAGTTCCTTTTACGGAAGGGTGTCTAGTCCTGTCCGAACAGAAATCCACCCCGTCACTTTACCAACCCCTTCTTGGTCCCCACTCTCCCCCCCCCCTCTCCCTCTTCAGGAGACCCGTGTACTATTTCGTCCCAAGAGGAGCTGGAAGAGGCAATACGATTATACGAAGTCAACAAGGACTCCAACATCACCATTCACAGTAAGTCCGGGCGGTTCTTCCCTCTCATCTAAAGTACAGTGTATATCCCCACTGCCTAACGTATTGTCGTTACCTCCATCCTCATCTTAGCCGTCATCTTTTCTTCTTCTTCTCCGTCTTACCATCCTCGTTTTCATTACCTCCGTCATGATCAGCATCTTCATCCTCGTCTCCGTCATTGTTACCCTCTTCATCACCTCAATCCTGTAAGGCACTGGTAACCCCCTCATCACCAGACAGCCTTGCCTTAATCACCGCCTCGTTCACCACTGCCCTCACCTTCCTTACTGACCCCCATTCACAGTTTTGTTTTTCCACCTTCATCACTGCTGCCGATACCACCTCTTTCGTCTTTTTCTTCTTCGTCATCCTCATCTTCATCACCTCCATCCTCATCTATCATCTCCATCACCACCTAGTACCACATCGTCATATCTTTATCTTCATCACCTCCATTTTCATCTCCATTATCCTCATCTCCATTATCCTCATCACCACCATCCTCTTCACCACCATCTTCATCTTCATCACCACCATCCTCATCTTCATCACCACCATCCTCATCTTCATCACCACCTTCCTCATCTTCATCACCACCATCCTCATCTTCATCACCACCATCCTCATCTTCATCACCACCATCCTCATCTTCATCACCACCATCTTCATCACCACCATCCTCATCTTCATCACCACCTTCTACATCATCATATCTATGTCATCACCTCCATCTTCACCACCATCCTCATCTTCAACATCTCCATCTTCATCACCACCATCCTCATCTTCATCACCACCTTCCTCATCACCACCATCCTCATCTTCATCACCACCATCCTCATCTTCATCACCTCCATCTTCATCTTAATCACCACCATCCCCATCTTCATCACCTCCATCTTCATCTTCATCACCACCATCCTCATCACCACCATCCTCATCTTCATCACCACCATCTTCATCACCTCCATCTTCATCTTCATCGCCATCATCTTCATCACCACCATCCCCATCTTCATCACCTCCATCTTCATCTTCATCACCACCATCCTCATCACCTCCATCTTCATCTTCATCACCACCATCCTCATCACCACCATCCTCATCTTCATCACCTCCATCTTCATCTTCATCACCACCATCCCCATCTTCATCACCACCACCTACCACATCGTCATATCTTTATCTTCATCACCTCCATTTTCATCTCCATTATCCTCATCTCCATTATCCTCATCACCACCATCCTCTTCACCACCATCTTCATCTTAATCACCACCATCCTCATCTTCATCACCACCATCCTCATCTTCATCACCACCTTCCTCATCTTCATCACCACCATCCTCATCTTCATCACCACCATCCTCATCTTCATCACCACCTTCCTCATCACCACCATCCTCATCTTCATCACCACCATCCTCATCTTCATCACCTCCATCTTCATCTTAATCACCACCATCCCCATCTTCATCACCTCCATCTTCATCTTCATCACCACCATCCTCATCACCACCATCCTCATCTTCATCACCACCATCTTCATCACCTCCATCTTCATCTTCATCGCCATCATCTTCATCACCACCATCCCCATCTTCATCACCTCCATCTTCATCTTCATCACCACCATCCTCATCACCTCCATCTTCATCTTCATCACCACCATCCTCATCACCACCATCCTCATCTTCATCACCTCCATCTTCATCTTCATCACCACCATCCCCATCTTCATCACCACCATCCTCATCACCTCCATCTTCATCTTCATCACCATCATCTTCATCACCACCATCCTCATCTTCATCACCACCATCCTCATCACCTTCATCTTCATCACCACCATCCTCATCTTCATCACCTCCATCTTCATCACCTCCATCTTCATCACCATCATCCTCATCACTACCATCCTTATCTTCATCACCATCTTCATCTTCATCTTCATCACCTCCATCTTCATCTTCATCACCACCATCCTCATCACCATCATCTTCATCTTCATCACCACCATCCTCATCTTCATCACCACCATCCTGATCTTCATCAACGCCATCCTCTTCACCACCATCCTCATCTTCATCACCATCATCTTCATCACCACCATCTTCATCACCACCATCCTCATCTTCATCACCACCATCTTCATCTCCATTATCTTCATCACCACCGTCCTCATCACCATTCTCATCCTCAATCTCATCCTCATCTTCACCAATGCCATCACCATCATCCCCTATTCCACTTTCTCATCTCCACCGTCATCCTCAGCTTCATCACCTAGTTCCTCCTCGTCAGTGTCATCACTCCCGCCCTCATCTTAATCGCCACACCATATTCTACCTTCAATTCTCCAAGCATAATCAGACTGTCTAATCCTGCTGCATCTCAATGCACACATTTTTCATCTCCATAGCAAACATTTGTACTGGCCATGGGACTGTCTTGCATGTAATAGACCCCCCCAAAAAAGCCTTTGGCATTGTCAATGTTTTGTTTCGGGAAAAAAAGAATGAAAACTAATGATTCAAGATGCACGTGCCCTGCATGTGCACTGTTGGTGGACCTTAAATGCAAGCTTGTCTTCTAAATGATCTACCCTTAATTGGTGCCATAGACTTATCAACACATGATGCACTGGCACAAACGTGCACAATCGCCATGTACATGTACATGTAATACAGTTTACACGTGCAATTGTGCGTGTGCTTGACTTTTGATAAACGTGCATGTACATGACGTTACCATAATGCATTGGCAGGTGCAGACTGCCCAATGACATTAGGCCAGCACAGTGATCCTGTCAGAGCTAATCCCTTCTCCATTGGCTGGGTTGACTCATGTTCAGGGCCGTTTCACAACCCCCCCCCCCCCACCCTGTACGCAAGTAAGTCCGAGACATTGGACGGGAGTGGGACCCATGCACTCTTCCCTAGCCAAGGAGATACAAATGTTGAGGTACATAGTTTACATTGAAACATACATGTAACTTGTCTCATGTACACGTACACGTATGTTTAGTATTACATTGTACCTACATGTACTGTACATGTACATGTACAGTGTATGTGGACACACTGGTTAGAAATTAAAGGTATTCACAAATGTTGCAAACTGCTTACTGACCAAAAGGGCCAAATTTCATTAAATTTATAGGGTCTGACGTTTCGATTCTGGCAGGACCTTTAAGAAAAGATTTGTATTTTTCAGACTTTGGAGAAAGGTCCTACAAGGATCGAAACGAGAGGCCTTTCTGCTTAAAAATAGGATGCAAGACATGTACAGTAATCGTGTCTACAAGGGAATGGTGTACAGGCCTTTACAAAATTTACATCATGTGCTTGGTGTACACAGAGAAAAAAATTGCGAGTTTTGTTTTTCCATGCACATGTACATATTACATGACGTTATGTTTCTGGGTTGGCAGTGAAACGAGGCAGCCTGAGATGCAGTACTTAGTTCACATGGGATTAAATTTGCAGGCAGATTGCAATGGAAACGTGCCGGCCGAATTTCGAAAATTTCCAGTCGAGGCAAACCTCTGACTTCAAAGGCCCCGATGATATGGAGTTCTATGCCGTTTGAATTCTGTGCTCGTTGCTTCCTTAAATTCCTCCATCGCCCCTCTTTCGACCCCCCTCTAACTCTTCCATGCCTGCCGCCACCAACCCCCCCCCCCCCATCCGAATTAGGAAGCTATTTTTAAACTTAGGGCTGAGGAGGGAGAGGGGAGGAGAAGAGGGGGCGGGGGGTTGGTTGCGAGCAGAGGAGGAGGATGTCTCGTGGTATGAGGTAGGAGAATGATTCAGTGGGGGTGTGATCATGTGTCGTGTCATGGCAGGGGGAGGGGGCCCCGCATCCTCCCATCCATCCCACCCCCCCCCCCCACAGTCGCGAGCTCCTTAAAGACTCCACAGCCGATTGCACATCAGCTACATGTAGTTGAGTAGTCCTCCCCCTTAGAGGAAGTGCACCAATTCCCACCATGTTCCCCCAACACATCCCGCTCTCACTCTCAAACTTGGAACAATCTGATGCCCATTTTCCACCCGAAGACAACCCCTTCCCCACCCCCTCCCCCCCCCCCCCCCCCGCCAAATTGGTTTTGATCGTTCGCTAGCAGATTGCCCGTTGGATTTGTATTCTTTGAGACTGAGCGCACCCCTGTCTCAAAGTGGAACGCCCTTAAGTTAAGCTGCGGGGAAGGGATGGCAGGGAAGAGTTCACTAGCGGCTGGAGGGGTGTCTGGATATTGTTAATTCCCAAATGAATTTTTTTTTTTCTCTCCATATTTTTCTCTCTGTTTCAGTTTTCCCGTCGGTACCGGAGCAGCCAGGGATGCCATGTCCAGGTGAAGACAGTAAGTTGGCCGATTCTTGATCTCCTCCCGATTCCTTTTACCGCCCCGACCCCATCCCCCCCCCCATAACCCCAGCAGAGAAGTTGTTAATGCTGAGAGACACTCTCTCTCTCTCTCCATCAATGCTGTCCAGTTCTGTTGGAACTCTCCAAGGCAATCTGTGGAAGCAAATGAATAATACATTTCTATATTCCGACTGAGAGGAATGGACAGCGGCATGTAACGCCATGTACGCACATGTTTATTGATCTCCTTAGATGCGGAGATAAAGAGTGACTCCGACTGTCTCCTTGGTAGAACGAAGACGAGAATCAATCTGATCCAAAGGCACTTTTAGCACTGAATTCTTTGACCCGTTTTTTTTTTTGGCCGCCTCCGATGTTTCAGAAATGAAACTAAAGCCTGTCTACTGCGCCGTTCCAAATGCATTTAAGGAGGAATTCTGTCAAGGAATGAAAGAAAAGAACGCATTCTAGCCGAGGCATTTCGAGCTTTTCATGGGGACTTTCTCCGTTCTCCTAGGAAACATTTATCGGCGAGGGGCTAGACGATGGCGTAAGCTCTACAAGGTCAACGGTCACACCTTCTCAGCCAAGAGGTTCAGCCGGGTATGTACCAAACGAGTCCTGCTCCGTTCTTTCTCGTGGACCTGATGGTTGCATACTAGAAGCAGTCTTTTGTGTGTAATTTTGGCGACAAATACCAGAAAAAGAAAGGGCGTATAGGGTCTGATGCTACAGATCGTCCCGACTCTTTCTCAAAGGCAAAAATGACGAGGACAAAAAAATAATAAATCGGATAGAAAGGGGCTCAAATGTTAAGAAGTTGTGGTCTTACCGACAACAAAACACCTTGAAGGCAGTGGGTCATCAGTAAAAGGCGAATTTCTCCAGAAAGCGGCCCCACTGGGTCCTTGGATCCTGAAAACCCCCGAGATCTAAGGCTATGGGACGTTACAGTTTCGACGTACATGTACCTTGAGCCGAGGTGAATCCAGCACAGATGGGTCCACCTGGATTGAAGAGAGTAATCAGTCATGCCAAGAGTCGATAATCACTATCCAGGAGGGAAATGGCTGTGAGACACCCTGCATGCTTTATTTGGATGTGTTTACTAGAGGTACAGGTAGTCTTTTGTGTGAATTAAATTAATTTTGGCAACCAAATCTGGATTTAAAAAAAAGTGTGTAGACGGTCTAAAGTTTCGAAACTGGTGTTTGGGCCTGATGTTTCGATCCTAGCAGGACCTTTCTCTAACTCTAACGCAAAAACGACGAGGAAAAAAAAAAAACCATCGAAAGCGACAGAGGCAATAGGATACTGATGACAGAGAAATGGACAGCGAGAGAAGCTGGTACACAGACTGGGAATCAAAGGGAAGGGGTTAGGGGGAGAAATCATCCCAAGAAAAACAGTCATGGATTCGTAAAAGGCCATAGATTCCCCATGTGCAAAGATGAAATGTTTTGTTCCCACTTTTAGTCTCAAGCATTTTGGTTGTGCTTTTGTTGAAATTGACCTTTAGAGATGACATTTGAAGATCCGCATACGTCAGTCAGCTTCAGTTGCCTACAAATTTGGCCGAGAATTGGTTGAGATGAGACACAAAGTAGGAATTTCACCACAACCAAGGTTGACCCAATCGGTAGGCTAAACGCAATTGAACATTGCAACAGCTTTTCAAAATGTTGTTCCAAAAAAAAAAGTTCAAAGCACCAAGTAGATGTTGGTTATATGGTCTGAGCCTGCGAATCTTGAAAAAGAAATGATCATCCATGTAGTTATTCATGGAATGGGAGAGTATTTCCAGGCGGAACTGTGTTACTTATTTATATCGTGGGCGAGATTATTTCCCATAGTAACACTACCGTAAGCACCAGGCCTAAGTTTTAATTTGATTATCAGTTATTTTTGGACAATTCCTGTCCTGGTCGTTCTGAGCTCTCTCCTCCCTCCCCCCCCTGCCTAAAAATACATACACGGGTTGTGGTCAGCACTGACTGACTTCCCCACAAACCATAGCCAGTCACCGGCCCCTACTGCGGCAGACATGACCTCGGTGACGCCGCACGGGGAAGGCGGTGGGCCGAAGGGGCCAATTGCCTGTAATCCGGGCTTTTTGACGGATCAGTGGCTGCGGAACACTTCCATTTCCAGCGACCGCACGCATTTCAGATCCCCGATAGTGTGCCGCCACCACCAACGGCAGCAGCACTGAACAGGAAATGGTTTCATTTCTGTACAGCCTTCGCTAGTTCCCGTCCTGTGGTGGTCCTGACGTAACGGAGGGGAATGGCAGCGATGTTTTGGGATGTGGGTCTGAGCATACAAACCTCCCCCCCCCTGCAAAACAAGTCTGTGGTGATGCTATATCCTGCCTTGGGGAAAAAAAATAGTTGGAAGCGAAAGTGGCGATGATTTTTCACTCTATGACTGAGACAGTTCTGTTGAGGGCTGAGAGGGATCTAATTGACCGTAGTCTGGAGTGTCTGTGTGTTGTTTTGGGATCTGCTCTCCCACTGCGCTGTGCATTGTGCATGCGCATCGGTGCAGTCTCTGGCTTGACGCTGCAGCTCGGAAGCCATTTTGTTTTTTTGGCTTAGTGCTGTTTTGGGTTGTTTTCAACACTGCGTAACCAGTGGAGTGGGTATTGCGCTTTCTCAGGATATAATGGACGGTGCCTACGATGCTGTGTCAAATGTACGGATCTTCTCTGTCTGTGTGTGCGTGTGTGTGTGGCTTTCTCTGACATTCTCCAGCATCTGGCTTTGCACTGGCTCTGAGGGAGCAGCCGGTTCCCTGACTCCCGCATGCTGAATGCCATGCAATGCTGTCGGTTCCATGCTGTGCTCAGGTCACTCTGAGATTCTCTGAGTTTTTTTTCACTCAAAGACTATAAAGAGGGCCTGTGTGAGGTTTCGATCCTACCAGGACCTTCAAATGATTAATAAATCTGAACTTGTATCACGCAATATGATCTCTAAAATCCTTCAAAGCACTTTGAAAGGCATTCTGGCTCTGTGAAAGATCCTGCTACACGAAGTATCCGAACATCAGATTCTCTTTCAGAAAGTCTGTGCTAGGATCAAAACATGTACATGTACATGTACCCTCTAAAAAAAAGAATGTGAGATTGGCATATTTTACGGCATTTTAGTCAATAGCCTGTTGGCACCATTTTTGTATTGCCTCCGATTTTTGTGTTTTAATTTTTCTTTCAACTTTCCCCTCTCTTTTTTTTTTACTTAGAGAGCGATGTGCGCCTACTGCGCTGACAGGATATGGGGACTGGGACGACAGGGCTACAAGTGTGTGGACTGCAAGCTCCTGGTGCACAAGAAATGCCACCGCCTGGTGAAGCAGCCCTGCGGACCTCCCATGGTGAGCCAATGGGAAAACTATGGGGAAACTATGGGGAAAACTATAGGGGAAATAATGGGAAAACTTTGGGGAAAGCTTTGGGGAAACTTTGGGGAAAGCTTTGGGGAAACTTTGGGAAAACTATGGGAAAACTATGGGGAAAACTATGGGGAAATAATGGGAAAACTGGGAAAACTTTAGGGAAACTTTGGGGAAACTATGGGAAAACTTTATGGAAAACTGGGAAAACTTTGGGGAAACTATGGGAAAACTATGGGAAAACTATTGGGAAAGCTATAGGAAGAAAATAAGGAAACCCTTTTTGGGGAAAAAATAGACATCCTGAGAACGGGCACTGAATAAAAAATAATAATGTTGCTATAGGGAGGAGGAGGAAGAAGGGGAGGAGGATGGTGGTGGAAGATAAAGGAGATGAAGATGGGCAAGGTGGTGATGAAGATGAAGATAGCGGTGATGAATATACCGGTAGTGATTGAGATGATGGAGATAAAGACAGAGGTGATGAGGATGAAGATGTGTAAGGTGGTGATGAAGGGGACAGAGATGAAGATGGGGATGATGAAGATGAAAAAGATGGCAATGAGGAAGGCGCTGAAGATATGGATGAGGATGACCGATTCTTTGCACAGTCT
Source organism: Luidia sarsii (assembly GCA_949987565.1). NCBI lineage: Eukaryota > Metazoa > Echinodermata > Asteroidea > Paxillosida > Luidiidae > Luidia > Luidia sarsii. Next base: position 2,675,174 of record OX465115.1, read on the forward strand.
GTTTTCTCATTTCCTTGAGATGTTCAACCTCTGACATTCTTGCTTTATCTCTCCCCCCCCCCTCAAAGGTAAACAAATCCTTGATTGAGGAGCGGAGTGGCTCCGCAACATCTCTTCCATCCAGCGACAACAAGCACACAGCCACCCACCACCAGAGAAGTAAGCTCCCAGGGCCTCAGCTAATCCCTTGCATTTATTTCAAGCACAGTTGTAGACACTCCCTAGGGTGGATGCAGAAAATCAACCAAACGCCATCGCAGTCCTAGGCCTAGGGATTGTTTCCCCAGCATGTGAGCAGCACTCGGTGCCCAGTTTATTCCCCGGTTGCCTTACAGGGGGCCGGGGAAGGAGCGAATAGAATATAAATCTGACGACAGGCAGAGTACACACTACCCACACTACCTCTCTGTCACAGTTTTTTTCTCTCTCTGTCAAACTCACTTTCATTCTTTCTCCTCTCTCTCTCTCTCTCTCTCTCTCTCTCTTTCTCTCTCCCTCTCTCCTTCCCTCTCTCTCTTCCCCTCTCTCTCCTTCCCTCCCTCTCTCCCTCTCACACTCTCTCTTTCTCTCTCTTTCTCTCTCACACTCTCTCTCTCTTTTTCTCTATCTCTCTCACACTCTCTTTCTCTCTTTCTCTCTATCTCTAACACTCTCTCTCTTTCTCTTTCTCTCTCTCTTTCTCTCTATCTCTCTCACACTCTCTCTCTATCTCTATCTCTATCTCTTGCTCTCTCTCTCTCTCCCTTTCTCTCTCTCTTTCTCTATCTTTCTCTTTCTCTCTATCTCTCACACTCTCTGTTTCTCTCTTTCTCTCTCTCTTTGTCTCTATCTCTCTCACACTCTCTCTCACACACTCTTTCTCTCTCTCTCTCTTTCTCTCTCTCTTTCTCGCTATCTCTCTTTCTCTTTCTCTCTCTCTTTCTCTCTATCTCTCTCTCTTTCTCTCTATCTCTCTCTCTCTTTCTCTCTCCCTCTCTCCTTCCCTCTCTCTCTTCCCCTCTCTCTCCTTCCCTCCCTCTCTCCCTCTCACACTCTCTCTTTCTCTCTTTCTCTCTCACACTCTCTCTCTTTTTCTCTATCTCTCTCACACTCTCTTTCTCTCTCTCTTTCTCTCTATCTCTAACACTCTCTCTCTTTCTCGTTCTCTCTCTCTTTCTCTCTATCTCTCTCACACTCTCTCTCTATCTCTATCTCTATCTCTTGCTCTCTCTCTCTCCCTTTCTCTCTTTCTTTCTCTCTCTCTTTCTCTATCTTTCTCTTTCTCTCTATCTCTCACACTCTTTCTCTATCTTTCTCTCTATCTTTCACACACTCTCTATCTTTCTTTCCCTTTTTCTCTCTTTCTCTCTATCTCTCTATCTCTCTTTCTCTCTTTCTCTCTATCTCTCACACCCTCTCTCTGCCTCTCTCCGCTCTCTCACACACTTTCCCTCTCACACTCTCTCACACTCACACACACTCACACTCTCTCTCACCCACACTCTCCTCTCTCTCTCTTTCTCTCTATCTCTCTCTGCCTGTCTCCTCTCTCTCACACACTTTCCCTCTCACACTCTCTCACACTCACACTCACACACACTCACACTCTCTCACTCTCTCTCTCTCTTTCTCTCTATCTCTCTCTGCCTCTCTCCTCTCTCTCACACACTTTCCCTCTCACACTCTCTCACACTCACACACACTCACACTCACACTCTCTCACTCTCTCTCTTTCTCTTTCTCTCTATCTCTCTCTGCCTCTCTCCTCTCTCTCACACACTTTCCCTCTCACACTCTCTCACACTCACACACACACTCACTCTCTCTCTCTCACACTCTCCTCTCTCTCTCTCTCTCTCTCTCTGCCAGGCACCAGTGGCAGCCCCCGTCCCAAGCACAAGATGCGGGACAACACACTGGTCACCCAGTACTCAGAGGGTGAGGGCAAGGAGGCCCAGTCGGGAGAGGCGGACGAGAACACGCTGGGCCTGGACCACTTCAACATGCTGCGAGTCATCGGCCGGGGCAGCTACGCCAAGGTGCTGCTGGTGGAGCTGAAGAGCACCCAGCGGGTCTACGCCATGAAGGTACGGCAGACGATAAGAGTTGTGCCTGACTGCATTAAAACCCTAACCGGCATTGAAACCACAATTTACCACACGTGGTTTTTCCTGTGGGAGGATAAGGGCCATGCACCAGGACATTCCACAGCGGGTTTTTGACCTGTGGTATGTGAGCCTACACCCCTGTGGGCACTGTGGTAAATTGTGGTAAACAGTGTGTGTGGCAAATTGCGGTAAACAGTGTGTGTCCTGTGCGGGAGGTGCAAAGCGTTAGGGTTAATCCCTGGGTGCCTTGCAGGAGGGCAGAAGAAGGTCCCTAAGATCATTTATTTTGACAACTCATGATATCTTTGTTTACACTCTTCAATCCTCTGCCTTTGAGAAAGGTCCTGCTAGGATCAAAACGTCAGGCCCACTAAATTTTGAGACTTCAATCCTATCCCCATTCCGTGTTCGCATATTACGTCATGATGAAGTATAAACTCATTTTAAAATGCCATGAAACGCACCAGACGGATTTTGTTTTTCAGCTGAAGGGCATAAAGCGATGTTGGCATCTGAACTCACTCATGCCCTTTTTGCCAAACCAGACGATTTGGCGTGAACCAGCTCAGGAGTATTAGTTTTTGCAACGATAGCCACTTTGCCCCCGTCCACTACTCAGTGCCCGTGACTACCATACAATGTGCCATTCTCAGAGCTAAACCATTGAGGAGGGCCTGACATTCCTGGCAGGACCTTTCTCAAAGGCTCTGCAGCCGCTGGTCAGCGGCTTTCAAAGACCTCTCGTGGAAAACGGAGCAATAACCGACAAATTTTGGCAGGGCTTCTGTGAATCGCACAGCTTTGTGGGATAGACTTACTCAGGACCCCCTTTAAAAAACAAAACAAATGATAGTCGTTGATGAGGATTTGTCCATTGTTTGTTTTCTTTGCCTGTGCCAGGTCATCAAGAAGGAACTGGTGACAGACGACGAGGACATCGACTGGGTGCAGACTGAGAAGCACGTCTTTGAGACGGCCTCCAATCACCCCTTCCTGGTGGGCCTGCACTCATGCTTCCAGACACCTAGCAGGTGAGCTCTCCCCAAAACCACTTATCCACCCAGTGGCTCCATGGAGGAACCAGAAGCTGCCTTCAGCCTCACCCTTAACCCATGAGATCTGGACGGCCACAAACCTTTCCAAAAATTTGAAGAGCCCGACGTTTAGAATATAGCCGGGGCTGGTTAGATCCTGTCCCCATCAATGAAGTCTGTATAATTTCTTTCTCCTTCTCCTCCTCCTTTTCCTCCTTCTCCTTCACTTCATCATTCCCCTTCTCCTTCTCCTTCTCCTGCTCCTTCTCCTTCTCCTTCTCCTTCTCCTTCTCCTTCTCCTTCTCCTTCTCCTTCTCCTTCTCCTTCTCCTTCTCCTTCTCCTTCTCCTTCTCCTTCTCCTTCTCCTTCTCCTTCTCCTTCTTTTTCTCCTTCTCCTCCTTCTCCTCCTTCTCCTTCTCCTTCTCCTTTCTCCTTCTCCTTCTCCTCCTTCTCCTTCTCCTTCTCCTTCTCCTCCTTCTCCTTCTCCTTCTCCTTCTCCTTCTCCTTTCTCCTTCTCCTTCTCCTCCTTCTCCTTCTCCTTCTCCTTCTCCTCCTTCTCCTTCTCCTTCTCCTTCTCCTTCTCCTTCTCCTTCTCCTTATCCTCCTTCTCCTTATTCTCCTTCTCCTTCTCCTCCTTCTCCTTCTCCTTCTCCTTCTCCTCCTTCTACTTCTCCTTCTCCTTCTCCTTCTCCTTCTCCTTCTCCTTCTCCTTCTCCTCCTTCTCCTTCTCCTTCTTCTCCTTCTCCTTCTCCTTCTCCTTCTCCTTCTCCTTCTCCTTCTCCTTCTCCTCCTCCTTCTCCTTCTCCTTTTTCCTTCTCCTTCTACTTCTCCTTCTCCTCCTCCTCCTCGTCCTCCTCCTCCCAGGCTCTTCTTTGTGATTGAGTTTGTCAGCGGCGGTGACCTCATGTTCCACATGCAGCGCCAGCGACGACTACCCGAGGAGCATGCCCGCTTCTACTCGGCCGAGATCAGCCTGGCCCTCAACTTCCTCCACGAACGAGGTGAGTGCAGAGCATTGCCTGCCTCACGTGCCTTGCCATCCTTGCTTTCCTTCCTTGAATGGCTGATGGACCGTTCAATAGCTTGGCCCAACTGGGTTCCAGTTCCTCGGCTATGCCCTCTTGCACAGTCCACTGTTACAGCACGACACATACAAGCCACCCATTCTCCGTTAAACTCCAGCAGTCTCCTGACAATAGACGGACCAAGCACTTCCCAAAATTTTTAGTGGCCGGCTCTTCTAAGAGCTGTACTCACTCAGGAAAGAGATAATATACTGTATTTTGCCACCACAAATGTTCCACATTTGGAACCTCACTGCAAACCTACAAGTCTTTCTCAAACCACTTTGCACCTGGCCCTCCTCTCTCTCTGCCAAAAACCCCCACCCCCCTTCTCCTACTCAGGGGTCATCTACCGTGACCTGAAGTTGGACAACGTGCTACTGGACGCCGACGGCCACATCAAGCTGACCGACTACGGCATGTGCAAGGAAGGCCTGCGGCCAGGAGACACCACCAGTACTTTCTGCGGCACCCCCAACTACATCGCCCCTGAGATCCTGCGCGGGGAGGACTACGGTGAGGCCCCAGTAGGCCGCTGTCTGTCAGTGTGCATACTTGCCCAAAACAAGGCTATAAAGCCACTCAAGGTTAAGGGCTAAGGAAGGAAGGAGATAGAGAGGGACTCAGGAAGGCTGGAGATAGGAATCGACATTCCCCTTAAAAAGGGCAAGAGCGTAGAGGCTGGGGACATCATAAGGATGAGCATAGTTACTCTACCACTTCCTTGCCAGGCTAATCCCAACGCTTACACCACAAGTGTGTATTGGCATCCTATACCTTGACCGTTTTTGTGTGAAGGACCAGTGCAGTTTTTCAACTTCAAGTTTTTTCAGGTTTTTTCAACTTTGGAGCATTTCCTCTGCCCTGGTATCTGTCTGCCGAGTAGAAGCACTGTAGTACACATAAGTGGCCCAGCAAGAGCTGACCCAAGCCGCTGGAAAGAAGCGCAGTGGTCAAGCATCCGTATTTACCCAAACGCAAGTAACACAGTTTGAAACTTGGTTCCCCAGTCAAAAATAAAAGTAACCCACATGGATGTTTGCTTAGCAAGCTTTACAAATGTGACCCGGCACAACGACATGAGGAATATCCCACCAAAACACTTTTTGAGTAAACAACGCCTGAAGTTAAAGTATCTTCACAATTTGATTACAAATAAATTTTCTTTTTTTGTATTTTCGGAAATGTTAAGTGTTAGAGAATATATTATATTTTGATATCATTTGAAAGCTAATGGTATACTCTTTCACATCATTAGAAAACCTTAAAATCTCAAAAATGGGGTTATTCCTCATTATGCTGTGCCGGGTCACAAAATATACATTTAATTCAAATGCCAGTTGAACACAGAATGAGAATATTCCTTGTGTGCAACCAAGGAAGACTGGTCATGGTCTAGCCAATAAATCAGGTTGAGTAGGAGAATGTCTTTCGATGATTCTGGTAAGGATGTCATCAGGATCCTTTACAACATGGGTGCAAGTGCAACACAAGTGACTTGGAAGCAGTGCAGTTCCTGGCAATTCTGTGCGACAGCGCCCTCTGGAGTTTGGCCATTGGTCCAGCCTGGCCCCGGTGCAGTCACTATCACACCTTAGGTGTCTGGCCTAGTCTCACCAAGGTGTGTTAGTGATGACACTGTGGTCAGTGACAGTTCACCTCAGCCAGCGGCTCCCGGCTCCCACCTCCTCCTCCTCCTCCTCCTCCTCCTCCTCCTCCTCCTCCATGCCTCTGTGCAGTCACCGGATCAAACCCTCGGAAGCTCCGGCTCCATTGCCACTTAGTCTCCTTCTTGCCCGGCCTTGGTGTTTTTCTCTTCCAGAGCCAGGACTTGGGCTTGGGCTCTGGCTAAGGCTCTGGCTAAGGCTCAGGCTCTGGCTCTGGCTAAGGCTCTGGCTAAGGCTCTGGCTAAGGCTCTGGCCTGGGCTTAGGCTCAGGGTTGGGCTCTGGTTCAGGCTTGGGCTCTGGCTCAGGCTCTGGCTAAGGCTCTGGCCTGGGCTCAGGCTCAAGGTTGGCTCTGGCCTGGGCTTAGGCTCAGGGTTGGGCTCTGGTTCAGGCTTGGGCTCTGACTCAGGTTCTGGCTCAGTCTCTGGCTCAGGCTCAGGCTCTGGCCTGGTTCTTAGGCTCAGGGTTGGGCTCTGGCTCAGGCTCAGGTACATGCTGAGGTTTATGCTCCGGGTCAGTTTCTGGCTCAGACTCAGGCTTGGTCTTCAGCTCAGGCTCTTGTTCAGGCCTGGGCTAGGGCTCTGGCTCAGGCTCTGGCTCTGGCTCAGGCTCTGGCTCTGGCTCTGGCTCAGGCTCTGGCTCTGGCTCAGGCTCTGGCTCGGGCTCAGGCTCAGGTTCAAGCTCATGTGCTGGCTCGGGCTCAGACATGGGCTCTGGCCACAGTTTGGCCCTTTTTATTGTTTTGGTTTGATCTAGAAAAGCGTTTAGCACTGCCTCATTGCTCCAAACATACCACCACAAGGATAATAGTTATTGTGGAAGTGTTATGGCTGCCCACCTCTGCAATATAATCCAAGACCTTTCTGATGTTATCATTTGTGCGCAGACTACAGTGTGGACTGGTGGGCACTGGGCGTCCTCATGTTTGAGATGTTGGCCGGCCGCTCACCCTTTGACATCGTGGGATCTGCCGAGCACCCGGACCAGAACACAGAGGACTATCTCTTCCAAGGTGAGACCTCCCGCACAACGTATTCCAATCCCCCCCGCTACTCATTATCCCTGCCTCTCCTCAATCAGTCTAACCGTCAGTCTAAAGAAGTGGAGACTCTGGTGCACAAGGTGGGGAAACAGTTGAGCTCTATTATTTTTTTGGATTTTTTTGTTATTATTTTTAAAATAAATGTCCTTGAAGATTTTTTTATTTTTTTAAGACAATGAGGAAAGAGTTAAGGTTGAGGAATATCCAGAACAAGCCGGAAGCAAAGCCCATTTTTTATTTAATTTTTTATTAAATTTTTTTTTATTTAAACAATTTCGCCAAAAAACGAGGCTATAAAGCCACTCTGAGTTAAGGGCTAAAAAAAAGGAAGGAGACAGGGAGGAAGAACTCAGGAAAGCTGGAGATAAGAATTGACATTCCTCTTAAAATGGGCCAGATCATAAGAAGGTGGGAAACATGAGCCAGGGGAAGGGAATTCCAAAGAGAAGCAGAACGTGGGAAGAAGCTGTTCTGATACCTTCTCGTTCTGCATCTTGGAAGAGACGGAGTCATGTACGGGTGAGAGGAGGCAAACGGCCCGCAGTCAGCCAGACCACAGGAGCACCGTTTTATCCTCATTTGTTTGTGTTTTCCCGTTTGTCTTCTTCTCCCCAGTCATCTTGGAGAAGCCGATCAGAATACCCAGAGCCCTCTCCGTCAAGGCTGCCTCGGTCCTCAAAGGCTTCCTGAACAAGGTCAGTCCCGCCTGCCCGCCCCTAATGAATCATTCATGTATGTAAATGCACCTCATGCATATTGATGAAGCGGGCTGCAAGCCCCCACGAGACTCGGTGCACTGATGATAAAGCACGCTGCCACCATAAGCCTTGGATCAAAGATTTTTGTTTGTGGTGTCTTCTGAGGTTCAGATAGGGTTAGGGATATGCGGTCACAATTGTTATTTTTATTGATTCCGTTTCTTTATCCAGGGTATGCCCAAACAGTTTTAAAACTGATTTCCATTGGGGCCCTGCATATTAAAAACATTAACATTATACATTAGAAAACATTAAAAACATTAAAAGTTTATGAAATATTACGATCGAATGTCAATTTATATTTACAAATTATATACAAGAGGGTGGCAGAGCGTTTAGAGCCCTTTCAAAAGATGGAGGAAATTTCCATCCGGCTCCAATTTGGTAACCAAGTATAAAACTCCATAGATCAGTACAACTGACTGGCTTTTACAAGGTGATGGCTTGGCGTAGTTCTGATTTAAATGTATCTACTGAATCCACTCTTCTAAGTTGTTTGGGAAGATTGTTCCATATGTTCGCACCATTCACATTATTGCATATGTAAACGACAACATAACAAAACATATTCAAAACTGGCAGTTCGTGATGTGAGTTTTTTTTTTATTTTATTTTTTTATACCAAGCCCAAACCCACCAGCTACTTTCAAACTTGAAAGCCAAAAAAACAGCTCTGTTGGGAAATCACGAGCTAAGTCACCCAATCTGGACTATTGAGCTCAGTGCTAGTTGACAGGGAAGACTGGTAACGTTACTGCCATTGATGACATGGCAGTGAGTCGGGATTTTACCTCGCAGATTGAACTGGGACTGCGTAAATCCCTCTGCCACTTTTTCAAGCTCGCTGACAAAAAATGGGCCAGCTCCAGACCGTAGTCTGTTGGGCTGCACCCAGGGCTGTATTTTTATAAGACTTAAGGCTTTGCATGGTGGGTGAATCAATATAGGAAGGTTTGCGGTGACACCATGTAACAGGTCTCTAAAAGGAAGAGGTTTGGTTCTGAAAAGAACCTGAGTGGTAACTCGACGTTTCGACCAGTATGCTCTGGCCGTCATCAGGAGAATGTCTTGGGCTCGGTGTTGGAACTCCTTATGTACCGATGGTCGCTGAGGCGGGAAGGCGGGAAAGATAATCCTCTGGAGAGGATTATCCTAAGGGCTTAGGTCACTGAGGTGGGAAGGCGGGAAACCCTAAGGGGAGACTGGTGGGGGGGGGGGAACCTATGGGTGCTCACTGGGGTGTGTCAGAAGGTGGTGGGGAGGCCGTGGATATAGGTTATCCATAAGTCGGCTAGGGAAGGGGGGGGGCCTTAGACTGGTGTGGGCAAGGTTTGGTGTCACCGCAAACCTTCCTATATTGGCTGTATTTTTGCTGGCCCAGGGTTGAGGTGCATTGGTAGCCAAGCAATGGAAGGAAGTGCAGTGAGCAACTTCCTGTACACCTCGACCCTAACCAGTTTGCACCGGGCCACTTTCCAGAGAACATGACTGCCACAGGGTATATTTTTAAAATCTGCCATTTTTCAAAACTCAAGTGATATACAAAAATGTGGCAAACTGCTGACTGACTAAAATGGCCCAAATGCATATATTCAAAATAAGGATGGCCTGATGTTTCGATCCTAGTAGTGCCTGTTTCAAAGGCATTTAAAAAACTTGTAAAACAATCGGGAACAATGAATATCTATGAAACAATCAATAAGGGCATGCTATGTGTACAAGGGAGTCAAATCTGGCACAATTGTACGTCTGTATGGCTTTTGTCGTGCTTCATGTTGCTTTGTGGTAGACTGAAAAGAGTCTTTGTTTGAAACTTGCACAATAGTGGTGCCTGGATTCAGAGGGCACAGTGCATAGCAAGATCACCAGTGCTCTGAATTTGGAGGTCCCGGCGCGAAATGGTTAAAGCGATGAAGCAGATAGCTCAGCCTGGGCCTTGTCCATTGGCTATGGCTTGCTGTAGCACACATCTGTGGTCAGTACGGCTGCGGCTGCTAGCCTAGCAGTTTTCCATAGACTCCTGTGTATTTTTTGGAAGCTGGACAATAGTTTTGCCTGGATTTCGGAGGGCATAGCAAGATCACTGGCTCTCCGACTTTGTAGGTCCCGACACGAAGTGGTCGAGGCGCGCTGCACAAAAGCCATCTACGTAATTCCTAGTGGCATCTCACTCTATCTGCGCTGGTCTTGTCTGCTAACACCCGTGTCTTCTTGTCCGTTCCCCTTCCCCCCCTGTACCCCTCTACAGAACCCAGTGGAACGTCTTGCCTGCCATCCACAGACCGGTTTCACTGACATCACCTCCCATCCCTTCTTCAAGACCATCGACTGGGAAAGGGTGAGTTCTTTCTTTTTTTTATCTCGGCCACGGGGTGGTCACGAACAAATCACCTCAGCAGCCGCTGTATTTCCTGTCCAAAGTTTTGGCTGTAACGATTTTTGGAATTTGGATGTCAATTGTCATAGCTGCCAACCATTCCTTTTCCGGAGGAATCATTCCTCACTTTTTGGGAAAAAAAAATCAGATTCTGATTTTGGCTTTGAAATACACGTGTGTATTCCTGTGTAGTTTGTTTGCTCTGTGATTTTTCTTTTTTTAGCAGAAGTATTCCTAATTTCCTTGAAGATACATGTAGTTTGGCAGCTATGAATTGTTTGTGTAAATCCCAAGCTTGCATTCCCGTGAATCACTCCAGAAAGATTGGGGCCCAATTTGGTGGAGTGTGGCTCCCAAGTTGCCCGATTGAAAGATGGCGTGCAAAAATTTCTGGGTGAATGTCTGGTGGGTTTCTTTTGAAAGAATATATAGCCTCAAGCAAATGAATGGCAAACCGACTGTGAACTTTCAAAACAATTGTTCAGAATTGGCAAAGAAAACTTTGACTGGACCCGGAGACTTGAACCCGAGACCTCTGGTTTTGTGTACCGGCTCTCTAACCATCTGAGCTATCCAGCCCTTAGACGGCGACCTTCCCAAATTATCAACTCGTCTTTTCCAAGGAATATGTATGCTCAGATATACATTAACTTATGATTTTGATGTCAACACCGCCACAGCAAGTCCTCACTGAATGTCTTGGCTTTGCTTGCAGATGTCCGGTCGGCAGGTGACCCCGCCCTACAAGCCCCGCCTGGAGGGCGAGAGAGACCTGGAACACTTTGACCCGCAGTTCACAGATGAGCCGGTGCAGTTGACGCCCGACGACCCGTAAGTCTGTCCCCCAACCTACAGCCCCTCTCATCCCCAGACTAAACGGACATATTTCACTGGGGTACTCAAGGACTACAGGTCAACCATTGGGCACCACAAAGCCTCATGCATGTAATTCCCTCATTGATGTCCATGGTTTGCTCCTCACCATAAGGGATGGAGGCTGATGCCTCTCATCGGACTAGTCACACCTCTCACAGTTCTATTTGTCAGGCTAGGCTGGCAGTCTACCACCAACAGGGATAGAGGTTCATGCCTACCATCAGACTAGTAACCTCAAATTTCTCTTTGGCAGCCTTGGCTGGCAGTCTACCACTATAAATGGGTATGCCTTGCTTCAGACTAGTCACCCCCTCCCAGTTCTACTTATCTGCCTTGGCTGGCAGTCTACCACCAGTAGGGATAGATGCCTTGCTTCAGACTAGTCACTCCCTCCCAGTTCTAATTTTCTGCCTTGGCTGGCAGTCTACCACCAGTATGGATGGAGGCTTACGCCTTGCTACAGACTAGTCACCCCCTCCCAGTTCTATTTGTCAGCCTTGACTGGCAGTCTATCACCAATATGGATGGAGGCTTACGCCTTGCTACAGACTAGTCACCCCCTCCCAGTTCTATTTGTCAGCCTTGGCTGGCCGTCTACCACCTATATGGATGGAGGCTTACACCTTGCTTCAGACTAGTCACCCCCTCCCAGTTCTACTTATCTGCCTTGGCTGGCAGTCTACCACCAATAGGGATAGATGCCTTGCTTCAGACTAGTCACCCCCTCCCAGTTCTACTTATCTGCCTTGGCTGGCAGTCTACCACCAGTAGGGATAGATGCCTTGCTTCAGACTAGTCACCCCCTCCCAGTTCTACTTATCTGCCTTGGCTGGCAGTCTACCACCAATAGGGATGGAGGCTTATGCCTTGCACGCCTCGCTTCTGACCATCACCAACCAAGACCTGTATGTCTAAACCTACTTCCATTCAGCCTTAGTTTGGGGGTTTTTCTTGTCCAGGAGCCTCCAGTAGGTAGAATAGATGGATCTTTCATGTTGTTCTTCCTCTTGTTATTCTCCCCTACCGCAGGAAAATGGTCAGCCGAATTGACCAAACGGAGTTTGAGGGCTTCGAGTACGTCAACCCTCTCCTCATGTCCGGCGAGGAGTGCGTCTAGGCTTGGACCCGCAGAGGCCGGACGGCTGCCAGACCGCCACCAGCTGCCCCGCCGCATTCCCACCGGTCAGCTCAACCAGGGGTTTATCCATGTGTGTGTGTATATCTCCGTCTACTTCCCCTTCCACCCTTCCCTCCCTTAAGAGACCCTCCCATCCAGCCCATTGGTCTGTCCGCGAGGCACCGTCCTGTGTAGCAACAGCTGGCACGAAGAGATGACCCTGGGGGTTCATTTGCATATGACCCCGTTATGCAAATGTCGGGTTGAGCCTTGGGTTCAGTGAGGAGTGTACAGACTTTGTTTACAGCCTTTGTTTACTCGTTTACTGTATTACACACAGCAACAACATTATTTAATGAAACTTGCATTGTAGGATATGTACAATATTTTTTTTTTTTTTGTAGAGTAACTCAATTTGTAGCCGTTTTCTGTTGTTATTTTTTGGGGGGGATTCTGTTTTGAGTTTTGTTTCTTTTGTTAAAGAGTTATATTGCGTTTTGCATATTCCAGGTGAGAAGATTGTTGCCACGGTAGCGGATGATTGGGTTGGCCAATTAATAGGAAGGATTGTTTAAGCCTTTGGTTTAGTGTAGTAGTGCTCTTACCACATGAGCTATCCGGCCCGTAGGTGGGGGTGAGGGAGGGGGGGGGGTATTTCCCAAATAATCAACTCTGCTTGGAATTATGACTGTGTGCTTTGTAAAGCAAGGAACAACGGGCCATTAGCCAGAATGATGTCAGAGTCCATGCAAATAAACCTTGCAGCAGTGCCACAGATTTATGTGAGCAGAAGCAAAATTACAAACAAACAGATGGGGAACTTTTGAACAAATTGAAAAATTGGCAAAGAAAACCTTGACTGGACTGCGGACTTGAACCAGAGACCTCTGGATTAACGTACCAGCGCTCTTACCATCTGAGCTATCCAGCCCTAAATGGTGGCCTTTCCTAATAATCAACTAGCCTTTGCCAGGATTGCGGACATCTGCAACCAGAACAAGAAAAATCCAAGTACCGTAAGTGCAAAAGTACTGAAGCACACAGTCTGTGCACACAGAAAAGTTCCAGGTTTTTCATTGGCAAATAACAAAATTCCTTTGGCTCATGCATGTTCCCCCCCCCCTTTCTTTAAACGCTGTGTTTTCTGAAAATGTGTGCAGAAATCCAGAGCAATTCTGCAGAACTTTAAGCATTTTTTATTTTTTTGTACATAAAATCTTTCAGCGTCTAATTTCCCCGGAGAAATTGTGGGATTTGTGACAAAGATGTAATCATGAATATGCATACAGAAAAGCTGTTGCTATGGCCCTGAGCAGTGCCCCGCCCTTTTCCATTGTGGCTTCAACCCCTGTCAGATTGTCAACCAATGTTAACGGGAGCATTTATGAATACATGAATATGCAAATAGTACACAGTGTGTAAGTGGTGGCTCTATGCTAATGAGCATGCTAATGTGGTTCTCGATAGAATGAATAATTGAATAAATTGATAACAAAATTTATAAACTGATGAAGTATTCACGGTGAATTGGGTGCATACCAAGAGTATTATGTAAACGTTTTACCTTAACACGAGCAAATGCCAAATATGGAATAGAACTTGATGTCAAGCACGAATATTCATATATGCAAAGTGACTTCATGCATTATGTATGTACTGCCTCCCTGCATAATGCTTGTGTTAATAACAACTATTCATATTAAAACATGCATTAATGTGAAACAATTGTCTCTGAAATGGAATTTCAGATTCAACAATGTCAAGCCCAAAAAAATATGAATTGGCATGTGAACAGCTTGAATTTTCAAAGTGAAACAGAGAAATCTGAGAGTTGAATCTTCAGAGAATGTAAACTGGTGATTTTAGTGATTTTGTAGCTGTCAAAATGCCTTGCTTAACTAGTGTCAGACACACTGTCTATAAACGTATGGGAGCCTTATCGGCACATGCCTGGTTGGACTTTTCACTTTTCAGAGTGTCATGGTACAATGTGCCCTTGTGATAGTATGCACTATTGCCCTGCATAGTTCATCCCTCGAAGTCCATGTTGGTCTCTCGGACTGACCGGTCACGTGCCATGTCCTGCCCGTGTCACCAAAGCTGTCTGGCTTTAGTGGCCACTGCTGTAGATGGCCGCCGACCAGCCAATGGTCATTCTGCCGAAGTGGCCCAAAATCCTTGACCCTCGCCTTAAACGCCACCGAACAAAATCAGGCAGAAGCCGATATTCTAGGTTTTGTCTAATACAATTCGTGTACTAAGATCAATCTTTTTTTCCCCTGACCAAGTATTAAAGAAGCTATTTATTGGAGTGTGTGTATTACACGTGCCTTAAGTGTTACAAGCAGTCATTGGAAAATAAAAAAGGGATCAGAGGGATATGAAGCCAGAAAATCCGTTGCTACGCTGTAGTCCGTCAGTGAGTGTCAAGCAGAATGCCACGCGTGTCCCCGTAGGCCAAATACAACATTGGGAAGATCGGAAAACATCGATGTCCACAAATTTTCTTCAGATTTACACAGCTTGTAGATGGTCATGATAAAATTTTTGAAATCTTACGGTCTGGGATGCTGTACTTTTTTGAGAAATCTTCACTCCAACATCGACAAATAGTTTATTTCTCGCGAGTGATAAACTATTTCTTACACCAAAGAACGGTGCGAAAACTTTGACGGTTTTTTGCCTTTCCTACTTTCTCAGATTACCATTGGAGCTAAATCCTTCGCAGGATTTCTTTTGGTTGGAGTGTTTAATGGTTTAACACACAAACTGTGGCAATCTTTGGACTTTTACCAATGTTGTATTGGGCCTTTTAAAGTAGAAAAAATAAGTAAGAACAAAATATTGCCTTAAAACCTCGTCCTATAAAATGTAGCCAAGCTTGGGTGAGGACAGTCCCTCCTGTCTGAAGACTCTGGCGATGATCATAGAGCTTAGTAGTATGTATTGTGTCTTTTTTCTATAGCAGAAGTGCTGGTGAAACCGGCTACATTATGAAGTGCAGTGTAGAAGTGTGGTTCATTCGTTCGTCCGGGGCCTATGGGAATCCTGTACACGGCAGTGGCGGTCTATTACCGGGGAGTATGGTGCGAAGGAAACGGTCTGGAGGGTACTGCCCTGTCGAGTGCAGTCCCCGTCCATTAGAACTGCCCCCCGACGACAAGTCGGAAGAAGCCTACGGAAAGGTTGTCTTGCCGCCCCGCACGACGTGTACGATGTCATTCTATTAGGAATGAGTCGGCAGAAATAATCAGGAGTTTTATTTTAGGGCAGGAGGGAGGGAGGGGGGACTTGAAAATGTACAGGCTCTGTCATATAACCGGGGGGTCGGGCTGTGTCCGGGATTTTTTCAAGAGGCTGTTTTTAGAGAAAAAAATGCCTCGATGTAACCTCGCGAGTTGTAAGCGTGTCCTCAGAGAGGAACGGTTGTGCTATTCTAGGGGTACCGGTAAGATGCACGATTTATGTTGCAGATCGATGCCGACACGTTTAGATATAGAATTGAGTCTGCAGTTTGTTTAGTGGAGTTGGGTGTGTGACGCCCAAAAACCGCAGTATCGTTCTTATTGAGGCTACACTTCATTGCTCCAATCATGCATATATAAGTAGGGACATCTGCCAGATGGGAGAACAAAAAAAACCTTCTCGACGACATCAACATTCTACGCGGTGTTTAGGCCGCCACCCAACAGTAGATTTCACCAAACTCATCGTAAATTACGGTCAATCGCAAGACGACCACCGCTGCACAGTATCTGTACGACCTATAGGCCTATCACAACTAACGATGGGTCATCCATCGTAAGTTGAGTTACGATGCATCATAAGGCTTTCTGAAATCCTTCCGAGGTCTTCCGAATGGCACACCCGGGTCGGTATGACGTCATGGCTGACGCCTCCATAGTGTCGTGTGTAATTTGAAGCCGTAGCCAGTGAATTCGGACGGGTCATGTTATGAGCGGTGACTGTGTGGCTTTCTGAACGAGCGTCTGCCGTAGTTGGACGATTAACACAGTATGTATAGCATAATGGCCGCCTCCGTGCGGACTGGGTGGAGTGAAAGTCGAGGATGATGAACCTTATAGTAACTGTTATACGTCCTTTGCTTCGACTTCACTCTGAACGTTGGCTTTGGCGTGCGTTCGGTTATAGGTTGACCGAGGTAACCCGGGTTACTGCCGGTATCCTCGTTCACACGACTCTTAAATTAGGAGGGGGTGTAATGAAGTCGGAGTCAGACGTGGGCTTGCCTTGGAGAGCTAACGGAACGCACCCTTACAAGAACCCACCAGGTCGTGAAGATGGCGAACGCGCACAGGCCGCAACGTGGCGATTTAAGAGCGCTGTCATTTCCTTTATTATAACGCAGTGGCTGATGTTACGGCAGTCGTCCGTGTGGTTCCCTGACTTCACAGTATTTGTCAGGATGTTTAGCTCTTGGAACCAGACTATCAGCTAATAGACTGGTTCAACCAGCCTGCAATGCTGACGAAATACAATCAAGTCAGGGAACCACACGGACGACTGCCGTAACAACAGCCACTGCGTTATTATAACGCAGGCCATGCAGTGTTGCCATTCTCATTCAATGAGAGAAGATGAGGTAACAATCGACGTGTATAGGCACCACCGTCCAATACCGCAAGAGAATGACGTCGTTTACTTCGAAAGCCGTTGTGTGACATGGCGTTATAGGGTCTATGCGTAGGTGTATACCGGCTACTTGGAAATTGAATTATTTAAAGGGACTTGATGCTCGTCATTATGACCCGTTTATCACTGGATCAGGTTCGGACTAGGGCTCCGACCCCGTTAAAAGAAACACATGAAAAGGCTGTAGTCAGTCGCTGAATCTGAAGGCTTATTCCGTACAGTTCAGACAACTCAAACGGAAATATACCCATCACGATTTGAGGCAGAAAACTCGTTGGTAACACTGAAATACATTGCACTGCGCGTTCAAGGAGGGAACCAGTTGTGTGGGGTTTGTGTGGCGCGCGCTACGCAATGAGTGTGCTGAATATTCTGCCTCAAATCGTGCGGCAGTATGAACGGAAATTGCGATCCAAGCCTGGTTCTTTAACAGACATACCTGTGGCATTATAACGGTCGGTCGAGTAAGTAAGAAAATACATGTAGAATAATAACCATAGCAGACGCCGGAAAGGGACCCGATGCGTGCAAAGCGGTGTGCTTTGCTTTTTTTCTCCCGTCGTTCAGTGATGCCGGGGTATAGCTTGCCTGTTGTGGCGGCTATGCTATCAAGAGCCTATTTGAAAGCATCAAGATTAAGTGTACGATAAAGCGCGGGAGAGGGAAGGAGGGCAATTTTGGGTTTGTCGGCAATAGGGGGGGGGGATATTTTCTTCTTACCTTAAACTGAATCGGATCAAATCCAATCAAACGGCACTGTTTCACCGCCACTGGGCTTTTCAAAGGGGTAGAATCAATTCAGCGTTCTCTTCTCTCTTTTAAGTTCAGTCGGTCAATCGGGCAAATCTACGTTGCTATGCAAATCGATCAATGAAAGTGATTTATATATAGATTGAATTTAAATCTGGTGGACGTACGTGCGGGTATATTGTTGTGATTGTAATTGTCTTGTCTCTTGAGGAAAAAAATATTCAAATATAAATGTGTGAAATGTTTAAGATGACTGCCAAAAATGACAAAGCAACGAAACCCATTTAAGACTTCCGGTGTCAATCGCTTGACCTTTGGCTTTTCGACGCCGGAAGTTCTACGAACCTTTAATTTCCCCTGTGAAATTACGTCCATTCTCCGATCTTTTGCGATTAGTATTTCGACCCTGTATGAGTCCGAAGTCTTGTAATAATAAATAGCCGAGTGGAAATAGCCGAGTGGAAATTGTCAGTTCTGAAATGGGAGATGGAGTCATGAGCTCCGAGGTCGTGTCTTCATTTCCCACTGTGGCAGGATCCGCCATCTTTGCGCTGGTTCTCACACTGGATACCGCCAGTTGTATATGGAGCGAACCAGCGGACGGATCCGTGTAGAACAATCGGGACCCGCTATTGCCTGCAGGATTCCACGACCCGAGCCCTTGTTCTCGAACACTTTTGAAATTCGTTCATTTTTTTTATGGTACCCACAAAATGGGGACTTTAAAAAACATGTCAATTTCACTTTAGAAATCACGATGGTAAATTTTGTTTTTGAAACTTCATTCCCACTTGTAGTTGGAACTGTTGACATACTGTAGATAGCAGTCTTTGTACTTAATACTGTTTGTACTTATACATTTTCTTTTAACTTTCAATACGATGCTTTATATATTAGTTCCAAGTTTTTTATGTAAGAAGGACGTGTTGGTGTAACGGATACACTCTCTTACTTCTGACTTGGTGACCCGAGTTCGAGTCCTGGCGATGTCAGGGTCCTTGTTTTGTTTGTACTTATATATTTTCTATTAACTTTCAATACGATGCTTTATATATTAGTTCCAAGTTTTTTAAGTAAGAAGGATGTGTTGGTGTAGCGGATACACTCTCTAAATTCTAACTTGGTGACCCGAGTTCGAGTCCTGGCGATGTCAGGGTCCTTGTTCGAGTTTCAAATTAAATAATTAAAGCCTTTTAACTTTTTTTTCGACATCTAACCTGTCTTAAAAAGGGTAAAATTCCATTTTATTTTATTTTATCTAGTGGGGTAGAGGGGGTGCGACAGGTCTTCGAACCGCCGCGGGTTGGTGATCTGGGGAGGCCGGGGATTCTGGGGAGGCCGGTTGATCTGGGGAGGCCTGGGTTTCTGGGAGGACCTGCATCCACCCGGGATCGAACCCTCGGCCTTGAGGTTCCCAGTCGAGCCACTGAACCTCTAGCCTCATGAGTCCCGCCCACCCACCCTTAAAAAACCAATCTATTTAAACCTTCGGTTACCTTTAATAGAATTAAAAAACATTAAATTCAAGACTCGACTTCCCCGGGGATCGAACCTGCAACCTTGAGGTTACAGACCCTGGGACACCCACGACACGCCATGCGCACCAGTTGACTTTTGGTCGAAATTTCAGATACTTATAGGTTGGGTTTGTACTTGGTAATTTGAAGAAGAAAAATCTAACTGTTGCATCCCTTGGGATCGAACCTGCAACCTTGAGGTTACAGACCCTGGGACACCCACGACACGCCATGCGCACCAGTTGACTTTTGGTCGAAATTTCAGATACTTATAGGTTGGGTTTGTACTTGGTAATTTGAAGAAGAAAAATCTAACTGTTGCATCCCTTGGGATCGAACCTGCAACCTTGAGGTTACAGACCCTGGGACACCCACGACACGCCATGCGCACCAGTTGACTTTTGGTCGAAATTTCAGATACTTATAGGTTGGGTTTGTACTTGGTAATTTGAAGAAGAAAAATCTAACTGTTGCATCCCTTGGGATCGAACCTGCAACCTTGAGGTTACAGACCCTGGGACACCCACGACACGCCATGCGCACCAGTTGACTTTTGGTCGAAATTTCAGATACTTATTGGGTGGGTTTGTACTTGGCAAATTTGAAGAAGAAAAATCTAACCGTTGCATCCTTGGGAATCGAACCTGTAACCTTGAAGTTACAGACCCTGGGACACCTACGACACGCCACGCGCGCCAGATGATTTTGCGTTCAAATTTCAGATACTTATAGGTTGGGTTTGTACTTGGTAATTTGAAGAAGAAAAATCTAACTGTTGCATCCCTGGGGATCGAACCTGCAATCTTGAGGTTACAGACCCTGGGACACCCACGACACGCCATGCGCACCAGTTGACTTTTGGTCGAAATTTCAGATACTTATAGGTTGGGTTTGTACTTGGTAATTTGAAGAAGAAAAATCTAACTGGTGCATCCCTTGGGATCGAACCTGCAACCTTGAGGTTACAGACCCTGGGACACCCACGACACGCCATGCGCACCAGTTGACTTTTCGTTCAAATTTCAGATACTTATAGGTTGGGTTTGTACTTGGCAAATTTGAAGAAGAAAAATCTAACCGTTGCATCCCTGGGAATCGAACCTGTAACCTTGAAGTTACAGACCCTGGGACACCTACGACACGCCACGCGCACCAGATGATTTTGCGTTCAAATTTCAGATACTAATAGGTTGGGTTTGTACTTGGTAATTTGAAGAAGAAAAATCTAACTGTTGCATCCCTGGGGATCGAACCTGCAATCTTGAGGTTACAGACCCTGGGACACCCACGACACGCCATGCGCACCAGTTGATTTTTGGTCGAAATTTCAGATACTTATAGGTTGGGTTTGTACTTGGTAATTTGAAGAAGAAAAATCTAACTGTTGCATCCCTTGGGATCGAACCTGCAACCTTGAGGTTACAGACCCTGGGACACCCACGACACGCCATGCGCACCAGTTGACTTTTGGTCGAAATTTCAGATACTTATAGGTTGGGTTTGTACTTGGTAATTTGAAGAAGAAAAATCTAACTGTTGCATCCCTTGGGATCGAACCTGCAACCTTGAGGTTACAGACCCTGGGACACCCACGACACGCCATGCGCACCAGTTGACTTTTGGTCGAAATTTCAGATACTTATAGGTTGGGTTTGTACTTGGTAATTTGAAGAAGAAAAATCTAACTGTTGCATCCCTTGGGATCGAACCTGCAACCTTGAGGTTACAGACCCTGGGACACCCACGACACGCCATGCGCACCAGTTGACTTTTGGTCGAAATTTCAGATACTTATAGGTTGGGTTTGTACTTGGTAATTTGAAGAAGAAAAATCTAACTGTTGCATCCCTTGGGATCGAACCTGCAACCTTGAGGTTACAGACCCTGGGACACCCACGACACGCCATGCGCACCAGTTGACTTTTGGTCGAAATTTCAGATACTTATAGGTTGGGTTTGTACTTGGTAATTTGAAGAAGAAAAATCTAACTGTTGCATCCCTTGGGATCGAACCTGCAACCTTGAGGTTACAGACCCTGGGACACCCACGACACGCCATGCGCACCAGTTGACTTTTGGTCGAAATTTCAGATACTTATAGGTTGGGTTTGTACTTGGTAATTTGAAGAAGAAAAATCTAACTGTTGCATCCTTGTGTATCGAACCTGCAACCTAGACCTTTGACCTGTGGTATTTTGACATCCAAAAGCCTGGCAGTACACAATCGTTCAGTGTACACAATCGCGAGTGTATAATGGCACGCAGTATATACATGTAGTAGGGGTACCGTAGTAGTCCGTCCGGGCCCATGCGAGAGTTTTCCGTTGTGATGTCATACCCCCCGCAGTGACTGGCGGGCCATCGGAAAAGATGGCGGTTTGTGGGAACGCGAATTCGACCTCCGAATTCCATGATTTTTCTATTAATTGTAGAATAGTAATTGTAGGTTGTTTTTAACACCCAATCAGAAAAGCCAACATTTTTCTCTGGGTTTCATTCCCCTTTAAGCCCTTTTCAGACGATGCTGAAAAATAAAAATTGCAAGGCTCTAGAGAGTATTTAGCGTATAGCATGGGACGTCGTACAATAAACCGTTCCTCCCTTCACACGATCGATTGTCCAGGGTCCTGTGAGAAATCCTCCGCTAACGGAAGATTTGGCGAAGGTCACGACAAAATCTCTCAAGGGTTCACCAGGGACGTCTGTAACTGTCAAGCATTGGTAGCCTTTCACACGATGCCACTTTAGTAAGATTTCTCATTCATGAGATATTTTCTCAAGCCTTGCGTGGTTTTTTTTTCAGCGCCGTCTGAAAAGGCCTTTATAGCGGGCTGTAGAAAAGAATGGCGCTTTTCGTGCAATTATTGTTCATGCATGGATAGGCCTCATGACGTCACCATCCACAAAGTTCATTTACTGAATATGATCCTATTTCTAGGAGTCGGTAGATATGCTCCCGCTGTCAAAGCTTGACTTCCCTGCAGTCCTCCAAAAATTGACTCTTTGATATGCGGCGACAAAAGCAATGCAACAAACATAGCCGCCAGTCTTTAAAAATTTTTTCCTCAAAAGTTAGAGGGCCTGACGTTTCCATCCTAGCAGGATCTTTCTCTTTGTCGTTGAGAAAGGTTCAGCTAGGATCGAAACGTTGAGGCCCTCTAACTTTTGAGATTTACGTATTGCAGGTCATTTTAGTCAGTGAGCAATTTGCAAAATTTTTTTGTATTTACTTTTCTTTAAATCCATTTTGCCGATTGCTTTTACGAAAAGGTTGATGAAATTTCAACCCAAATCACGTTTCGCTTCCTCAAGAAAGAAAAACGTTCACATTTTCTGATCGGATGTGATGTACATGTACTGTCATCTTGTGACAAGGAAGGAATATGAAAAGTGTACGCCATGTGGGCTGATTTACTTTGCTGAACTTGTTCTGGTATATAATGTATTGGGGAAGGTATTCTTGTTCGGTGGCACTGATGGTATGACTTCGACGGTGACTTTTGTGTGTGGGGGAGTAACATGCAGTTCGTATTATGCAAGCTTTAAATTAATACATGTTCGCTGTGTAGGCTTTAGCGAATTGAAAATGTTTATTTTTCTTGGAAGCATTCATCATTTTATTCAAAAGTCGTGCCGGGAAAAGGTCGAGTGGTCCTGAGCCGAGCCACGATTAAAGGTCTTTTGTATACACTGCATTCTGTGGACTTCGTAGATTATTCTAATTATATGATATGGCTGACATGTCACGGTAATCATTAATTTTTGAAATTCCAATTGCCGTTACTTTGCGTGCCTTCATCAATTCAGATTTAGTTGAGGGTGTACTTCTGCTAAATCATTATTGTGGGAGTTTTTGTCCCCTTTCGTTCTGATGAAAGCAGGACTTGCCTTTCTGAAGGCCCTGCGTCGTGCAGTGCTGGGCATAGGTACCAGACTTCCAATAGAGGACTCTAAGAGTGTTTTCCAACAGTGAAGTCTTGACTGTCGAGATGACGCCGACAAAGGGAATGAATCATCGGCTTGGATTGCATTATTGTGTGAAGACAAGAATGATTTAGAGGCCGATTTAAAACGAGAACGTGTGTGATACCCTTTGATTATATGATTAGGCCTATATCTACAGTATACTCAACGTTTAATGTTTAAAGTTTTACTTACAAGCAAGTGTAGAGAATTTCTTGGAGGGTCGTATAATTATAGCGTATTGGGCGTGCAACTGACTTCGAAACTGGAAATAGATTTTGATCATCGCAAAAAACCCTCACGAATATTGTTCCTTTACTTTGTTTCATTGGTAGATTAATGCACACCTATTATGTTATCAACTTGGTTTGTTTCTGTTCAGAACCACTGTACGACCACGAACCCTACCGATGCCAACGTGTGTGCATTTTGAGCTGCGAGTCAAATTAAAATGTTCCTGTCAGCAGAAACAAATGCAACGTGAGCTCGTCTTATTTCGTGTCATGAGGATTGATTCAATCTTGTTTTCCTTTTTTGGCCTAAATTTTCAAAATTTCAAAATGCTTGGAACTGGGACCTTCAGGAGCCGACGTATATCCATTGAGCATAACATCCTGACTACTTGGCTCATTTTCAGACCTTGAAAACAAGTAATAGGGTAGTTTAAATAGGCCTGTGCCTACTGACTGAATTTCAAGTACCATTATATCACTTGATAATGTGAAAACTTGCCTAAAATCGCCCATTTTCAAGTTGCTGAAGCCTAATCAGTAGCTAATCATTGAAGAAATCAGAATATATTATTAAACTGCTTGCATAATACGAACTGCATGCAGGTTACCATCGACGACATACCATCAATGTCACCGAACAAGATTATCCCTCAATACAAAATTTCCACAAATATACAACAGCGAAGATGACAGTACATTAGCTATACAGTAACTTTGCTCCCTTTTACTCCCTTTTTAAACATTTTTGGACAGTAACTTTACCCCATTTACTCATTTTTTTAACATTTTTGGATTTCGACCGTCGTACAAGGACTTCAGTAAATGCATAGGCCTATACGTAATCGGGCCATTTTGAACCAAACCGACACGTTCAACTTACTTTCTGGTGGTAAAAGGACAGCAAACCCACGGCGTATGGTGTTGCAACGCCTTTAAATCTCCTTTCAAGTATTCGGTATGCAATTCATTGCGGATGTTTGCCAAAAAGAGAAATTCTCGCCCATTTTCTGGAGTTACGAGTAATTTATTTATTCATTTCATTTATCTATTCATTTATTTCATTGTACGGGATATACACATCACAGCACGCAAAAATAACAAAATTGTGACCCGGCACAGCAACATGAGGAATTTTCCACCAAAACTCTTTTCGAGTAAACAACGCCTGAAGTCAAAGTATCTTCTCAATTCGATAAAAAAAAAATTGGAGGATATTATGTCCAAAGGATTTTTCCGAAATCCGTCTCTAAATGTTGAAAAAACGAGGATTTCTGGGGAGTGTTTGAGTACTGTTTTCATGAAAATGTAAAGTTCCTGCCTTTTGGAATGGCCGCTTTCGAGGAGTTAGAATGGTGCTGCTATATTGTGTCTGGTACCAAATGAAAATGTACAAGTCCCCTTGTACTATTTCAACAAAGTTCACCCGGAAATAATTTTGATACCATTTGAAAGCTAATGGTATACACTTTCACATCATTAGAAAATCTCAAAATCTCAAAAGTGGGGCTATTCCTCATTATGCTGTGCCGGGTCACAATATTGGGAAAACAAAAATAAATTAACACTAAAAAATAAACGTGTGGTGGTCATGAGTATTGCAAAGAGGCCAGACGCGAATTACGATCGCAAAGAGCGTAGTATATCCAAAAGGAAAACTACGAAATGTTCTCTCTTCGGCTTCATGTGACCCGTCTGTGTTTCTGCAAACTCGAATAAGACCCTCGTTTTGTTCTCTATCACTTTCAACGAATCCATCCAAAATCAAAATTCAAAAACTTTCATTAGGAAGTGGAACTTTAGAAAATAAACTCCACGCGTAGATAATGTTCAGTTACGCCATAGCTCCAAGGAACTAAAGGCAAAGGTCAGAGTTAGGTTCTGTTCTTAAAAGCCTCTTGTGTACAGGAGAAAATAGTTGTGCAAGACTGGCGGCTGTGTTCTTTGCACTTGCTGAGACTCGTCGTGTATCAAAGGAGGAATTTTCATGTTAAGGATGTAAGAATGACATGCTGTGATAGAATTTGACCGAGTATAAAGTCCACGAGTTAGGTTTTACTGAACAATAGTGTGAACCAGTTGATATCTCAAACTAAGTTTCCCAAAATGTTTGTTGAATTTTGTCCAACGGCTCTATTATTACATATAAACAGAAATACTTCATCCATGGACATCTATAAGCTGCCCCGAATTATTTTTTTCGGCATTTTCACTATCTGTTAGCTCGTTCAAGAAAAAAAATATCGGGAAAAAAATAACACTCTACAAACTAAAGAACAAAAACAAGGCACAATATGTTTAGTTTGTTCTGGCTTTATTATAACGACAGTTCCAATTCCATCTTTCTTCCTTCTATCATGTTCCTCTCCTACAATGTTTCGTTAATTGTTTTTTTTTCCTCTGGCGTATAATCAACCTGCTACAACAGTCTTACAAACTAAACAGAAGAAAGCTAAATTACGTCGGAAAGAATATCGCTACAGAGATATTTCACGAGTGTCTTAAATATCCCAGTAACCGAGTTTCTAAAAAAAAAAAAAAAAGGAACCTTTTTTTTTCTTCGAATCTTGACGTCTGCAGTTCGTCCCTTTGAGCTATCGGGTGGGGGGGGGGGGGTCAAAATAAAACACTTTGAGGGTTTTCGTATATATTTACAAGTCTTTTACAATTTTCCTTGGTGCGAGGTGAAAGCGTATGAACAAGCGAATAAAGGTGACCGCAGGGTGAACACGCTTCGTGTCTATACTGGCTTCGCCTGCGGGGGGTAATGGGTCTCCCCATTCTCCACATTGAGTATTCATTATCACTGGCGATAGGCGATACAATGCAGTTTCCTGTACACGCTTCAGACAATCTTAATACAATTCCATAAGGTTTCCTTCTCCTCTGCTTAATACACTTGGTCGCATTCTGTTCCGAGTTGACATCACTGAACTGGAATTAATCGCTCATAATGAAAACTGGATTGTAATCAAATTTTTCGGGTGAAAGAGAGGGTGGTTTGAATTTTAGCGATTCTGCGATGTTTTTAAGGTGGTTTTTTTTTACCACCCTAAAAATCCGAACGCCATATTGGTCGTGTGCCCTGAATCGGCAATCAGCAATCAAGGTGAAGATACGATAGCTAAATTAAAGGCGCCAGACTTTTTTTTTTTGGAGGGTCGGCATCAAAATCCGAAATCCCGAAATTGGGACTCTGAATTAGTGATACTGTGTCCAGGCGTAGATTAACCAGCCCTGACATTGTGCATGGAGACACTTATGGGCCTCTTTTCTCTTTGGCTGGCCAAAGTCCAAACTGCTTAACATTAAAATATTTCAGATGATATAAGGGTAGCCTAAAGAGGTTTTCAACAATTGCAAAACGGAAGAAAAAAGGAAACAAAGAGCCAAATACTGCAGGAGTCCTATTGGAAACTAAATCAATACTGGAATGTACTATTTGATCTCGATCTTTATCCTTTTTTGGGGGGTACCAAAAAAAAAAAATCCTTACTTGCTCATTGAGTTGAAAATCAGATCGAGAGGAATCGTAGGCGTATAATATTCTGCTTGGGAATTTATCAAATCTCCCAAAATGGGCGAACGAACACTTTGAATTGAACTTTAAATGTTTGTTCTCTCAACCGTTCCTTGAATATCGATGACTTTTTAGATATGAAGTTCATGATTGATCAGAATCAACAGAAAATTACAAAATCACTCGGTGAATCACTACAGGGAACACATCGTTAACAGTCAACCCATTGCTAACATCTGCACATTGTGCAGGTCGTTCTCAAACCGTGTACCAGTGGAACAATTTCAATTTTACAAATTCAACTTTTAACTTCTACAATTAATTTGTATCTGTGACGAATACAAAAATATCACTTTTATTAAAATTCATTTTTCGTGTTTTATGTAGGGAAAAAAGGAGAACATAAATTACTTTTTTTTCTGAAGAGCTAAACATAGAATGATTAGAAATGAACGTAAGATCGGGATGTTTTAACCCAGGGAAAACATAACTAAAAAATATATCTTGTGGGTCACTTACAATATTTCTCATTTGGCACGAAACATTCTTTTCCTTAAAAAAAAAAAAAAGGAAAAACTAAAATAAGATTTGAACTCTCTCCCATATATTCCTACAAAGAAAATCAGAATGGTCTCTCTCATGAAATGTAGATTAGTACTGAGTTGCAAAGCAAAATTTGATTCCTTTTTGTGCCGAAAAGAAAACGCTCATCTGTCGCTCTTTTCACGACAGAGAAAAAAAACTCTGCACTGCCCATCTCATAGTTTGTCTATTATAGAGTTGCTATTGCCCTTTCGTTATTTCATTGTCCACTCAATGTCTCTGGCCGAAATTCTCTGGCCGTCTGAATTATATTTCCATTTGTTTTTGTTTTTTTCAAAGGGGAAGTCACTCGCACTGCTCTTCCTTCATCGATTCTATAGATTCCGGGTTTCTATTTACAATGTCCCGCATTTCTCCGTGTGTCGGCAGAAACGTGGTGCCAGTCTAAACAACAACAAAATCATGGCGGCAGAGTTGTGTCAAATATCCCAATACAGCAATAAGAATTAAAGAAATTAAATCTAAAAAAAAAAAAAAATAGTTGTAAAACTACTGCCAAATATAAACAATTAATTGGTGGGAATCTCCTTTGTTTTAAGAAATAATGCAAGGACGAGAATACTAATTAAGTGGGAATGTTCATTAGATTCTCTGCTTTGGTCTAAGTGTCTAATTTTTGTACGATTGCGTACAGCAGGCGGTACGGGCAAACCATCTGAGACATATCGTTCGTAAAAGTAGAATGAGAAAATACCAAGAAAACAAAATACTTAAGAAACCAAAGGCAGATGGCGAAAAGAATACAATAAATAGAGCATACCCTGAACCACGTGGCTGAATTAAAATGAAATAAAAAAGAAAAAACTTAAAAGTTTAATACCACTAAAATATTCCAGTCGTTTCGGTTGGCAAAATAAGTTAAACCTAATACATCAAGTTAAAACCAATGAAAGTTCCCCACTTCTCTGACTCTACATTCCACGTATGGGGGAGGCAGTTTTAGAATTGTAATTCAAAATTGTCTTCTATTTTAGACAGAGATTCAGTGCAGGATGATCGATCCAAAACAATGCAAGTGGATCACAACGAGCCAGTTTTGGGACCACAACGCTTCGTCTCTGTTCAACCGAAAAGCTGAAGACAAAGGTTGGGGTCGATTGGTGAACTGTTTTTTTATTTAACGAGGTATCTATTCCGGTATCTACTCTTGTGCTTTAGAATGGTTGGAATGAAAGAAACGGAGACACGGTCTGAGGCGGGGCCTGAGCTGAAGCTAGGCTTTTGAAAAGACTTTCTTAATTATGACAAGCCATGGAACAAGACTCATTCGACACGAGACGAGGAGCCAGAACAACTCGGAGTACGACAAGGGTCATGACTAACTTAAGTCAGGGAACCAGACTCACTTAAGCAATGGAACCAGACTCACCTAAGCAAAGGAACGATGCTAACTTCAGTCAGGGAACCAGACTCACTTAAGCCAGGGAACCAGACTCACTTAAGCCAGGGAACCAGACTCACTTAAGCAATGGAACCAGACTCACCTAAGCAAAGGAACGAGGCTAACTTAAGTCAGGGAACCAGACCCACTTAAGCCAGGAAACCAGACTCACTTAAGCCAGGGAACCAGACTCACTTAAGCCAGGGAACCAGACTCAATAAAATGAGAGAACCAAACCCACTTAGGTCAGGAAACCAGACTCACCTAAGCAAAGGAACGAGGCTAACTTAAGTCAGGGAACCAGACCCACTTAAGCCAGGGAGCCAGACTCACTTAAGTCAGGGAACCGGACTCACTTAAGACAAAGAACCAAACTCACTTAGGTCAGGAAACCAGACTCACAAGACAAGGAACTCGCTCATACCTGCCTAGCTAGACATTGCACGAGAATCACCTCCTAAACCCCAAGTCCTTTCTGTTTGTTTTCAAATTGCCTTTTTTCCCTGATTCCCTTCTAGTTATTGTGGCTGATTTATGACTTGCTAGCTGGGACCAGTTTCAGATGGAACAACTGAAACCACGGCACTCCCAACCGCATTCAAATCTTTTCCCTTGAAATGAAAACAAAAACAAGGATCTACCCACCCCTCGCCCCGAAAAAAAAAAATGTGCACTTTCCATTCCATCTTCGGTCTCACTAATTAAAGCTTTTTTTTACGACATCACCAACGTGACAACTCTGTACTCTGCAGAAGAAAAATCTGCCGTCAATGTAACAATACGACATAGAGGTCATCTTACATAAACATGGTAGAAAAAACCTGCAACGTGAGCAGTCTATATACAATTAAATTACTTTATACATCACACTTTAAAAAATTGTATTTTTCCCCCCTCTCTGAATAAAAAGAGAGGCTGTACCTTGGCCGTCTCAAGTCAACTAGTTCTCCTTAATGCTGCGGAATCGCTTACACCTTTCTTTGGTCTGTTTCGAATATTCTTCTTTAGAAAAAAAAAAAGCAACAACTTACATTTCATCTTAATCAGCGATAATTACATAAGGTTCTTTTAATTACTCACACCAGGAAGAGAAAGAGAGAGAGAGAAACCTATCTGCATTCTTCCCTAGTACGATGTCAACCTGTTCCAAATCTCTTCGCACAGAGACCGACACGGAGGATTTGTGGGTTTTTTGTTTTTTGGCTACTGTGGCATGCCTGGGGTAACATGGCGCCCGTTTCGCTTAGCAAAATATCCTCCATCCGATCGGCCGTGCTCTGGGGGTTGAAACTCAGATCTTTCAGATCAAACATCCTTTGGGAAGAAGCGAAAGGGGTAGGCCAGCTAGAGCTGATTATTCGAACAACAAAAAGAGAAAAAAACAAGTTGTTTGCTGAGCATAAGCAATGAATTTGGATTAATCACTCCCCTTCCTCTATGCCTAGGAAAGTATATTTTCATTTCTGTTTAATAGGCAACCAACTTGTACATATTTTTGTCCTTAACTTTAACTGCCTTTTACCCTGTACATCTGATATTAGTGTCTTTTTTTGGCCGAGCAGAAAACTCAGTCTGTGATGTCGTTTCATTTTAGGGAGCCACAAAGCTACTTGTACTACACGATACAGGACAAGGGCATGGCATGGTCCTCGCAGTCTATCTGCTTTGCTTTTTGCTTTGGCGCCACTTGTGTCAGTCATTTCGAAGGTTTTAGTGTTCCACAATTATTGCTGTCAGAAAATGCTTTAAAATCAGTAATAACGCTCTGCTCAATCCTAAGGAAAGGCCATCCTTTCCATCATAAGCTCCCAAAAATTAGGCAAAAACAAAATCAACAGATACTGCTAATAAAAAAAAACTAAAATCTCTTAAAGTAATTAAATCCGGAAAAAGAAATAAAATTTCTGCTATAATCTTGCTAGTTATGAACATAATAAAATGTGAAGCAATCATCTACGCTTTTTTTTATATCATTTTTTAATTATTTTTTTTTAGATTTTTCCGATTTGATTTGGTGGCTTTTCAAAGCTTATAATGCTAATTTCATTTATGTACAATTCGTAAGCAATAATTTATAAAGTAACTAAACCGGAGGAAAAAAAAGTAAATGACGAGTTGATAGACAAGAAAAAAAAAAAAAAAAAGCATCGTTCATCATTCTGTCAGAATATCAGCGATATATCGATTAACAATCGTGTAACTGAGTGTACGATCTCGTCTTGATTAAACTTGAATATACATCGTGTTGGATAATGCTTTGCTTAAAAAATACAAAAACCCTCCTTGAGTGGCTGGGGAGAGTTTGGTGCCAGTGGTTCATTCACTCGGATAGAGTGTCATCCCCGTTGGCAATCCAAGAAAAAGAGACCCTTTTGTCAGCCCTACTTATCTATCTATCTATCTATCTATGTATCGGTGGTTCTGCTTGATTGTCGTGTTGGTCAGGGCTTTCAAAGAGCCATGCAGGACACAAACTGCTTCATCTTTGGGTGTGAGCTGACGGATGGGTCTCTCGATCTCCCGTCTGATTTTGCATTTAAATTTCTCTCTTTTTTTACATTTACAAAAGCTTTTTTCCCTCGTCTCGGCTTGAGAAGCCTCGACGAAAGGATAATGAGGGTGCCTGAATGGCTGGCCTAGGTTAGAGCAGGGTCCGCCCAGAATCCGATGAGACTAAGTCTAGTCGTGGGCATCTTGCTCCCGGTCTCGGAAATGGACCGTTTACGAAAGGCGGGATTTTAATTTTTTGGGGGGTGGGGGGGGGGGGGGGGGGGGGTTGAATCGAGGTGGGTGTGGCAGGGGTCATCTCAGACGGGCGTGGCAGTGTGGACAGGGGCGTGGTGGGCTGAGTGTAGGGTCCGGCGGGCACCCTCCCCCCGGCGAGGTTCCTCCTCGGACAGTGCCATCATGAGGGAGTAGGCCTGGAGCTTGGAGTGCCTGCTCAGGTTGGCCCGCCCCTCCCTCAGGATGTCCACCTCCGAAAGGTCGCCCGCCTCCTCCTCCTCCTCCTCCTCCTCCCGGCCCGCTGCAAAGACCGAGGCGGCCTTGGGCAGGCCAAAGCCCACGGGATCGGCGTCGGGGGCGGTGCCTTCCTCCATGGGCCGGTCATCGTCTGAGGCCATGCTGGGCGACTTGACGGCTTCCTCAGCATCGCTCAGGCCCTCGCTCTCGTTGATGCTGTCCGACATGTCTTCCTCTGCGTGGAAGCCCGCCGCACCGTTGACCGGAGGCTGCTTGGTGACCACCTCCTCCCTGGGCTCTGTCTTGATCACCACCATGCCCTCTTCCCCGCCGGCTGCCTCCGACTCCCTGTCCTCCTCCTCTCCCTTCTCCACGCCCTCCATCGCCTCGTCCTCGTCCGTGGCGACGGCGTCGGCCTGCTCCCGGGCGTCCTTGCCACCCTCCTCCATCTTCTCGGGTCGCGGCTCCTCCTCCTTGACCTCGTTGGAGGAGCTGCAGACGGAGGGGCTCTGGACCTGCTTGGAGGTGATGGCGGCCGCCGTGGCCTCCATCTCCATCAGCTTCCTCCGCAGCGCCTCCTTCTCCTTGGCGTCGTCGATGAAGTTCTTGATCTCGTCGAAGTAGGACTCGTCCTTCTCGTTCAGGTCGTGCGGCTCCTTGAAGGACTTGGTCTTGGCCATCAGGCGGGCGGCCACCAGGACGTCGTGCTCCGCCGCCGTGGAGAGGGCGATCTCCTCCGCCCGCTCGTTCTCGTGCTTCTTCAGGTGCCGGTCCAGGTTCGTCTGCTGGCCGAAGCAGCGCTCGCAGAGTGGACACTTGAAGGGCTTCTCCTTGTTGTGGATGTTGCGGACGTGGCGCTGGAGGTTGGACGAGATGCTGAAGGAGCGGTCGCAGTACTTGCAGGAGTAGGGCTGCTCGCCGGTGTGGGTGCGCAGGTGCCGGGTCAGGTTGGCCGAGCGGGGGAAGAGCTTGCCGCAATACTTGCAGGTGTAGCGGTCCTTACTGCGCATGATCATCTTCTCACCGCCGCTGCCCGGGTACAGGACGTTGCTGGGGTAGGCGCGATGGGGCGGTGGGGGGCTCATGTCCGTCTTGGCCAGGCCCTTCTCGGCGGGCCGGTAGTGCTCAAACTTGCGGAACGTCGGAAAGGCGGCGTTGGGGAAGAGGTGGCTGTAGTCCATGCGCATGTACTTGCTGGGCAGCAAGTCGCCGTTGACCCGGTAGATGGGATCCGGCATGACCAGCGGGACGGGCTTGGGGTACTGCTCTGCCGCCGCCTTGGCGGGCTCGGCCACCACCTTCTCCTGGGGGACTTGCTGCTGCGGGGGACTGAGGCCGTTGGCCTTCCGGACAGGCTCGCTGGTCAGCGAGGAGACTCGCTTGCGCCTGGGCAGGCTCAGATCCAGCGGCTCCTCCCCGGCGGCGTTGGTGATGATGGGGCCGTGATGAGGCAGCATGCCCAGTTTCCTCTTGGACAGGTCAAAGGGTGACTCTTGCTGGGCGTTGGCCAGCACGGCGTCAAGGTGGAAGCGGGCTTCCTGCTGGGCGCCATTATCGAGGCCGTTGCTGCGCGCCTCGGCCTTGAGCAGGCCGTTCTCGGGGCGGTGGGCCCCGCCGAAGTACCTCTCGGCGATGGAGGCGATGGCCTTCATGGGCTCGTTGGCCGCCATGCGGGCTTCCAGGCGCCGCTCGCTCCTGACCACCTGGTGGTGGAAGGGCGACTCCCCAACCTCCTCCTTCCTGCTGCCGGCGTGCCGGTGGGCCGGCTTGCGGCGGGCCTTGCCCTGGCCGTGGCCCTCGCTGTCCGAGTCCAGATCGCTGCCCGAGGTGGAGTCCAGGTCGCTCCCGGTCGGGGTGCTGACGTTGGACACGTCGCTGCCGTCGCTGACCTCGCTCTCGGCCCTCTCCCCCCCGGGCTCCCGCTTGGTCTTGGGCGGGCGGGCATCGCCGGGCGCGAGCCCCGGCCTGCCCGGGCTGACCGAGGAGGAGGAGGTGTAGTGCTTGAGCCAGTCCTCTGTGGAATTCACCGAGCCGTTGGGGCTGGTGCCTCCGCTCCCGCTCCGGGCGACGCGGCTCGTCTTGCCGAAGTTGCTGGCCATGAGGGCCGACTGGGCGGCGGGCATCGGCGGGTAGCCCATGAAGTACGGGTGGCTGGACATGGGCGCCGCCTTGTCCGAGCCCGGATAGCTGAGGAGGTTGTTCTGCAGCAGGGCCTGCTGGGTCAGGTGGAGGTTGGCGTTCCAGAGGTGGGCCAGGCTGGCCGGGTGCAGGGGCCCATTGGCGCCCAGCATACCCACCCCCATCAGGGCCGGGCTGGGCGGGATGACGGACGGGCAGCTCCCGTTGCGCGCGCCCCCCACCGAGGGCATGCTGGTCGGGGGCGGGTTGACGGGCAGCGGGGCGGCGCCCAGCAGCTGGCTGCCGTGGCAGAACCGCCGGTGCTTGTTGAGCGAGGTGACGGTGGCAAACATCTGGCTGCAGTTGTTGCACTTGAGCTGGGTGCGGCAGTCGGCGTGCATGCGCTTGTGGCGGCACAGGTTGGAGAACTGCGTGTAGGACTTGAGGCAGACCTCGCAGATGAAGGGCTTGATGCTGCTGTGGATGTGCGTGTGCTGCTTCAGGCCCGAGGAGGTGGCAAAGGTCTTGCCGCACTCGGGGCAGGCGTGGCTGCGGGCGCCCACGTGCTGGGTGCGGATGTGGCGCTGGAGGTTGCTGGGGTCCGAGAAGATCTTGTCGCAGTGCTCGCAGGGGAACTGGTGGTCGCCGCTGTGCTCATTCTGGTGCCTCATGAGGTTGGCCTTCCAGTGGAAGCTCTTGGGGCACTGGTCGCACTGGTAGTCCCGGTTGGCCCGGTACTCATCCCGGCCGTCGTCCCCTTCCTCCTCCCCCTCCTCCTCCAGTGAATCGCTGCTGGACTCTCGCTGGTTGTCGCTGTGGGATGGCTCACATTTCAGGCTGATCGTTTGGGCTGTAAAAAGGACAGGATAAAGAAAAGAAAGACACAAGAAGATTAAGAATGAGACACATCATTCCAAGATTGACTTTAACTCTTTCACTACGGAATTAATGTGCATGTCTGTACGGAATAAATTTGGTAATATATTAGAAACAATGGGACACACGAGCCGATGTATCGGCTTTCCGTCAACAGAGAGCGGTTTACCGAGCCGATGTATCGGCGCGCCGTACGGAAAGAGTTAAGCCGGTCCCTTGCAATGTGACGGCCCTTACACACTGCCTGACAGTTGCCCTGATCCTCAGATCCTGTGTAAGTTACTCTGCCTACATAGTGCTCCTTGGCAGCCTGTCTTCTATATCCTTCCCACATCCAGTCCTCGCCATTCCTCTCTTCCATATGCCTGTCTATCTTCCCCTCCCCTCATTAATAATGTTTTCTTCTTCTAACGACGGAGAAAGCATTGAATGAAATCTGCAAGTCGTCCTTTCGATCTCAAAATTCTTGTGCGGGAAATCGGATAGGATAGTGACTGATGCTGGCTGCTTGTCAGAAAGTCTCCAGAGCTTTTCCCTGATGACCCGTTGGAAGGATGGGACGGGCTAGTGTCTGTACAGCAGTGGGTGGTTTTCAGAGGGGAGGAAGGAGGGGGGGAGGGCTAAGTGTGGGCAAAACTTGGCAGCGCACACAGACTGGCGCCACCTGTCCACATGCCAGAAGCAACCCCCCGACTTCCCTCCGCCGCCCGTGCAAAATGACAAACCGCCAACGACTTCAACTCTTTTTTTTCTTTTTTTCCAGCGAAGCACGTGTTACTCCCTCCTTCTCAAACTCACCACCCCCCTTCCACACCACATCCAGCTGGACCCCATCAGAGTTACACCAGTCTTGTTCCTTCTCAGCGCGTTTCGTTCCAACCCCCACCCCCCTTCCACCCCTTCTCCCTTCCCCGACTCACCCTAGCTGCCAGACATGGCCTAACATTGACAAATCGTCTGAACGGCAGGCGCTTGCCACAAGGAGGGGCACCGGTGAACAAGAACAACTGTGTCCCCCTCCCCTGCCATATCCCGAGGCAATGCGCGGCTCTCTCTCTCTCTCTTTTCAAACCGGTTAAAGTCCACGTGCTCCTTCTCTCGTGAGTCCGTCTGATAAACCTTCGCAGGCAACAAGCGCGTCAGGGATGGGATACATTGCCAAGGGCATTACAGCAACTCGCAGCGACAACATGTAACGCCTCTGCATCAACTGGGTTGTTTTTTTTATTCGTTTTTACAATTTGACTGAAGGCCGAACTCCCTGTGGAGTAGTGAACTGACAATCAGCCACTTCGCAAAAGAGGCGGATGGCCCTTTAAAAAAAAAAATATTTTGCCGACTTCAGGGAGAAGTCGTGCGCAAGACGGGCAGTGGCTGACCGCAAAAGATGGTGGGCTTGGGTGAGTGGGAGTCTGGCTCAATTGCTGAGCTCTGTCGGAGAAGAGGGGTGGGAAGGGAAGGGGAGAGGGCATTCAATGTAAAGTCACTTTGCTTCTGAAGAAAAGTGGCATTTGCAAGACTGATCCAGTGCTAGCCTGTGCACACCCTCCATTCAAAACACACACTAGTCTATTGCAAGCAAAAGAACATGCCAGTAGAAATCCATGACCCTGTCTGAATTCATCGGCTATGGCTTCAAATCACACACAAGTGGGCACCAGATAGAGGTCCTGTGTGTTTTGAAGATGCAGCCAGTGGCTACATCTCAAAAACACACATGAGGCTATAGATTAGAACGCCAAATCACAGGGGATAAGGCGATAGGGACGGAATCTAAAGCTCCGCCTGATTTCACTGGGTACGGCTTCAAATTGCACACAAGTCTATGGAAGCAAATGGGTACCAGAGGTCCTGTGTGTATTAAGTGGCTACGGCTTCAAAACTCACACAAGTCTATGAAAGGCCCACAAGCCAGCTAGCTGTCAATTTGGACCGACTGTTGTGCGTGGTTTACTGTCTGGTAGCCAATGCATACAGACACGGCTTCTCTCTCTCTCTCTCTTGCATCAGTGGCAAGGCTTACCATGTTGGAATTGCTGATTGAGGGCGCTGAAGATGGCATTGGAGTTCTTGCAGGCGTACTTCTGGTGGCGTCGCAGGGCAACCTTGGAGCGAAAGACCTCCTCACAGTCGGCGCAGGGGAACCGCTTCTCCTCTGGAATGGCACCAAAAGGGAGGCAGAAAATGAAGAGAGATGCTTATTTCATCTCGAACGGACAGAGCGTGGGCGGATGAGACACAGACGTGAAGGTAGATGACTGGGGGAATGCCAGAGCCAGGAATAAACATCCATGAATTACCACGAGGCGGGCTAATATACAGTTGCCCGCAACCTTCTTCAACGGAGAAATGGGTGAGCATAGAAGTCAGAACAGTCAGATAAGGAGATGTCAGACAAGATTGAGTACAATTGAGACAAATCTTGTCTTTCCACGCGTTTCCCTCACTGCCACATGGTATCCGTGTTTCGGTTTGTGTGGAAGATTTAGCGAACCAGTTTAGCATTATATCGTCTAAACTGTGTCGATTATTTCAGTGATGTTGAGTTAATTGTGTGTAAGCACATGTGTGTGGGTGGGTGTGTGTGTGGGGGGGTATCATTCAACTGAGGGATCACTCCCGGGATGGACAAAGTTCAGAGGTCAGAGGATCTTGGCTTCAGACGTTTGTTCAGGGGATGAAGCTACAGCCGCCGAAAGCAAGCACCTCGCAGCTTTAAGAAACTGCTTCCCCCTTCTCACAACCCTCGCTGGTTCCCTGGCGGAAGCAGGGCTACATTACGGCATCTTCCTCCAAGCTAACCCTACTCCCCCCCCCTCCTCCTCCTCCCTCACCTCTGTCTCTCTTCTCCCCCCCCCCCCTCCCCCTCCTCAACCCACCAAAAAAAAAAGGGACGACTGATCGAATTTCGCTGGCCTATCACGCAATCCAGGAGTCGGCGTAAGGGGGGGGGGGAGGGAGGAGGGAGGAGAGGGGCCAGATCTTTCTTGCCTTATTACCTGGCCTTCCCTGCCCTGAGGGAAGGGCTGGCTTCACGGCCTTAGTGGGGCGGTCCTGTTCACAGGTACAGTCATGCACACCCACTTCCCCTACTCCCTTGCCCTCTCAGTCTCAGTCCTCCCTCCCTCTTCCCCCCCTCCCCCTTTCTCCACCTCCACCTCCCCTACTCCCCACCTCTTTCCAAACTCCCTTCGCACGGTGGCTCGCCGTCCAATCCTTTACACAGCACCACCTACATGTACCCCACTCCGTTTACCCCTCCCGTCTCTCCGTATCGACGCGGTCTGCCCGATTTTTTTCCCTCTTTCCTGGCATTCGCCCGGTAAACTTTCTTTCACAGTTTCAAGGGGGGGGGGGAGGGGAAAATGGGGGGGCACTCCCAAGCCCCTTCCGCCCACGGTGTTGGCACAAGACCTCCACCTCACCACCAACAACCCGTTTCAAGACCGCTTAAAAAAATCCCCGAAAAACTCAATATTGAAAAAATCTAAAAACAAAAACCCTCACCGACCAAGGATTAGGACCCTGTACCTCCATTGCAAAACGTCGACTAAGCCCGGGACTGATTTCGACGAAGCTGACGACCCACAGAGTAGGGATTGGTATGGGGCGTAGCAAAGGCTCTTGTGTTAACGTTTCATTCGGAATCGCATTCTAAAATCGCCACTTTTTACAGCTCCAAAGATCCAAATCAAAGCGGGAGACATTCCCCCTCCCCCCCACCCCATTTTGAAGAAAAAAAAGAACAGAAAGGCAAAATAAACAATCCAAAAGTCAGGTGCTGACTTTCTCCTCATTTCTACCAGTGGAACAGGATCAGATTTCAATGAGGGGTTTGCTACTCGGTGTGTAGCTGAGGCTGTATGCTCATTGCTTTGGGGATCGGGGGGGGGGGGGGGTTGGAAATGAACAGCGCTGCACTCGTGAACTTGGAACTTTGCCTCCTGCACTCTGTCTGTGAGCCGAGTCTGGCCGAGGCTCCCTGAATGGAGGAGATGTTCCTCATCAACACATTGAGAAGTCTCCCCAGCTGAAGATGAAGATGAAAACACTCTGATGGTGCAGTCTTGCACGTGTGTGTAGGGAGCAATTGACCCATCACGCTACCGTCCCTTAATCCACTTTCATCACAGGACCCCCCCTCCCTCTCTCCTCCTAACTCCCCTCTCAGAAAAGTTATCGAGCAAGACCCGCCCCTCCCCCTTCTTGGTCTAAACCAGGTTATCAATCATAGACATTCACCCCGATTCCAACCTTCATCCCATGGGACCCTCTCCCTACCCCCCTCTCTCCCCCAAAAAATGTCATAGAGTGGGAGGAGAAGAAGGGGAGGGGGGTAGGGAAAGAAATAGAATTGCCGGCGTTTGACAGCCAAAGGAGATGGACAGAGACCAGTCATAACCTGTCCACTTCCTGGCCCTTAAGACCCGTTCTCTACCCCCCTCTCTACCCCTCTCTACCCCCTCTCGGAGAGAGAGAGAGAGCGAGAGAGAGAAAGAGGGGGAAAGGGAGGGGAGAGAGAGGGGGGCAAAGCTCGACTGGGACGAAATAAAGATGGCCAAAAACTAGGGAGATGAAGTTGACAGAAAAAACTGTTGCAAACTGCTCACTGACTAAAATGACAAGCAATACCAAACTCAAAAGTTAGAGGGCCTCTGAGAAAGGTCCAGCTAGGATTGAAACGTCGTGCCCACTAACGATCAAACTTGGGAGAGTCACAACTCGTCTGCCCCTCAAACCAGGTTCTCTTTGGGGTCTCAATTTCTATCACGCGACGGGTAGACAAAAAATATATATATAAAACTCCGCCAAATTTATGGTCGTGTTTTCCCCTGCCCATCCAGCCAAGAAAAAAAAAAAAAAAACCCAACGGATTCTATCAATTCCCAGGAAGCGGCCACTTCCAAGGCCACAACATCTGGACAGTGTAAGTAAAAACTATATCCCCTACCCCCCTTCACGTTTTGTGGGCTCATCATTTTCTGCCTCCCTTCCCCTCTCCAGTCACTCTCTTGGGCTGGAGAGCTCCTGCATTATAGTTTGGTAGACTGTCAGGACAAAACGCTCTTGTCT
>OX465115.1:2715038-2736823 GCA_949987565.1 Luidia sarsii
GAGAGGGAGAGAGAGGAGAGAGAAGAGGAGGAGGAGGAGGAGAGAGGACCTACCTGTCAGCTCTCTTGCTCAACTCTCTCTTCTATTATCCCAGTCATTAATTACTAACTGATTAAACTAAACAAAGCAGGATGCTGCCAGCCAGGCTACCGATAGCCTGGGCTTGCTGCCTTCTGTGCAGCCTCAGACCTTACTTTTTTATCCTCTCCCACATTCTTTTTTTTTATAGAAGATATCTGTTGTTGTTCTACCACCCCCTCCCTTCCCCCCCCCCCCCCAACCTCCGCCAAGTCGGTTTGTGGTTACACAGCGGCCTCTGTGTGCACGGGGACAGCTGGTTCCTTGGCCTGATGGGCCCGGCCCCTTACGCCAGCTTCATCTTGTCTCTTTCAAATAATCAGAAGTGCCGCTCATAAAGGGAGGGAGGAAGTGGGAGGAGGGAAAGATGTTAAAGTCCTTGTGATAAGAAGTGAAAAAAAAAAAAAGAGAAAAAGAATTATGACGGGTGACATCAGCCTATGCAAGATAATTTTTTTGTTTTAATGGGTTTTTTTTTTTGTATTTTTTTTTGTAATTTTTTTTTGTAATTTTTTTTTTTTTTTGAAAGGACAGCGATTACAATGAATGATTAGAAATTCAATTGCTTGTTTGTTCAGTGAGATATCACTGACAATTACAGCTGAAGGAGTTTGTACAAGGGGAAGGGAAGTTGGTTGGTTGGAGAGATAAAACGGAATGACACAAGAGAGAGAGATAGAGAGAGAGATAGAGAGATAGAGAGAGAGAGAGAGAGAGAGAGGGGGGGGGGCAGGGGGGGGGCAAATATTATTTTGCACGAAAAATTCATGAGTGCTCACGCTCTCAAGAAACATCTGCCGTTGCATTTCCCGGGGTCTGTGTTTTAGATTGCATTCTGGCCTTAATCCCTATTTACTCTGACAGTGCAAACAGAAATAGGCCGAGCCCAGAGAGAGGAACCACCTTCAGATGCAGTTAGGATTCAAGGTTATTGGCGGTTTTTTTTTTGTTCAACTCTCTTGATCCCAAAGATAGGAATAGTGAGCGAACAGTACAAACAAACTGACAAGGAGGAGCAAGGCTCCTTGCTCAAACTGAAAAGGATTCCAGTCGATCAATCAGGGACTGGGGGAAGCGCAAAATCCAGCGGAGGCAGTTCGCTAGCATCTATTGGGATTAAAACCCGGACCAGCTGATCCAGCGAATGTGGAAGACAGAATAAAAAAAAGAGCGATAGACAAAAATGTGCTGACTTTACCTTTGGAGTTCAATTTAACATCCTAAAGTACGTTGCACTGCATTTCTATGTTTTTATTTGTTTGTTTTGAGTCCCTTTTTTTTTTCTTTCTTTTTTTTCAGAAAGCCGAAGAGCAATTACTCGGGATTGCCGCGGCTTTCAGAAATGAAAAGAGGCAGATGTGCGTGCTGTACGGACAGATAGCGGGTGTCTTGGAAAAGCTCCGAAACCCAGAGCGGGAAAAAGAGAGAGAGAGAGAGAGAGAGGCTGACACACGGTGACAGCGTGATGGATGCTTCCGAGCGTTAAAGGAGCGATCAAATAACCTGTAAAGATTATCTTATCCATCACAGCAAAGCATTACTGTGCGGGAGGGATATGGGGCTGCTTCCTACCTCCACATCCCCCACTTTCCCCAAACCATACTACGGTATTTTGGTCCCTTTTTGCAGCCCGTTGTATCGGCGCAATTATGTCCAAGCCAACTTCCTGCGCGGGGCCTGTGTGTGTGTGTGTGGGTGTGGGGAGGGGGGGGGGCTGGGAGGAGGGGGAGAGGGGGGGGAGAGGGAGGGAGCTCGACAACACTCAAAACGGGAGCGATGCAAGGTACGATTAATCAAAAAAAAGGTGGGAACAATACATGTATCTAATTAATATCTGTCCTCGTTTGGAAGTGCGCCCGCAGATTTATGGGAAGTTCCACCGTACGGTTCAATGTACTACCACGTTGTGTTACATTGCAGTGTGCCAATTTACCACTAGAGCATGGCGCTGTTAACATCTCCATTTGTTACCACCTTTTCTGGATGTTGTCGCCGGTTCATCAATTTTCCGTGCAGTTACTAGCAGTAACTGTAGGCTCGGGCTTAGCTGGAGAGGCATCAAATGAATAGCCTGTCCACATTTCGGGATTTTTTTTATATTTTTTTATTTGTTTTAAACTGCCACTGAACACGGAAAACTACAGCGAGAGGTGAATGATCTAGACTAGCCCTGATCTGCAGCAATATGGGACGACCGTCTCAAACAGTATCATACCTCATCCGTCATTGGTCATCGGGTAATTTATGCATAGGCACGGCCGGTTCCTCCCCTCTAAGACGAGACCCAATTGGCTGCTCAGCCCACAATCAAATACAAGGGACACCGCCATCCTTCAATTGTGCACGCCAAACTCACTGAGTGAGTCCCCTCCACCAGTATCACCGCCGCATTAAAAAGCATCTCTTCCATGAGCGCATTCCAATATGGGCCAACAAGGCACGGCGTACGGACCGCTCTCAAATTGTTGAGATGTCAGACGACCCGTGGCGGAGGCAGAAATTCAAAAGTAGTTTGCCTTCGGCGGCGCAAAGCCGCGCAATGTACAGAGTGTACCGAGTGGCTGGACATTTCAGAAACAGTACACGGCTGTCTACTCTTTCCGATCTGTTCCCATTCTCGCCATTCTGTCTTGGTGAGGAAGATACTCCTCTAGGATCAAAACGTCAGGCCCCACCAAAAGTCCTTTAGAGAAGAAGTAAAGCAAACTCCAAGTGTGGACAATTCCCACTGTCTGAACACTAAGCATAACCTGTGATTGATTCTAGAGTAATCTTTTTTTTTTATCTGTGGACAACAGAGGTGTTTTGGGTTGTTTTGTTTTTCCAGCGAAGGATTTTCACTGCTCATCAAATAAAACTTTACTGCCCTAATTGCCTCCCGTCTTTGCCAATGTTTTCCCTATCGATGCACTTGAGGGAGTCGTTCTTGGAAAGGGAACCTTGGCAGACTGCGGCAATCGTCAGGGGAGAGGCGAGAGAGAGAGAGGCAGAGGAGACGTCCTCAACAATAATTCTGTCTGCAGACCAGTTGGAAAAGGGGGCGCCCAGAAAATGTCAAAAGGTCGTCGAGGGGAGAGGAGGGGGGGGGGGCTGGGTTTCCAAACAATTTTTACCTGGCCGTAAATCAGAACAGCTGCTGCATAAAAAAAAGGCGAAAGGAGAAGGAAGAGGAGAAGAAGGAGGAGAAGGAAGAAGAGGGCGAAGAAAAAAAGAAAACACGGAGGGGGCAAAGTTGGTCAATCGCATTAAAACTGAAAGGACACACTCCACGGTAAGCGTGAATGTGTTAGGACAACATGGCTAGGGAGTTAATGATGGCACTTTCGTTCAGGCATCCCAGTCGCTTTGTGGGGAAATAATTTTATGAAAAGGTCACCACTTTTAAAGAGCATCTGCCCTTGAGATCTTGAATGATTTATTTGGTGTGGTTTTCTTTAAATGTCTTTTTTTTTACGGAAAACAAAAATATCCTTTGCCAATTGTTCAATTGTATCAGATTAGCATCTTGTGTGAATGTGGGTTATGAGCAGAGCATGTGTGGTGTGTATTACTTCATCAATTCTACAATGGCCTCATCGTGAACCATTCCCCAAACATAACAGTTTACATTGTGTTTGGTGAGTTTTCACCTTATCCCCCATTTGGCTCCAGTTCTACTTTCGTTTCCCTCTTTCTCTTCACTGTTCCCGCACGGATGCCTGTCTTCTCAGACCGATTGTATCCTAACGCTGCATTCAATGGCTGCAATGCACCCTCACAGTTTGTCCGGACAGTACCTGGGGGTCTCATTGAGAAAGTACAAAGTCACAGCTACGGCGGGAGGGGGAGGGAGGGGGAGGGTTTGGGGAGGGAGGGGGCGGGGGCGGGGGCGGGGGAGGGTTTGAAGGGGGAGGGGGAGTTGAAACCGCAACACATGGTTGGACAAGGCGGAATTATTACAGCAGGAGCATTACTCGGAGAAAAACAAAGTGTGAATGTCTGAAAACTGGAAAAAGGGAAAAACCAGAGGGGGAGGGGGAGAGGGTTGGGATTTAATCAGACGAAACAAAAAATTGACGCTCCTGGGACCGGACCTAAAGAGCAATTAACAAAAGCTCACTAGGGGGTACTGAGTTGTCACAGTCTGGACCTACCCCCCCCCCCCCCCCTCTCCCCTCCCCTCCCCTCCCCCGACGAGAGTGTAACAGTCCCTCCCCAACCTCCCCTCCAACAACAACAAAAAAAGGAAAGAGAAAAAATTACCACCAAAGTAAACAAATAAATGAAATAAAAAACCGAAAAAAAGGTTCTGTTCAACAGCTGAAGCACAGTGCAGTCTGTTTGGGGTACAATGCCTGCTCGGCCAAGCGTTAGAACTGGCCAAAAGATGTGGCATGCTTAAGGTAATAACCTTGGCAGGACACGGGACAATGGGTTCATGCGAAGAGAGGGAGAGGGGAGCAAACGAGACACCAACTAGTGTCTACTCTCTGATTGGGAAGGGAGAGGGAGAGGGACAGGGAGAGGGAGAGGGAGAGAGAGAGGGAGAGGGAGAGGGAGAGGGAGAGGGAGAGGGAGAGGGAGAGGGAGAGGGAGAGGGAGAGGGAGAGGGAGAGAGGGAGAGGGAGAGGGGAGCAAACGAGACACCAACTAGTGTCTACTCTCTGATTGGGAAGGGAGAGGGACAGGGAGAGAGAGAGAGAGAGGAAGAGGGAGAGGGAGAGGGACAGGGAGAGAGAGAGAGAGAGAGGGAGAGGGAGAGGGAGAGGGAGAGGGAGAGGAAGAGAGAGAGAGAGAGAGAGAGGGGGAAAGGGAGAGGGAGAGAGAGAGAGAGGGGGAGAGGGAGAGGGAGAGGGAGAGGGAGAGGAAGAGAGAGAGAGAGAGAGGGAGAGGGGAGCAAACGAGACACCAACTAGTGTCTACTCTCTGATTGGGAAGGGAGAGGGACAGGGACAGGGACAGGGACAGGTAGAGGGAGGGAAAGAGGGAGAGAGGGAGAGAGGGAGAGAGGGAGAGAGGGAGAGAGGGAGAGAGGGAGAGAGGGAGAGGGACATTGAGAAGGGAAAGGGACAGGGACAGGGACAGGGACGAGGAGAGGTACAGGGAGAGGCACACCACCAAATAAAGCACCTGCCTAAACACACATGACCACAATGTGGCAATGAGTGGGTCTCAACAAAACCCGCCCCCATCCCCCTC
Organism: Luidia sarsii; assembly: GCA_949987565.1. NCBI lineage: Eukaryota > Metazoa > Echinodermata > Asteroidea > Paxillosida > Luidiidae > Luidia > Luidia sarsii. Next base: position 2,720,295 of record OX465115.1, read on the forward strand.
CACTGTTCCACCATCACCCTCCTCCCTTCCACTCATCCACTCCATCCAGGCCTTGCATCATTCGACCAAACAGATACAGACAAGCACCCTCCCCGCCTCCTTCTGTCGCCCGCCAACGGCGAACGCACACGCACACACACACACACATACGCGGCAAAGCCTCTTCTGCAGTAAATTGATTGTTTAATGGCCGGGGCGAGTCCAGAGGGAGCTCTAGCAACGACGGAATGCGGAGGAGCTCCAGAGAGAGAGAGAGAGAGAGAGAGAGAGAAGGAAGGGTAGGAGGTTGTCAGTCTGATTACACACGGGTCCGTGTGAGTGTCAGAGGGTTGGGAGAGGGGAGAGTAGAGTACAGGCTGGGCCTACGAGATGGCCATGTTGATCAGAGGCTTGATGAAGGCTGGGTAAGGAGGAGTAGGAGGAGGAGGAGGAGGAGGAGGAGGAGGAGGAGGAGGAGGAGGAGGAGGAGGAGGAGGAGGAGGAGGAGGAGGAGGAGGAGGAGGAGGAGGAGGAGGAGGAGGAGGAGGAGGAGGAGGAGGAGGAGGAGGAGGAGGAGGAGGAGGAGGAGGAGGAGGAGGAGGAGGAGGAGGAGGAGGAGATGAAAGAGGGAAATGGTTCAGGGGTGATCCTAGATCCCTAACACACACACAGGTGGCTGTATGAGAGAGAAGCCAGGTAGTAGCAACCGCCCCCCCCCCCCTCTCCCTTTCCAATAAAAGCACATCAATTACTTTCCAGCTGTCAATCTGATGGTGTAATGGATTGTAATGGCTCTATCTCCAAACAGATGCCCAGTACAGGCATATGCCCAGCCTTCATCAACCGCTTTGCGGCAATTCATTCTAGAGGGAGAGGGAGGGGAGGGGGATGGTCGGTATAGGGGCAGGGCAAACACGAGGGCCCTGTTTCAAACTGACTTGGACTTGATCGTTATTATTATCATTAGGACTCTGAACGAAGATTAAGTGGCCGCGGAGGGAGGGGGAATGAGAGAATGAGAGGGGAATGGAGGGGAGGGAAGAGGGGGGAGGGGAGGAGAAGGACTTAAACCTCCAAACAGGTGTCACATTTTGCTGACTGGTAATCAAGGGGAGAGGGGTATATCTTATCCGCAGTGAGAGGCGAGGACAGGGCCAGGTCCAATGTGCACACAGTTCCTTGCCCCCACAGTGAGTTAATTAATGATTAGTCTTGCCTGGGCCCAATCAGCTGGACAATAAAACAACAGTATACGTGCAATGCATGTGGCATGATATCGGACAGAACGGACAAATCCAGAAAAAGACACACAAAAAAAGGAGAAAAAAAGTACGACTAAATGGATCCGAGGTAGGGTTTCGCTTGAGAGGAGTGTCCATGCCCAAAATAGCCAGTTAGGGGGAATAAAAAAGAAGAAGGAATACAGGAGGAATGCGGGCCAGATAAAGATGCAAGTGGGAGGAGGCTATTTTGGGACCCTACTTACATGAGGGCCAAAAGTGATTAGGGCAGGAACTTTATATCCCAATGACGACCAAAACAAAAAGTTGTTTATTCAGCTCCCTACCTGAATTCCTGTGTCTAACCACCCCCCCCCCCCTCTCTTGCCTCGCCCCCCCCCCAAAAAAAATGTTTTTTAAAAAAGACCGAGATCGGTCAAAACCATTGCCGAAAACTTCCTCCTTCTCAGGAGACAGGTGCCGTGATCTTTGTCTGTCTCTCTCGATCTTTACATTTAATTTTTTTTTTTTTAATGTCGTGAACTGCGCGAGCTGCACATTGCATGTAAGCACGTTGTATGTATGACGGACAAGATAAAAATAACGTCGCCTCTCTCTATAGCCACCCCCCCCCTGCCCCCCTGCAAGAGTTTGTCTGAAAATATCCCCACGCACGTCTGTTCCTTGCGGTCTTGGCGTGCGTTTATCGGGCCCGGCCTTCTGTTTCCCTTGGCACCCTCCTTTGCCGTTTTTTTTTTTTTTTTTTTTTTCCGGGGGAGGGGAGGGAGGAGAGCGATGTGGACCGAGAAAAAAAAGGGATCGTTTTGAACGGATGGTCTTTTGGTGAGGGGGGGGGGGGGGGGGGTGTAGGGCGATGGAGGGAAGGTGGGACCTTTTGAAGGAGTGAAGGGGGGGGGGGGTTCGGGTCGTCGTTATGACGGCATCCAAGGACCACGCCCTTTGCTGTTTCCCCTCGGCTGGCCAGAGTTGGATCTCGTGATTCAGAATCATGTGGCAATGTGTGCTTAGCTTGGTGGTTATACTGCGCACAATATCAGACCCCCCTCTCCTCTCTCCCACTAACTTCCACCCTCCCTCCTTCCCTACCTGAGATGGCAAAAAAAAAGGGGGGAAGAGACAGAGGTTCAACAGACTTCATCTCAACTATGGCCGTTTTCGAAATGAAGGCTTAGGCTCGGGCTCAGGCTTCGTCTCCGTCTGACAAAAACCTGAAAATCCAGGTCGTGGTTTGTTTTTCCGAATTTGAAGGTTTGTTTGCTTGATAGGTACAGAGTATTCACCAAGACACTGGGGCCAAATGCTTGTATTCTATGTAGATGCCTGTGATATTATAACAAGCAAGATAAATATGACCGAAGCCTAAGCCTTCATTTCGAAAAACGGCCAAAGAGAGTTGAGGCCGAATAGTCTGGCGACACCATGCATATATCCTCAATCTAGTCTATTGTCTGGTGTCCCGCCTCTCCCCTCGTCTGCAGTTGCTGTACTAATGATGCCCATCAGCAGAACCGAGGCCCGGGCTATGGCAGAACACAAAATGAGGCGCACATCAGACACTGGAGCAATTACCAGTTAAACCGTGCCAGGCTGTGTGGCTAATTATGTGCAACTTCAAAAAAAGGGTGGCTGTCCAACCGTGCACTCACTCTCAGGTACATGTACACATGAACAGTTTAACTTCTGCAACACTTTATATTCTACTCCATCAGCCAGAAGTGATGAATGTTCACTCCTTATAGTGACCCCACGGTTACGGAAGTTTACTTTTCCAAAGTTGGCCGATCACTTTGTCTCAAATGGCACGACGATGTTCTGATTTGATTTCTATTTGATTCATTCAAACACAGGTTCATTCAAACACGATCACTTTGTCTCAAATGGCACGACGATGTTCTGATTTGATTTCTATTTGATTCATTCAAACACAGGAGTGCTCTCAAATGAAAGGTGGGAAAATTGTTTCCTTATCTGCGTTTGGGAAATCAACTCTTTGCCTGGCAAGTGGGCTCCTACACCTTGGCAAAGATAGTTGACTATCTGGGAGGGCTGACATCTAAATACTGCTCTGCTTCGATGGTAAGAGTGCTGGTACATTTAAGCCAGAGGTCTCGGGTTCAAAGCCTGGTTCAGTGAAATTGTGATTTTTTTTTCTTTCAAAGTTTAGACGATCTTGTTAAAGAGCTGGGCACACTTGTATAAAGCCCCTACACAACATTGGTCCAGGTCGAAGAATAGCATCCATACGTTGTCTGATCCAACATATGCATGAAATAGCACACCTGTGAAAATTTCAGCTCAATCAGCCAACCGAGTCTCGAGAAAATTGTGAAAACCGCTTCATTTGTTTCGCGAAAATGCAACATTCCAAGACGTACTGTTCCGAAAAAATAGTTTAGATCTCGGTGAGACGTAAAGTATTTCTTTTACTCATTTCTCCCAAAATACAACATTTTAGGCAGAAATATTTCAGTGAGAGGTTTCTACTATAACCATCTTCAAACTGTTTCATGTAAATCTGTGAACATTTCTGTTTTTCGATCTTACCAATGTTGTGCAGGGGCTTTAAGGGTTGCATTAAACTCGGTAACTTTTCTCCGTTACCAAATCGAGTTGACTCGCCAAGGAATGGCGTGTTGTCTCTAAAGTGCAACGGTGAATTCCGGTGTCAAACCTGAAAGTTGAACAACCACGGGAGCGGTCTCCTCGTGCTTCAGCGGCTTTTTTTTTTTTTCGCGGAGTTACCGCATACCATTTACTGTTTCGTGCCTGTACCTTTGAACTCATCAAACGGACATTCCAGGATTTTCAGCGGGAAGAGGGGAAAGAGAAGAAAAACCGGGGGGAAAAAAAAAGAAGAAAAGAGCAGGGTGTGTGATGTGACCTGCCAATTCTTTTTCTCTATCCCTTTCTTCCCCCTTTTCCCCCCGCAACTTTGTGTGAGAAAAAAAAAAAAAAAAAAAATGGAAAAAAGAAACTTGTCTTTCCCTGTGGCTAGCTGTGGGATGGGACAAACATTTCTTCTCACCCAATCACCGGGGCTCTTTTTTGCTGGGAGGCGATTCATCGGGGGAGCGACCGTTTGTGCCACTGTGTGGCCACGAACTTCAGCCCCCTCCCCCCTCTTGAAAAAAAAACTTTGTTCGGGGGAGCCCTAAAGAACAACATAGCCTGTGGGGATGGCAATAGAGATCACACAATGCTCCAGTCCCTCTTGTCGTCTGCTTCATTCTTCGTGTCAGCTCTGCCGTTTTATAGGATTAAGATCTCTGCCTGACGATTCCTTTCAGGGGTAACAAAACGCGTCTCATCCACAGAAAGTTCTGGTTGTCACAATCTTTCTTTTCAAAGCCGCAGAGACGGGAGGGGGGAGGAACGTGGAGAGGGGGCGAGGGGGAGGTTTGAGAGAGAGAGAGAGAGAGAGAGAGAAAGACCAAGAGAACTGCTTTCTTAACTAGCGGGCCGCCGCAAGCTGCAAAAGCTTTTGTGGTGGGTTTTATTTTTGTTAAACTTTGGAAGGGGAGAATAAACTTTGTGGCTTTGAAAAGGATGGTGGGGGAAGGGAGGGGGTTATATAAAAAAAAAATGGAGGGGAACAAAAAGAACACCTTGACACCACAGCAAGGTTGGTGAATAAGGAAAACAGTAATTGCTTGAGCCGCGGACAGGGCAATGTTGATACAGGTTGCAATTAATAATTGATATATTAGTGATGACAGACAAACTATGAAAAAAAAGGTAGGACTGGAGGGGAGAAGGAGTGAATGAGCGTGTTTGTGTCAAACAAGCCAATGCTTTGAATAGCACCCCAGTATGCAGGTGTGTCCCACACTCAAATCTTCAATCATTTTTTTTTTTTTTTTTTTTTTTTAAATCCGCAGTTATTTCTTCCGGCCAGCAAGAGGGGTGGGAAGGAGGGGGGGGGAGGAGGAGGGAGGGTGACATCTTAATTTGGTAAAAAATTGATGGGACATAAACATGTACACGGTGCTTTGAAACTGCGGGGGGGGGGGGGGGGGGAACCCAACAACTTCAAGGTTCTATTAAAAATTTAAAATCAAAGTTTCAGCAGAACAAATCTGTCTACTTGAGCAGAAAATCACTACCGTACTTATTTAATACAAGGGAGAATCTGACACAGACGCACTGCAAGAACTTTATGAACCCCCTCCCCCCCTCCTCTCACTCCCCGTTAAATGCTCATTTGAGACCAGATTCTGTTGTCCTTCTCAATGTCGGTGGAAGACGACCATTGAGCGGAAGGTAAGATCCTGCCAAGCATATGCAAAAGCAGGGGTTTTTCTGTCAACAGCTGACAACATGCAAGTGGTGCATTGTACTGGATGCAAATTGTGCATGTGTGTGGGAGGGAAACCTTCCCCCTCCGACACAATGGTGGAGGTTTTTTTTGTTCTCAGGGCGAGTCAAATAAAAAAAAAATCATGACCACTGATCGCACTTGGGACGGACTGACTCCCAGGAACTGTTTGCTGGGACGCCGCGAGTTAAGTTACCCGACACGTACTGGATGAGTTAGGCTTGCATGAGATGACCTGTGGCATCAGGAGAGCAATCGTGCGAGGCTGTAGTGTACGCTCTGGCTGAACCAAGTCCAGCGGTGGCTGTGTAATCATGTGAATGTGCTGTGGCTGTTTTTTTTTTTTTTTTTTTTTTTTTTGGGGGGGGAGGGGTGTCGTGTCTGTGAAGCTGAATGCAGGTATTTTGGTGGGGTTGACCAATCTTCAATGGCATCGGACCGGTCATTAGTCTGGCCTCTCCTTCCAAGACTGAGGTTGACCGGTAAGGTATCAACCGCAGGTGTGCTGACAAAGGGTGGGGTGGAGGGGGGGGGGGCTTCCTACATCGTTCGTACCCAGCTTTCAACATTTCTCACCCCCATTGACAAAAGTTCACCGAGTCACATCACAATGACACTGTCTCCCAGAGTACAATGTCAAATGAGTTCCCAATTAACGATTTCTCATTTTTGTCATGCCGGCCCCCACCCCAAGAAAAACGGAAAAAAAAAAATGGAGGAGAAAGCCCCTTTGTGTGTGATTTGAACCCGAGTCACATGATACCCTTGTCCACTGGAAGGGGGGGGGGTTGCGACAATCCAACAAAACGAGGGCATGTTGGGTCCGTTCCTCAAAGAGGCAGGCCACAGAGTGAAAGGTCGCGAACCATCAAATTTCAGATTGTCACTTGCATCTGCAGGACATTACTCTCTGTTTTTCTCCAAGCAAGTCTGAGTTTCCTATTCTCTTTCTCTCTTCTCCCCCTTCCTTTCTCTCTCTCTCTCTCTTTCTCTCACACTCTCTCTCTCTCTCTCTCTTTCTCAACCCCTCCTCTCTCTCTCTCTCTTTTTGCTTCCCCCGTTGTTGTTGTTGTTGTTGTTGTGTGTGAGCATCAAAGGACTCTGCCTAGGGACAGCTTTAATTGCCAAAGTATTGATTTTTATGTCAATAAGTAATCCCATTGTCAGCCCACAGCACCGGGGCATTTTGTGCATTCTGTCGGTAATCACCTTTCAGTTGCTATTGTCCCGGCCGGGCCTTGCCAAAGTGCAGTCACATTGGACTTGTCGGGCTATTATCCCCTGCAAACTGGGCCAGAAGTAATAGGATTGCCGCTGGCTCTAAGCCAGTCCTCACCTCCTCTGTGCAAACGCCTCTCTCTCTCTCTCTCTCTTTCTCTCTCCCCTCCCTCTGCCCATCTCTCTCTCCCTCGACTCTCTCTTCTACATTCACCTCCACCACCCCATGCATCTGACACGGCAACGCGCTTCGCCCTCCCCCCCCTCCCCATCCCCGTCTGGCAAGACACTGCACGGCACGCCGTGTGACACGGCGTTTGGCAGCTGAATGCGCGCCGCCGAGATGCGGCCACGCTGACAATAATTGGGATTCTTCCCCCCCCCTTCCTCTTCTCTCTTCTCTGTTCCCAGCACCGATGTTTGGATTAGACAGCCAACAATGGATATTCACACCACAAGGATATAAAACCAAAAGAGCAGAGTGGAGGAAAAGGGATGGCAGAGAAGCAAAAAAAAAAAAAAAAAAAAAAAAAACTACCATGAATTCCATCAGCGAGGCGTGAATGCTAACCAAACAATGACGGGAGGAGAGAGGGGATATTTCTTTAATTATAAATAAATTTGGCTGAATGGCAGAGTAAACTTTTGCCCGGAGGTACAATTATTCCGTTCCATTCAGTGCGATGGTCTCATCCCCATTGCCATCACCGGGCCGAGTGGGAGGGATGAAGAAAGGAACCGGTCAAGCGTTAACGGTGGCCGGGGGGGTGGTGGTGGGGGGGGATGATAGAGAGAGAGAGAAGAGATAGGAGAAAAACTAGCTGACAGAGACGACTAGTTGATGTGCCATGCACCGATGACAGTGAGTGATTATCAGTCAGGGAGGGAGAGGGAGGAGAGAGACAGAGAGAGAGAGAGAGAGAGGGGGGGGGAGAGAGACAGCGAAAAGGGTTGAAAGCGTTCCGCTGAAAAGAACCGTCACGGTGATCATATCCCGCTACATAGAATGAAAGCAGTGCTTGGTTGTCATATTGTTGGGCCCAACGGCCGACGTCCAAGTCGGGAAACAGCAAATATGTGGACGTTGGCCCAGGCATTTATGAGAGAGGGAAAGAGAATTTGGGAGGACAGGGATGGGGGGGGGGGATACTGCTTCCACTGACGGAGGGTCAGTACACAGCCACAGTGTCCTTTCTCTCTCTCTCTCTCTCTCTCTGTCTCTGTCTGTCTCTCTCTCTGTCTCTGTCTCTCCGTCTCTGTCTCTGTCTCTCCCTTTCTCTCTCTCTTTCCCTCTCCCTTTTTCCCTCTCTCTCTCTCTCTCTGACTGCGGGTGAGAGACCCAACCAAAATGAAGTGCAAAAAAACAGAAGGAGAAGAAGAAAAACCAAGGTGAGAAACTGGCCACATTCGAGGGGGGAGCTGCCCTTTCGGGTGACTTGGGGGACAGTTGGGTGGGCTCACTCCTCCCCCATCCGTCACCGTGCAAACGCAGACAGAAGGACGTCCCGAGTTGTCAAGTTTATCTCGGCCGAGTGTAAGGCACACCTCACATTGTTCACTGCATCAATGCTGGGCCGCGGATCGGACAGCCTTTGACAATTGCAACATCCTCTCATATATCATTCCTAATCTCTCTCTCTCTCTTTCTATCTTTCTCTCTCTTTCTCTCTCTTTCCTCTCGGGACTTCCAGGTTTTAGGTTATCAAAATAAAGAGTGTTTTAGACACACGTGTAAATCTTGCAATGGATCTCTTTTTAATCAAAGTTTAATTTCCTGTCCTGTTTTCTTTTTTTTCCCTCTTCCCCCCTCCCCTCCCCTCTTCCTCCTCCTCTACTTCCCCACAGACTTGGAGAGGCTGAACATGTCGTGCTTGCTCAATGCGAAAAGTGTCAGAAGTCAGAAAGTCCTCTGGCGAAAAAAAAAAAAAAAAAAAAAAAACTCAAGACACCATATTGAAAAATGGTAAAAAAAAATTATATATATATGTATCTGCGACAAATCAATTTTGGGGGTTTTCGAGTCAGCACGACCCAAGATTTTGATACGATGGAGGGGGGTGGGGGAAAGGCAAAAAGCAAGGCAGGGTTTAAGGGAGAGGCAGTGGTTGTTTCCCTAGCGATCGGGTCGTATTACATGGATGAGTAGACTTAATTTAATAAGGCCACAATAGGGGAATGATACAAATGGACCGCTCACAAAAGAGGCTGGAAAGAAAGGGGCGGCAAGGGAAGAAGGGGGGGGGAGGGAGATGGGGAGGGGGGGGGGGTGGGGGGTTGGGAGTTGAGAGTATAAACCACACGGTGCCATAACGCCACCGCGCACCCTTTACTTTGGGCGATGAAGTTGAAGAGAGCATGGCGGCGGTTTTGCCTCCCGCCTAATAAAGCCCGCACTCAATGGGCAGTGACGCCTACGACACGGGGTACTACTTGTGGAATCAGTCACCAGTTCATTTCTTGCTACTCAGTTCGCAGGTCCCAACAACCCGCACACCATTTCAAGGCTTTCCCAGCAAAAAGACTGTGCACAATTCAGGTTTGATACAGTCTTGATCACTTTGATGACTACTAGGGGGAATTCATTTTAATGTTAATGTCTGATCTGTGTTCTGCAATATTTAACTATTCAAGGTTGAGCGATGCCAATTTTTTTTTTCTTATAATATGAAAAACTGCTTACTGACTGAAATGACCGAAATGCAAATCTCAAAATTTTGTGGGCCTGACGTTTCGATCCTAGCAGTACCTTTTTTTTCCAAGGACAAAACAGATACCGGTACATGTACAAGTAAGATTTTTTCTTTTAAATCTTATCGAACTTCCCAAACCTTGTGAATTTTTTTCGTCATCGTCCCTATCTACGAGGGATAAGGTTCCAGGTCCGGCCCATCCGGGTAAGGGTTCATTCTGGCAATTTCCTTGGCTTATCCTTTGAGATCCATATCTTGGAAATGTGCAATGAATGCCTACACTTGGACACAAAACAACACGCACACAAATAACCCTCCATCTTGCAAAGGTGTTCTAAGATTGAATGACTCTTTGATTCAGTTGGCTTAGTTTAGATATTCTACCATCTGTTCATGCAGGAGATGAAGATTTTCACAATGGAATTACGAGCATGGTAGCCTCTTCTGACACGATATCATCAATGCAAATAAGTAGGCCGTGGCGCATTTTCATTCGCAAGTAGCATTTTTGTGAAAGGGGGAAATATCAGTGGCCCGTCGTCGGACAATATGGCTGAAAAGGAAGCGAAGCCAAAATGCCCGCTCGAATTTACACAGGCACCGGGCAATGAGATTTGTCAACTCCTGTTATCTCGGAATCTTTTTATTTATTTATTTATTTTTTTGGGGGGGGGGAGGGGGAAGGTTACCATTCTGTCCAAGGTCTAAAAAATAACGAGTCAAGAGAGAATTGCCCCATCACTGATCAAGAATCAAAGAACCAACAGGCGCAGCCAGCGACAAAGACCTTGCGGCAGGGCAGGCTCAGGGCAGGTGAAGAGAATTACGGGGGGATGATAAATATTTCCCAAGGTTTTCGTTTCATTCAGGCGCCTGGCCATGATGGCTCTAATGAAAACGGCCCCTTGCCAGTATTGATCCGGGACAGCGGCGGCGGCTCGGAGAAAGAAAGAAAGAAAGAAAGAAAGACAAAAATTGACTTGTGCAAGGGGTGTGGATTGTCAACACCTCCCGATCATCGTGTTGACTTAAGCTCAATTTGAGTCCAATTGATTGGTCTATCAAGTGCTCACATTAGGTATCTTTTTACACTGATAGGAGAGGAGGAGGAGGAGGAGGAGGAGGAGGAGGAAGGCTGGGGGTGTTAGGGCTCACTTTCTTTCTTTATTGGGGCGACCTTAGACTATAGATTGGCCGGGGCGTTTGTTCGATCCACTTCTCTGTCCAAGGGCCTTTCTATTTGCTCATTGGGGCGTCCCTGGCAACAAAACTGACTTCAATTTTTCTTTCACCCCCCCCCTCTCTCTCTCACTGTGTCTCTCCCCCTCTCCCCCCTCTCTCTCTCTATCCACATACCTCTTTCTCTCTCTCTCAACTCCCTCTTTCTCTCTCACTCTATCTCTCTCTTACACTCTTTCTTTCCCTCTCTCTCACTCTCTTTCTCTCTCTCACTCCCCCTCTCTCTCACACACACTCTTTCTTTCTCTCTCTCTCACACTTTCTCACTCTCTCTTTCTCTATCACCCTCTTTCTCTCTCTCACTGTGTCTCTCCCCCTCTCCCCCCTCTCTCTCTCTATCCACATACCTCTTTCTCTCTCTCAACTCCCTCTTTCTCTCTCACTCTATCTCTCTCTAAAACTCTTTCTTTCTCTCTCTCTCACTCTCTTTCTCTCTCACTCCCCCTCTCTCTCACACACACTCTTTCTTTCTCTCTCTCACACTTTCTTACTCTCTCTCTCTTTCTCTATCACCCACTTTCTCTCTCTCACACTCTTTCTCTCTCTCTCATCCTCTCTCATCCTCTCTCCCCCTATATCACTCTCTTTTCCCCTCTCACTCCCTTTTTATCTCTCTCTCTCTCTCTCTCTTTCTAAGTTTCTCTCTCACTCTCTCTCTCTCTATTTTTGTGGTTATCATACTGGCTGTCCAAATGGCCGAAGTCATATCTACAGTCATTCATGCAGAATATCGGAGGAGCTTTTAATGGGTCGGAGAGGGTAGGGTAGGGGAGGGGGGTGGTTACAATGATGAGAATGGAGCGTCTATGTGCGGGCGGCGGGAGAAGTGAGAGGAGGTTGCCCTGAAAAAAAAAGAGGAGAGAGAGAGAGAGAGAGAGAGACCAGCTGCCTTCTTCAATATTAAATGGAGGAAGGGAAGGCATTAAAGAAAAGACTCAACCTAATGACAAGCCATGAATATGAGTTCCCCTCTCACCCCTCATTTCCGATACCACATCTTATCAAATAAGTTTTTTCCTCGTCTTTGAAGGATTCAGACCAATCAACTTCTAAATTGGTAAGCCCCTTTGTGTGGTAAGCAGTTATATATTATATCTATTTCCCCCCTACAGTGTGTAGTTGAGTGCCATTTTACATCCTTTGTGTATATAGCCCTTTTAATATCACCCTATGCATTAACCAAACTTTATGTAAACTTAAAAATCCCATGGAATCAGAAGTATAATTCCATAGCGACAAAATGATGAAACTTTTCCCCCGGCGTAGGGACAGGGAAGTTGATTATTAAACCGTGTCAGAAAAAAAAGGAAAACTGTGCACGATGCCCCAATCAATGGGTGCTGAATAAATGATGGTTGGAAGGTTTGCACTGAGCACCATGGCTATGCCAAACAGACACCAGCAATGGGTAGAGTTGATGATTCCTTCGGTTCAAAAATAGCACAATATTCTGAACTCTCCGGAAAGCTATCAGGTCATTTGATTGAATGACCTCCCCCCCCCCCCCAAAAAAAGAAGTCATTTGAACTTATTTTGGGGAAAAAAATAAACACATCATAAAGTGATCAACCGTGGTATAAATAGTACAGATTCTGATAGCACTTAGCAGACACGCAGGCTTGGAATGCAATTGTAGATTTGATATTACTGGGTTATCTGTCTTGTTTTTTTTGTGCGTGTGGTTTTGAGATGAGATGTGCCGGATAGTTGGAACCGCATTTAGAGTCAGGGAGTCGGGGCCAGGAGGGCATAAGTGTCAGCCCTCTAGTGACGTGACAACAGACTAACCCGCGCTGACATTTTGAGAAACAATAACGGGGGGGGGGGGGGGGGGATGTCTGACGGAGCTTGGGCAAAGCCTCGGCCCAAACCAATGAGGCCAGATCCGACAGAAAACACCGTCGGCAATCAATGGTAGATTTGGCCGTCAACAACTCACTCCTTCTCCCTCTCCTCCCTCGCTCTATCTTCTCTCCCCTCTCCTCCTCTCTCTTCCCCCTCCCTCTTTCTCTCCCACACCCCTCACTCTCCTCCATCGCTCTATCTTCTCTCCCCTCTCCTCCTCTCTCTTCCCCCCTCCCTCTTTCTCTCCCCCACCCCTCTCTTTCTCTTTCTCTTTCCCTCTCTCTATATCTCTCTCTCCCCCTTCTCCCCCTCTCTCTCTCCCTCTCTCTCTCTTCCTCTGTCTGTCTGTATGTCTCTCTCTCCCTATCTCTCTCTCTCTCTCTCTCTCTCTCTCTCCCTCCCCCTCTCTCTATCTACACCATTACCACACTGAATCAAATAGATATTGTATTGCCCAGCAAACTCAGCCAGCCCTGCCGCCAAACATCCTCTAGAACAAACCTCCGCCGAGATGAAAAAAAAAAAAATCAATTTACCGGGACGACGCGGCAAGCAATAAACTTCCCATCCCTCCCCACCTCCAAAGCAGCCTCATCGCCGACCATGCCCCACAGCCCTCCTGCTTCAACTGACACGGCACACCTCGCCTCCTCTCCCTCCTCCCCCTCCTGCCCCCCCCCCCCACACCCACCTCTGCCTCCTGCGTGCTTCTGTAGAAGACCTAGTCACTTTACACTGGAATTAGTGTTTAAAAGCCGTAAGACAGAGCTGTAATTGTACCTTCAATCTGCCAGGCTGGCACGAGTGGCGAACAGAAACTCCAATGATAAAAAAAATCAAAAAAAAAAAAAAAATCATTGCGGCGAAGCGAGCAGGGCAGACGGATGTCACTAGCAAGGTGGCCTCAACATGCGTCAAATGATAAAAGGAAAGCGAGAGCGAGCGAGTGGGCGAGAGAGTGGGACGGAGGGTGGGGGGAGAGGAGGGGGGAGGGTGGAGTGAGAGGAGCGGAGATGATCAAATCTCTAGGGCGGGAGATATTATCTGTTGAATCAATAGTGACAAGGTAATTGCGGAGCCATCCAGCGGGGTAAATTACCTGCGTAATATCCAATTTATCACCTCCAGTGCAGACAAGTTACTGAGTGGAATCTAAACGGTGGCTGCGCGTCCGCGCTCAATTGATTCACACTTCACATGGGCGGCATCAATTTTTTTTTTATTGGTGGTGGTGGGGGAAGGGGGAGCATGGGGGGGATGGAGGGGCAGTGACGGCAGGTAATCATTTGCAACCAATTCTACATCTATTTCGGGGCGTCTGTGCAGGACTGCGCCATAGGACTGAATCTAAATATCGTTATTAAATTCGCCGGCAAATCGGGCGAGAGCGCTCTCCGCGATATAGGGAAGCTTCCTCTAGACAGGCGATGCTGCATTTCCAATGCTGTCAATAAATTGCTGTTGCTCCCTTGAACCGCTAACAATGCCACTGTCGCTAGTCACTAAGACAGGCGTTATCATTGCCGATTTGTCATCTTGTGGAAATTATTACAAAAGCCTATATACTACACTTTCATTCTTGCTTTTTGAATCACCGTTTCTGTGGGACACTCTCCAAGTTAGAAACATTTTTTCCACTGAATAATTCCTTTAAAATCCTCCATAGTTGGAAATGTTGTATCCACTAGATAGAGTGGATCCTGGCTGTACAGTGGTTATTACAGGGTAAAAGACAATAGAATTGCAATAGAATCACAACATGATTACAACATGATCACAACATGATTTTCACCATATTCTTGGAATCAACAAGTTGACCCAAGTCACCCAACACTATTCAATGTAGGTTTGCAGTGACACCATAGGTTTGCAGTGACACCATGTATGCTCTGGCATTCATCAGGAGTACACTGTCGAAACGTCGAGTTACCACCTCTTCTTTAATAAGAGACCTTATACATGGTGTCACCGCAAACCTTCCTTATATTGATTCACCCACCATGCAAAGCTTAAGTCTTATTTATCCAACACTATTCCCCCACGCTTTCTCAAAATGATGAACATCACTGAATACTTGTACTGGGGTAGTAATACAGAGCTTTGCCATCCACCTCCACAAACTGTGAGCGCGGCTGAAGGATTCCTGCAGTGCAGATCTCCTTGCAGACTGCTGGAGATGCAACAACACAGACCAAGACTGCCCTCTTCCGGCTCCAAGCGAAACAAGTCGCCCGCCAACACCAACCACATGGTCTTTAACCTTCCGGGGTAAGCACAGAGGGGCCAGTGTTATTTAACCCGATGCGACCTGACTGGAGGAGGAGAAGGGGGGTGGCGGGCAAGGGTAAACCCCCCCCCCCAAAAAAAAGATGGTTGGTTATGTATGGAGTGTGCATGATGTGTGTGTTTTTCGGGCTAAGCCCCCAGTATGGGGTTGACCTCGTTTCCAGGCCGAGGTCAGGCCCCAAATTGGCTCTCGCTGAAAATCTAATTAGCCTCCCGTGGCTGTCATTGTCACATCCAGCCTGCTGGTCGGCACCGGGGCCTGAGATGTTACAGTCATCTCCAAGACCTTGTCCTGGACTTCTCCCAGCACTGCCCCCTCTCTCTCCCCCCCCCCATCCCCCCTCATCCTTTGACTTGTCTTACCAGACCGACACGGGCTGATGTCAACAAGGACTGTTTGTAACAACAAGGGTAAAAAAGGACCATGCTGAGATAAAAAAACAAAACAAGCCAAGCCAAGTCCACCACAGAGATGGTATGGGTACCCAAAATAACCCCAACCTTCCCCCTCCTCCCACCAACCACCATCCATGCCCTATACCTATGTGGCTCTGCCCCCCCCCTCCCCCTCTGTGCCTCGGAGTGGCAGTCTGGTGTCACTAACCCTCCTTGCCCCCATCCACCCTCTCCCCTCATTACAAGGTCCTCGGACCTCAGGGTGCCAAGCCACACTCCATAATCCATCACTGCCCCCAGTGTCTGCGTGGCCCCCCCCCCCAAAAAAAAAAGGGATCAGGGTGTGTCTTGTCTGGACCCATCCCGGTTAAGGGCTGGGCTGTGATGGATGGCCCGCACTGACAATATGACCCTAAAGTGGTGATTAGATGCCTACAAGCAACCCCAGACACCATGACCTTTTGGACCAACTGTACACACGCACACATCTCTTCACAATTACGCTTGCGACTGCTCTACACTGTCCAAGCATTTGAAAACACAATACTAGCTTTGATTTGAAATGATTGGAAACTGCAGGAAGAGAACACAGGAGTGTCCTAATGATGCGTTAAAACAGCAACTGTTGAACCATTTGCAGAAAAGCGCGTGCTGTTTCTATGTCTTTGGATCCCTTGACTAATTTATGATACCTTAGAAGTTACGACTCTCTATCTGTTGACGGAACATACACACTAATGAACATATTGATTCCTTACTTGATTGACTCGGAAAGGATCGGAACCCAAAGGCTGACATCAACCGGTCAGATCTTTTTCAAATGGGGGTGACCCTTGATTCTATCTAAAAATCTTAAATTTCATTGCCGTACGTATTAGGCCGGGTCCGAAACCTGGCGTCTAGAGCTAGGTCTAGGTCTTCCCCCTATTGGAAATACACGGAGATGCGAAGACAATTAGCCGTAGCCGTTTCGGACGCGGCCCGTACTTTACTGGCTACTACTACTACGCAGCGGACAGTTCACTGCCAAGACAATGGACTACTACTGATTGAACTTGAACAATATGGCCACACTGCGGGCCGACTAAAAGACGAGCAAAGGCAACCTTACACGCTAGACTGGGGTCAAGAGTCTGCCCGCCAGATGTCTAATTGCAACAATCACTGCCTTCGCCCCCAGATGCCATCAAATTTCTTTTCTCTCAGAGTGACACATGCAGAAAAATGCAGACACATTCCTCCCCAAATAGGAGGGACTTCTGTATTTTTTTTAGGGGAAGGGAGCTGGGGAGAGAGAGAGAGAGAGGGGGGGGAAGGGAG
>OX465115.1:2737023-2764582 GCA_949987565.1 Luidia sarsii
GAAGGAGGAGGAGAAGGAGGAGGAGGAGGAGGAGGAGGAGGAGGAGGAGGAGGAGGGAGGAGGGGAGGAGGAGGAGGAAGGAGGAAGAGGAGGAGGAAGAGGAGGAAGGAAGAGGAAGAGAGGAGGAAGGAGGAGGAGGAGGAGGAGGAGGAGGGAATGAGGAGGGGGAAAGGAGGAGGAGGAGGAGGAGGAGGAGGAAGAGAAGGAAGAGGAGGAGGAGGAGGAGGAGGAAGAAGAGAAGGAAGAGGAGGAGGAAGAGGAGGAGGATGAGGAGGATGAGGAGGATGAGGAGGATGAGGAGGATGAGGAGGAGGAGGAGGAGGGGAGGAGGAGGAGGAGAAGGAGGAGGAGGAAAATCAGGAGGAAGAAGAGGAGGAGGAGGAGGAGGGGGAGGATGAGGAGGGAGGAGGAGGAGGAAGTGGTGGAGGAGGAGGAGGAGGAGGAGGAGGGTAGAGTACCAGGCAACTCCGTTCCCATTGACCCCTGATGTGCACGGTTCCATCCCCGCCGTGAACCTCCAGAGCCCCAGCGGTTTGAAACAGTTGAAACAGAGACCCTAAGTTACTGGCCGGGCCCAGCACTTTCCTCGGCAGAGGTCCACCAGAAAAACCTTGCAAAACACTCGGATCCGCGGGAACGTGCTGAATAAACAACAACTGATAATTTCGGGTCTACAGATATAATTGGTAGGCCTACTGTACAAGGGAGCGAGTGTAGTGTAATGCTACCGTGGAGTTGTCGGAGGAGATGAAGAGGAAAAAAGAAAAGAAAGGAACAACCACCTGTTGGCCCGGACACCAAACAGCTTGGGCAAAAGTATTGTACTCAGCCAGTAACTAGTATCAGGGGGATGCTTTTGAGGAGATATGGGCGCACCGTGAGATGATTATCACCCGGCACAATACACTCACGTTATACAGCAATCGATAGCTATGAATCTCGAGTGTTTTTTTTTTTTTTTTTTTTTTTTTTTGGTGGGGGAGGGGGAGGGGGTCTAAAATTTCAATCAAATGATCATTTTATGGACTCTAGATTACAATTCCGAAGGCCCCGCAATGATGATTGATTACCCGCAGCTCAGCCGAGACCGCTGGCACGGAGAATAGGAAAGGGGGTCTGGGTGGAGTTCTACGGGGCAGTGGCTGAGAAAAAAGCGCTGCTGTGTGTGAACTGTGAACCTGTGAGTGTCATTACAAAAAAAAACAGTCCCCCGGTAAAAAAAAAAAAGAAGCCACCATCGAAAAATTAGGAAGGCCTGACACATTTGATCCCAGCAGGACCTTTCTCAAAGGCAGAATGTGTAAGGTTTGCTTTGGGGGCTCATTTCATAAAAGTTTGCAACAAATTTTTCTCCCTGTTATCATTTTAAAAGAATCCTCTGAACCATTCTGAGAAAATAATTTGGAATGGGATGCGACTGCAAGCAACAACAATTTAAAAGGACAGACCAACAATTGGGATATTTAAAATCTTAATGGCCTCCCCCCAAAAAAACCCATTAATTCCCTCCCGGGGCCACCCCCCCCCACCCCTCTTCCTCTCCACTTCTATCATGCTCGGGAGGCTGCCGGATGCCAGAAAACAGGGTATTTTGCCCCAAACTGCTGACACATTTAGTGGTGTCCGAGGAACTGCGACAGACAGCCTGGGGTCAGGTCTAGGGGGTGCTGAGTAGTACCCCCATCAGGGGGACCCTTCTGTCAGCGATCCAGAAGTGGATGCCAGTACCCCTACCAAGGGATAAATTGTTTCTTAACCATCCACAACAATATCTTCCACTTATTTTTTTTTTCTTCCCCTCCTCCTCCTCCTTCCTTCCTTTTCTTCAGCTCGTCCCTCTCGAAGGCAATTTTTTTTTTTTTTTTTTTTTAGGATGGGCAGACATCTGGTTTGTGTCACGTTTCTTTCTGCTGACCTCTCCGTCAAAAACAAACAGAGGTTATTTCAAGAGAGAGGCAGGAAATTTCAGAGTGTGTCTGGATCAAAAACAAAATTTTATAACCCTAAGTGTCTTCCTGCCTGTTTCGTATGTATGTATGTTACATCATTGCTTCTCTACTCAATTAGCCTGGAAGCCATAAACGACAAAAAAACTGCTCGTCATCAGATCAAATGGATCGACGACTAACTGCAATTGGCTCAATTTGACATTTAGACGGAGAAATCACCAACTAATTCTTCTGACAGAAAAAAAAGAAAATGGATTTGAATTTCATGGAATTGAGCAGAGGAGTTGATTTGTAAATCAGCCCGTGCCCCCTAATTGCACTTGGGACCTATCCATATCAGGGGCCACTCAAAATTGTCAACGTTTTTTTAATTTTGACTTTCGACTTTTGACTTTCGAGAGTTTCTTCTTCGAAATAGTGCCTTAGTGAGTGGATGGGTCAAGGAAATAAATTGAAAAATCGAAATTCAATTTTCATATTGAAATCCGGACAAAGGTTATCTTTCTGCCTTGCCGTTTTACATAGCGTGCGCAACACGCCAACTTTCCAAAACTTGAGCAAAAGGGGGAGACCATCAGCTTCATCACGCAGTCACTAAAGTACGTGTATCTTTCACCATGCATAATCAATACTCCAATATCAGCCATCATCTCGTCACACTGTGCTGCATTTTAATCGATTTGTATGTATGTATTTGAAATTATATCAAATGTTCCGGTATGTACAATTTCCTAGAGAGAAAAAAAAAAAAAAATTAAATCAAAATTAGGTGTGGGTGGGTGGGTCAAACAATTTTGGACAAAAAGTCAAAATTCAAAAATATTTAAAAACAAATTTTTGAGTGGCCCCTTACCTTTCAAATTGTAAGCATTGACTGATACCTTGCACATCCCAACGTTTGGCATGTGTCCATCCAGACAGAGGTTCTCTTGATTTAAGTCGAGCAAGTTACATATCAATTTCCAATTTGAAAGCGATTAGGGACCTTAACTTATTTTTTATCTGTGAGGAGCAGAGCCCTAACTAGGGATCCGGGGACTGGTGGTGTAGGTGAGCAAAACTCATAGAGCTACATGCCAAGTCCCATGGATTGAGATTACAAATGTACTGCAAACATGGTTTGTTGCTTTACCTAAACTAAAGATTTTGGGCAAAATTTGGAATTGGACATTATTCAGGCGGGGATGGATGGGTCCCCTTTAGCATCACTTCAAATGCTCACCGGTGTTTTATTTGAAGAGTTTGGACAGAGTATCAAATAAATATGTGTCTCACTTTTGTTCCTCCTGGCCATCTAAGATTGGATTGTCCTTACTCTGCTTGTTTACTCCTTCCCTCTTACCCTCCTGCCCAATCTCTTCCCCTTCATCCACAGTCCTTGCCCCATCTCTTCCCCTTCATCCCCAGTCCTTGCCCCATCTCTTCCCCTTCATCCCCAGTCCTTGCCCCATCACTTCCCCTTCATCCCCAGTCCTTGCCCCATCTCTTCCCCTTCATCCCCAGTCCTTGCCCCATCACTTCCCCTTCATCCCCAGTCCTTGCCCCCCCCATCTCTTCCCCTTCATCCCCAGTCCTTGCCCCATCTCTTCCCCTTCATCCCCAGTCCTTGCCCCCATCTCTTCCCCTTCATCCCCAGTCCTTGCCCCATCTCTTCCCCTTCATCCCCAGTCCTTGCCCCATCTCTTCCCCTTCATCCCCAGTCCTTGCCCCTCTCTTCCCCTTCATCCCCAGTCCTTGCCCCCCACCTCTTCCCCTTCTCATCCTGACCTATCACATCTCTGATACATCTATTCTCCTTGTTTGGTATTTCAACAATTCATCTCCCATCTTGAATTTCCACGATATTCACTGTATGACAATTCTCACCTTGAATGTACCCATACTACCAGTACATGTTTATTTTCCTTTGCCGAATAAATAAATAAATCAGAATCTTGAATCAGAATCTTGATGGGGGAAGACGACCCTCTGTCAAGGGAGGACAATTTTCTTCATCCATCACCCTAAAGTCTTGGCCTTCCTTTCTGTTTAAACTGTAGGACTCCTAATGGGTTTCCAATCTAGATAAGACTTGAAGGTTTGCATGGTGGAAGAACGTAGTGGAAGGTTTACAATGACACCATGTATATCTTCTCTTTTCAAGAAGTGTGGCTCTGAAAAGAGCCGGTAACTCAACGTATCGGATGGTGTGCACTCTGCCTGTCGTCAGGAGACGTCACCATGGTGTCACTGTCACTGCAAACCTTCCACTAAGGGTTTCAAATCTGCTTGCTAATACCATGGAGGATATTCCTCCATGCTAATACTAGAAAAAAATATGTACACACTTTGAGGCCCTTTCTCAGGGAATGTGATATTTTAGACATTTTGCTCTAGATTACAACATACACAAATGAGAGCGTTGGTAGCAATCGGGCTGAATTTCGACAAGCTTCATAACTTGTCCACACTAGAAATACTCGAAAAGTACCCCGGACTGAACCCAATTTGTTCCAAGGAATTCATGATATTATTGATATTGAACACATTCTATTGATTATTTGGGTTACTTCAATGTACAATACTGTATATATACATGATTTTTCAGGTAGAATCTTTGCTAATCCCAGAGGGGAATGGAGATAGGAAAGGGTGGGTCCATATTGCAGAGGCTCATACCAGTGTTAATTACCAGAGTTTTTTCATGCCCAAACTACCTTGTAGTTTGCACAGCGATCAGAAGACACAAGCAGACAGCTGAACAACAAACAGAGCATCACTGAGGTACCATAACTTGACTTGAACCAGTCGTGCACTAAATTCAGCAGAATCAGAAAGCTTTCTGCACAACCAAAGAGCCGAAGTCAGTGCCATCAAAGGTTACTTTTTTTAAAGAAAAATTGTTAAAAAGAAAGAATGATTGAGTTCAGAGAATCGTATCCCGATGCAAAGTTACACACATGTTCTTTCCCATGTTTTTTGGTATGGAGTGACTTGGGTATGAAGCGACTTGGGTGTGAAGCGACTTGGGCAAGAAGTATCTTGGGTACAAAGTGACTTGGATACAAAATGACCGACAAGCTTTTCAACGCCATTCATGAACTCTTTCCGTTAATACTTTTGCCCGTAAGATCGGCACAAATCCCGGAGGGAGAGGAGTTTGGGGAAAGAAAGGAGGAGCCCAGAGGTGTTTGAAAGAAATTCCGACTTACCTCCCAAGCGCACTGCGTGTCCTTGACGATGAGTCTCTCCACACCGGCAAAGGGGCCAAACCTCTCGCCGACGGGTATATCAACCAGCGAGAAGACGCCCAGCCCCGCCTCCACGATGCACGACTCCCGCAGCTCAAACTCCGGCGGCAGCACCACGTCCTCGGGGATGTAGACGGGCGTCGGCGAGTGCTGCTGCGGCTGGCTGTGTCGTGGCGGCGGCAGCGGCAGCGGCAGCTGCTGCTGCTGCTGCTGCCGGTGGTAGGCCTCCACGGTGCCGTTGCTGCTGTCGGTGGTGTAGGCATCGGTGGCGGTGGTGACGGGAGAGGGCTGCCGGAGAGACAGCCCCTGGGAGGGTTGCTGAGGTGAGGATGGGTAGTCCTGGCAAGCTTCGTCTTCCATGATCTCACCGTGCTCACCTGAATCAAGACAACAACAATACCGGTATACGGATCAGACTTTTATTACAGGATGACCAGATGGCAGGGGGGGGGAGTGCATGAGCTTTCGCGGCCACCAGCTACTTCACCGGAAGGAGGGAGAGGATGAGAAGCTATAGCGGGCCCAGCTTCACAGACCAGGTTTTAACAGCTTCTGGCGTGTTCGGCTAGCATTGGCCACACAGTTGGGCGATGGGCACTTCCCGTAAGTCAACACAACAGCAGCAAGGAGGACACTGACTGGGTGTCTTTTTCAAGGGAATCGAGCCGGCGTGGTATCTCCGCAGGACTCGGTTTTGGTCACAGTTCTGGCTGTCCGGGCTTTAACACACCAAAGCAGGCACTGGGTTGGCCCTCATGAGTGTACGCACGCAACGGCCGGATTGAGGTGCAAAAACTCAGCCAACAAGCAGACATGAAAGGTGCATTATCCCATCAGACAGCGGACCGCGGCCCCCCCCCCCCAAAAAAAAAAAAAAAAAAAAAAAACACCCAGAAGAAGGACTCAGACACCCTCCTCAGTTAACACTTTGGTGTGCAGACACGAACGTGAAACTCCAAATGGCAACCAATATGCATTACAACGATGAAAATATCAGCATTGACATGTTAAAGTCCGTTCCAAAAGTTCTCCTCAATTCCCTCTCTGGAAGAGCAGCACCCAACGAACCCAATTATCTGCGCTTAAAAATACTGACAAAGAATAATGTTTTTTTAACTCGGCAGACACAAAAGTGAATCACTTTGATTACAGAACGGGGTTGGGGGAAAAACAAAATAAAACAACTTACAATGGAGCAGCATTGGCAATCTGTTGGATTCAAGGAGAAGAGTGTTGAAGTAAACTGGGTCTCGGCGCAATGTAATATACCCAAGGAAGTGTCGCGGGAAATTTGTTACAGAGCGCTAACACGAAGGCTCTATGTTCCAGGCCAATGGCACAGACATATAGCAGATGTACGTATCCTCACGCAATAGATCACACACTCCTAGCTCCGGCAGATCCCCAAACTAACCACCCGAAAATACTTCCAAAAAAAAAAAAAAAACACTGCAGGTTTAATCCCCCAGTTGACCCATGCCAGTATCCCCCGCCCAAACAACTCCAAGTTCAAGCCAACTCGCCTGATAATTCTAAGCCACCATCTTTATAAACTATCTATCCGAATACCAAACAGTGTTGCCTGAGCTGCCAGTCTTCCAGGTATTACCACATGCTCTGTGCCCTGCACACACACAGCCATTGAATTTCCACACTGCATTGATTGAAGCAACCCCAACCAACCAACCCCCCCCCCCCCCCACATCATCCACTCTGGTTAAGCCAGCTGCAAACAGTGCCTGTGATTGGTCAGACATTGGCAATATGCAAACAGGACTCTTCCATTCCGGGGCCTGACCCCAGCGTGGAGTGGAACAGCCCGGCCTTGTGGGCTGAGTTAAGGGCAGGGGCTTACACCAACCTTGTTGTATGGTACTACTATGGCAAATAAATTTTCAGTGATTCACTGTAATCACTTGGGCCTATACACACTAAACAGAAACAGGCTATTCTTTAATAAACTCAGGCAGATAAACTATGTAAACATGCACACATAAATTTGCATTCATTTAACAGCTGGGAGAAAGGCATTAATCCTGTTTAACTTGGAGGGTCTCTCAGAAGTCTGTCAGCAGCCAGCGTTGCCTGAACCATGTTGTGCTGAGTCTATGAGCTTGTACACCTACTACGGACACACTGGAATGGCTGCTGTACTAAAAATGAAGCACTTTTGAATGATTGAAAATGTTGACTTCCTAATTGCTTCCCACTTTTCTACTGCTGCCATGCGGTGTTATGTACACATCAGAAAACAGTCGTCAACACCATGGGAAAGCATAGGACTCTTATTTGATGCTGATTACCGGTACACATTTTGAAGAAGGGGTTTCCTTCATTATGGTCATAATGAGAGGCAACTGAGTTTTGACCGGGATTTACCTCAGGTCACAGGGGAGGGTAGGGGTGGGTGGGGGGGGGAAGCATGCAAAGATAGGAAGATTTCATTGTTGGCGATGCAGTGATAGAGGACCGGAGTTGTTGGTTCCACATCAAGAGGGGGGGGGGAGGGGGCACCAAAAATTAAACCTGAATGAACTCAAGGTGATGTCCTTCAACTGATCACGGGGGCGATAAGACTACCGTAAATACTCATGAAAGGGGGGGGGGGGTGCACCCACAGATCATGGAGGGGACAAATCCTTTCCAGTCCTAGATTGTTTTGCAGGGGGGGGGGAGATGCCAATCGGATCGTCCTAACCCAGAGTGACAGTCCAAGAAAGGAGGGGTGTCCTGGAAAAACTTAGGCCATTACCGACTTCCTCCGAAGAAATCGCAGAATTTAAAGATCCAATGTCAATTATTGGGCTAGAGCAGCACAGAAGCCCCCTCCAACCCCCCCCCCCCTTCTCGGCAAAGAAGAAAGCATTCCACATCCTGTGTTCTTACTTAGATCCCATTTATATTGGGGAGAGGATAGCCGTGCTCTCTCTCTCTTTCTCTGTGTCTCTTTGGAGTCGCAGAGGGTAACAGGAAGCAACATGTGGCGCTCATTTGAGACGGGACACTCCAGAGTCGGACAGGAGCCCCCAAATCACCACAATTGGTATAATTTCCACACAATTAAGGGTGCTCCATCTCTGAATGTCTTTCTTAACTAGATATGAAAGAACCTCCCCCCCTCTCACCCCCTCCACCCAACTCACCCCTACCCACCCAAAGTGGCCCGGGCGGTTTGGAGGTTTTTTGGAACTGCTACTGCAGGATGCACGGCGGGGGAGGCAGTGGGGCCGGCAGTTGGGTGGGCATCCAAGGGAACGGGGAGGAAAGGGGGGGGGGGGTTGAAGAGAACTGCCGGGACGCAGGTAGACAGGAATCTGACAGATGACACTCTTGTCCCCGGCTTTGAGGAAGAAGCATACATTATCCAGATTGTCTTTCCCCCCTACACGCACACAGACGCACAACCAATAACCAAAACAGAGACAGCCCACCCATTTTTAAAAATAAAATAGAAGACAAGACAACAGTGAAAGACAACAGTGAAAGCCTTAATCGAATCATAACCCACATGGGATGATCCACTGCAAAATGTTAAACCCCCTTCACCTTTTCATCTCTCTCGCTTACCCCCCTCCTCTCCTAGACCCTCTCCCCTCCACCCTCCTCCCTCCCTCCCCCTCTCCTTCAAAGGAGAAATTGAGGTATCGGGTGTTCGCAGGCGTGCTAGGGGCCCCCTCCCTGGAGGGGTGGAGGGTATAATTTTTTTTTTTTAACCCGTGGGCTAGGCGTGGTGCACCTGCGAGCGCAGGAAGGCTGTCGTGTCCTGCTGACCTGTACGAAGAAAGTTAGTCAATCCTGACACATTCCTATCTGATATCTGCGTTATCTTGGCAATGTTGGCTTAGCCGGTATCCTTCCAAGGTGAATTAGCCAACTCTCTGGGGTAAGCCACCTAAGGGAGGAGGAGGGATTTGTTTTTTCTTCATTTTTTCATCCTCCCCCCACCCCCCCCCCCCATTTTACTTCAAAACTAAACCGTTGCCGTGGCAGGGCATAGATAGGCACATGCGAGGTAACTGCATGGTATGCCGTCATCAGAGGCACACATTTTATAGGTCATTCTAGGAGAAAAATCATCCCCCCCCAAAAAAAAAAAAAACAAGGAAAAAAATACACTAAAAAAAAAAACCAGATTAAGGTTATAGGCCTAGTACAGTTTTCATGTCAACAGGTGTAAGCACACAATGTAGACCGTTTTAAGGTCATTTCATATAGTTACATTGATATTCATTCGTGAGGCTGGGACTAATCCTTCCTGACTGAGTGAGGTTCTTTCAATAGACAGGATGGCCTATTTATTATGGTCCATGGCAGGGCTATCCTTGGTGGGGGGGGGGCACCCTCGCTTCACCTCTCCTCAGAGAAGGACACTGCAGTCTCAGCTCAGGACTGTACCGAGCTTCCAATGTCAGCGGCTCTGCACTAGTAGAGAGGCTTTAGCCGCGTCCGCACTGGACTTAAAATGGGTAAACTAACCGAGCAAATGGGTAAATTGACCATTTTAAGTCCAGTGCGGACAGCCCAGGAAGTTTTCCTCCCACGTAACTTACCCGACTCCAGTGGGTAGTTTAACCAACCAACTTCTGCCCGGTTAAATTGACCAGGTCAATTTAACCAATTTAATCCAATCCGGACACGACATCTCGGTAAACGACTCAGTAAAAAACCACATCCGGCGCCCCGCACGTTACGTTACAGTATGCAAGATTCGTGCGGGCGCAGGGTAACAACGTGTTTGTGTACCTAGAGTATACACACATGTACACGAGTCGGTTAGTTTTACCGATCGTCTCGGTTAGTTTACCCGAGTCGAAAAGTCCAAGTGCGGACGCCGGGAAGATTTACCCATTGGAATGTTACATACGGGCTCGGTAAAAAATAAGTCCAGTGCGGACAAAGCTTTTGTTACAATGTGCTACACAGAGGGTAGTACGCGCTGATCTCACTTCGGGATGAAGCGGGACAGATCGAAGACATTACACTCGCGGAGGCCTCAATTTGTGCCCCGCAAAATAAAATAAAAAACCTGACTGTTCGGCAATCGAAAGTAAGGACAGAAAGGGGGTGTTGCAATTACAACCTGGAAGATTTTTTTTCCCCAAGGTATGGTGGCGCCCTAGAAACTCAAGCTGGGCCCAGAGATGCTAACAAATGCCACGGACTGACAGTCAGGGGAGTAGCTGTGGGACTGATAAGTCCAGCCTATGTGCGCCTGCCCAGCGCGATTACCTGCCGACTTTCTGTCAGTGGCCACGTTTTCCCAATTTGGGCATGCGCGGGAACCGCGACTGGGAGACCTTTTGTCAGATTCCATCGAGATACTGTTCACGAAGCCCTGATAAAGAGCACAAACTGGGTGTACATAGAGAAAAGGGAGACAGGGGGAAGAGAGAGGGTGAGAGAGAGAGGGGGAGACAGACAGAGAGAGAGAGAGAGAGAGAGAGAGAGAGAGAGAGAGAGAGAGAGAGGGAGAGAGACAGGGAGAGAGAGAGACAGGGAGAGAGAGAGAGAGAGAGGGAGAGAGAGAGGGAGAGAGAGAGAGAGAGGGAGAGAGAGAGAGAGAGAGAGAGAGAGAGAGAAAAGACGAGAAAGGGAAAGAGAGATGGCAGGAGAGAGAGGGGGTGGGAGAGAGATAGAGGGAGAGAGAGAAAGAGGATTGTAGACAGAGCAATAGAAAGAGAGACGAAGAGAGAGGGAAGGAGAGATGGCAGGAGAGAGACAGGGGGAGAGAGGGGGAGAGAGAGAGGGTGTAGAGAGAGAAAGAGAAAGAGAGACAACGAGAGAGGGAAGGAGAGATGGCAGGAGAGATGGCAGGAGAGAGAGGAAGGTGGGAAAGAGAGAGGGGGAGGGTGAGAGAGAGGGAGAGAGAGGGTGAGGGAGAAAGAGAGGGAGAGGGTGAGAGATGGAGAGAGAGAGAGAGGGTGTAGAGAGAGAAAGAGAAAGAGAGAAGAGAGAGGGAAAGAGAGATGGCAGGAGAGAGAGGGGTGGGAGAGAGAGAGGGAGAGAGTGAGAGAGAGGGTGAGAGAGAGAGGGAGAGAGAGAGAGGGTGTAGAGAGAGAAAAAAAAAGAAGAGAGAGGGAATGAGAGACGGCAGGAGAGAGGGGAGAGAGAGATGGAGAGAGTGGAGAGAGGGAGAAAGATGGAGAGAGAAAGAGGAAGAGAGAGAGAGGAGGGAGAGAGAAAGACATAGAGGGAGAGGGGACAGACAAAGAGAGATTTAGGGAGAGAGGGTGAGGGAAAGGGATACGAGGAACACATGGATGTCTAACTCAAAAGGTTAAATTCTATCTGATTGATCACACCCTTCAGCCCGAGAAACTGTGTAGCCATCCTCCTTCACTCTTGAGCAGAAAGCCGACCGAAGCTCCCCAAACTCTGTCTACCGCTAGACCTATTCTAGGCAATCCTTCAATGGGGGCCAATTAAGCCCTACTGCATCAATTATCTTTCGTTTGGAGAACTGAGAAGCAACCCCTATGTCCACCTACCCACCTGCTGCCTTCTTGGCCCCATTTTAAAGACACTTTTAAACAAGTTCCTCACAAAATTTTAGAAGATGGTTCTTACAATCACAAACCCATCCAATTCATTACTGTTAAATTATTTATCAAATTGTCAAATTTCCATTCAAATGATTTTAATTCCAGTCATCTTTAAAGAACACAAACATGCTTTACTGATAACATCCAATTTCAGTGTTCAAAAAGTCGCATTGAACTGCAAAGTTACAGGTTTGCAGAAATCAAAATTAACTTGGGGTTAAATAAATCGGTATTGTTATAAAAACCCATTGTGTCTATCAGTTTTGAGACCAAAAATGATTAATTTATCAAAAAAAACACTACATTTTGGAGATGAACGTACTACGTCACAGACAGAATTTGTGGTCAGCCTTGAGGTCGTGCGCTTTGCACTGGCCCTGCATTGTCTCTATTGTCTATCAGCCGTAAATACCGCACTGTCACATGCGCAGTAGCGCACTTTACCGTCTCAGCATTTCGATCACCTCGCTCGGCTGCTTTTGGTCTGTATGTGACGTCACACTGACATGCTCACAGAGGGGATTTTTGGGGGGCGGGGCGAACATGGACTTTTTTCAACGTTTTGGGGCGAAATTAGGCGCTAACAATAATTTTTAAGATCATTCCTGTATTTATTAAATTGTGAACATTACCTAAGAAGAGTTTTCAGCTCTTTTTTTTCAAATCCTATTTTTGTAGACCTAGCCTTTGAGAAAGGTCCTGCAATAGGATGGAAATGTCAGGTCCCTCCCTAATCTTGGATAACTTCTTGTACAGAGAACAAAACATGTGACTCACTAGGGAACCCTGCCTAGCAATTAATCTAAAGATGTTGTTTCTGAACCCGACTATAATTTTAACAATCACCAGAATGGCTACGGTCTGATTTGTATCTTATCACGGGCTGAGCCGTCTTGAGTTTGACCTCACCACGTACCGGTGCCGGCCCAAACCCCATTCCTTGCCAGAGCTCATAATATCCCCGGTAATGCATCAACAGTGTTATCTCAGCTGACAATCCTTCTCTCTCTTCCCCCCCTCCCCCCTTCTTTCTTTGGCACTGCATGGCCGGCCTGGTTCTCATTTCCAAGACCTGGCCGGCAGGGAAGAAGAAGCTGATTGCACTGCCCGGACAGGAAATTGGCAAACATGGCAGTCATGGAACTTGCATAGCGCTTGCACCTCAAA
This sequence comes from Luidia sarsii, assembly GCA_949987565.1. Taxonomy (NCBI): domain Eukaryota; kingdom Metazoa; phylum Echinodermata; class Asteroidea; order Paxillosida; family Luidiidae; genus Luidia; species Luidia sarsii. The sequence continues at coordinate 2,749,912 of OX465115.1, forward strand.
AGGAGGTGTGCTGGAGATGGTGAGGAAGGGGAGGGAGGGAGGGTAAGGTTCCCAACAATCAGGTGGTAAGTGCCCGTGTAGGTTGTAGACATAAATGCCTACGAAAACGTGGCAGTAATGGCCGCCGCTGAGCAAAAAGTCTCTCGTAGCCCATCACGTAGCTCACCGTGTGCGCTGATCTGAGATTTCTTTCTCAAGAGGCTGTGAGACCAATATCTATCATGTTTGATATCTTAAGGTGATATACAAAAATGTTGCAAACTGCTTACTGACTAAAATTACCGAAAAGTAAATCTAAAATTTAGTGGGCCTGACGTTTCAATCCTAGCAGGACCTTTCTTTCTGCCTTTGAGAAAGGTCCTGCTAGGATCGAAACGTCAGGCCCACTAAATTTTAGATTTATGTTTGATATCTGTTCGCCTCGCGTGGATGCAAACACATCGTGTGTGGCGATTTGAGCTATGCGGTGAGCTAACTTGAGCTAGTATGCGCTGAGTAAAAAAATTACAACTGGCAAATGAAAGCGTGCACTCTGTTCACACGATGGTTTCCAAAAATAATTTTTTTTACTCAGCAAGGAGCTCAAGTCGCCGCACACGATAAAAACTGAAAACTGCTGGGTTGAGTTTGGTCGATATTGCGCATTTTTGTCAACGGAATATTCCTGGGCTCTCTCTCTTTATCACCGGCGCTCAAAAGCGTTTGATTTGTCGCACTTAGAGATACTAAAGGAAATTGACACTGGTTGTGCCAGCTGTACGCGTTTTACATTCAGCGCTTAAAAAAAAAAAAAAAAAAAAAAAAAAACGTTGGGTCCCCCGACTCCCCCCCCCTGGTTATCAAAATGTGCCATCGACGCATGAGGACTCCGACTCTCTGAGCCCATCCAAAACTGTTCCCCTGCGCTAATAGATTGCATATCCACAACATAGAAATTGACACGTTACGAGTTAATCCCAACGGAGTCGGATTTGTCCAACTGCACTTGTAAGTCGGGGGGGGGGGGGAGGGGAGGGGGGGGTCGGAGATTGTTCTGTATCTCGGGGAAGCATGGTAAGTGTTGATACACGGGTTCATAAGTGGGTCTGTTGAAAGGACCCGCCGAAGACATGGAGAAAGAGAGAGAGAGAGAGGGAGATAGAGAGAGCGAGGGAGAGAGGGAGTGAGGGGGTGACTCTCTCTTTCTCTCTCCCCCTCTCTCTCTCTCTCTCTCTCTCTCTTTAGCCCGAATATCACCTGCAATACACTCATTGAGTCGATCCGGTGATAATTGAGAAAACCCTTAGACAGTCTGTGGAGTTGAATGTCTCACCGTCCCTCACCAAGGTTTCCGTAACCCCGGCCCGTACGTCCTCTCTGAAATGTGATAGCAGACCCCCCCCCCCCCTCTCTCCCTCCCTCCTTCCCTTCAAAAAGAATCTGGCGTCTCCCAAAAGTTGCCCGAGATCGGCTGTGACTACACGGAGCAGGGGAGCGGGCAGAGGAGGAGGGGGGGGGAGGGGGGGTAGGTACTCCGACTGAAGGCATGTCGATGGACTATCATGCGCAACGCACTCTACTGTCCTTATCCTGTGTTAATTGACCAATTCTACAAAGAAAAAATCCAGGCTTCCTGTTCTGATTAAACTCGGCAAGTTGTCGTTCAACCCCCCCCCCCCCCTCATCCCCCTCATCCCCCTCATCCCCCTCATCCCCCTCTCCTCCCCCCTACTTTCATCCACCCTCAGACGTTCACCTCCTCTCAATCACTCCTACTTGATGGCATCCTCAAACTCGTATTATCTTTCGGGATTAAAAAATCACATAAAGATATTTCCCTGGACTTCGGGGAGAGAGGGGGAAGAGGGGGAGAGGAGGGAGGGAGGGAGGGGGGAGGTGAGCGTTTCCTGGGGCCCCTTTGAGTCAAAGTATCTGCCTTGGGTTGGCGGTCATGAGCAGGGGGGAGAGGGGGGGAGGGGAGAGAAAGAGAGAGAGAGAGAGGGAGAGAGAGACCGGCTCCACACTGCAGGAATGATTTAAGCAGAGGCTCTGCCGAAATGAAGGGCTGCCGGTATTGGCCGCCACTGGGGAATTCAGGCTCCAGTGACTTGCAGAAAGATCTCAGAAGTCTATGACCTTTCACGGGAGCAGACCTTCACATGACCTAGCCTATACACAGGTCCAAACCCCCCCCCCCCACACTCTCACCTCGCCACGCCTCTCTCACTCCTCCTCCCCTGAGGGTAAAGGGGGGGGGGTTTGGCGGATTCACCAAAGGTACCACCGCTGAAAATCGGGCAAATTGTGTGTGTGCACGCGCGTCTGTGTCTGCGTCTGCGTGTGCGTGTGTGTGTGTGTGTGGAAATCACTTCTCCTTAACCGCAGTGGGAGGGAGGTCGTCATGGGCTGCATCAGAACCCCCCAACTCCGAGGAGAGGAGGGGAAGGGGGAGGGGTGCGGGGGCTCAGCAGGGGAAAAAAGTCAAGGGGAAATCATGTAGGATTTAAGGTTTACTGAGCGACATGTCTGTTTCCTTGCGTCCCATCCTGCCGGTAATCAAACCAAGGAGGTGGGACTTTTCTCGGGACAAGGGGGAGTGACTGTCATGGATGTGTGCTGATAAACGTCTGCAAAGGTGAATCCCCTAGTTGACGCTAATTTAAAATTTTAAAAAAAAAAAAAAAAAAAAAAAAAAAAGACGAAAAATCGGTGCTGCTTCACGAGTGCGTGCGTGCCTGCCTGACTGCCTGCCAAATACCTGGGGCTTTTGAAGGTGAGGGGGTAGGAGGGGGGGAGATGAGAGGGGGGAGCTTTGGGGCCATGCCTATGCCTGTGAAAAGCTGAACTTAGGGAATTTTCACTCATAATGGCAGGCGGCCAGTAGGGAAAGGTGAAGGATAAGGCTGTTAAGGGATGCTCGAAGTTTTCGGGGTAAGATGTACGAGGAAAGAGGTGCAAGCGGGGCACTGGGCAGAATCAATCCCACTCTCCAATGTGCCGGGGATGAGCGCTCTGGAGGCAATCTGATGCACATTTGCGCGATTTCCAAGCGGAAGCGCGGACTGGATCCAGGGAGAGGCATGACCTGCACACACATACATACGACTTACGAGTGTGTATGTATACAATCCGTGCATGCACAGGCAGTGTATCATCAGATGGCCGCATGCTTTGTGCATTTATGAATTGAATCCACACCGACTAATTGAAAGCGGCAGTGATGATGCGAGGGCACTGCACACACGCACCCTTACACCCCTATACTTGTGGGCTATTTCCTTTGTTCTCGTGTACTAAAAAATCACTCCTAGAAAAGCCTAATTCAAATCGCTCCCTTTCGAACCAGAATCACTTTCCTGGGCTGAAATTTCTAGCGAACGTCCCTTATATGATATTAGTTCTATTTGCGACGGATAAACATACCTCGGAAATTTCCCCTTTTTGAGTTAATTCCAAATAACCAGTTTCGTGAAAACCTTATGGGGTACCCAAAAAAGTACCCCACACACACACACACACCAACACACAGAGGGCATGCACGACCGTAGGTACAGTGTAGGAGAGTGCCTTCCCTCACTCCTCTCCCTGGGTCTCTCCCCACTGCCAGCGTGGTCGTTACAGGATCGGGCCGCACCTGCAATCACCTGTGGCCCATTTGCGTTCAGGCTCCCCAAGCACTGCCCGCTGGAGTTTCACGCCCAACCGGAACCCCAATTAGCATCCCAGGAAAAACAAAAGCCTCGGCATCGGACCAGTGACCCCCCCCCTCTCCCCTCCCCTCCCTCCTCCTCCTCTGAGCCTCCCCCACCCATTTGGAACCGGTGCCCGCCTCCATCATCTCACTGCCTCCGAGGGATATGCCAAGGGCTATGCGGAGGTTGCTTGATTGGGGAGCGAGAGAGCAGGGGCAGTAAGGGAAGGGGGGGAGCAAGGCAGGGACACAATATGAACGCTCGAGTTTGGCAGCAAGTCCAACCACCCCTGATTTAATCCAACTACCAGTCCACCCTACAAGCATACAGCGTGTGGTTACTATGTGTATACCAGCGCCTCAGTCGTTCACACACCTGTGCTCGTGCATGTAGCTTTACACACTGATGAACTGCCTCTAATGTCCTTGATCCCTGCTTGCACCGGCTAGCAGCAAGGTATTCAGAGCTAGCAGCACGTGCAGACAGACGCACGTACTGTATGCACAATGCCCCGCCAAAGTTGAGGACGGCATACTGCAGTTTGCTGCATGACTTGGCAAACCCGGTCAGGAGTGACATTTACAGTGAGTTTTACTGCTGCGTGAACAGCCCCGCTTGATTCTGGTCCAGTCCCCCCCAAAAAAAAAATATAAAAAAAATATTAATTTCACACCTGAGTATTCAGCTATTCAGTGGATATGAAGCTGAAGAAGAATACTTGGGGCATTTCAATCTGAAGTATGAACATAGGGAAAGACCAGAATTATCTTTCTTTAAAGCCCCTACACAACATTGGTAAGATTAAAAAACAGACATATTCACAGATTTACATGAAACTTTTACAGTTTGAAGATGGTTATATATAGTAGAAACCTCCCACTGAAATATTTCTGCCTAAAATGCTGTATTTTGGGAGAAAAGAGTTCAGAAATAATGTACGTATCACCCCCAGATCTAAACATTTTCAAGAAACAAATGTTCAAAGCATTTTTTCACTATTTTCCAGTTGGAGGATTGAGCTGAAATTTTCACAGGTATCCATGACCTCGACCAATGTTGTGTTATCCCTTTAAGCACGCTGTCACTTTTGGGGACGCAAATCTCTTTTTCAAAGTTTCGCTGATAAGCAAAAGGTCTTAGAAAATCGCTTTCTAATTTTAAAACCTTTCGGGCAAGCCTTGCTGGCAGTTAGGCATGAGTTTCCAATCAGAACGAAGACATGAATGTGTACAACAGAAATTGGTTTCGATCCCTGCAAGTGAGTGAAACCGGGCCATTTTTTGTTTTATAAAAAAGGGTCGGTTTAATGAGAACCGGGCCCGGAGTAAGTTATCAAAGAGGTGGGTGTGGGGAAATAAGGGGGAGAGTGATTGAGGAGGAGGAGGAGGAGGAGGAGGAGGAGGAGGAGGAGGAGGAGGAGGAGGAGGAGGAGGAGAAGGAGGAGGAGGGGGGGGACTGATGCCAGAATGAACAGGGCCAAAGTTCTTGCACACCCCTGCCCCTTTCCATGTTCCTTCTAGATGTTGATACATGCACCTGTACCCTCTTCCTGTTCGGGGAGGGGGGGGGCAAGGGTAGTCGACATGACCCCTTTGGTGGTGTCCCAGGTGGATAAGTAAGGTATAGTCAGAGGGTACCTGGTAGTCATAGGGGTACAGGGAGCTGGTACACACATAGGCCGGTACCCATGCACATTGATCACCCCCCCCCCCTCCCCTCCCTCCCCCTTCAAAGCTGCTAAGACTTCGGTCCGCATTTGTTGATCTCGAATGTTGAAAATAACACTTAGCGATGCTATTCAAGAGAAAATGGCCAAAGTGGTTACCCAATAGACTGGACAAACTCTATGGGACGGGCAAGAAGATGATGAGCACATGATCGCGGTGGGGATGGTGATGACGACGACAAAGAAAGAGGAGGAGAAATGGCTCTCAGTGGAAAACCAGAGATCTTTTTCCTTGAAATCGCAGGTGCAAAATGCATCAATGTCTGCGGACGTGGACATGTGTTTCGAGTTTCCACCAATAAAAGTGTGCCCAAATATCATTTCTTCTCACCTTGACAAAATATCAGTTTCCACCAGAGCTTGTTTTGAAACAAACTTCAGACTGTCTTAGTGGGGTTATTAGCAGGGGGAGTGGGGGGGGCACCTTGGCCCTCTGGCCTTGTCACCTATTAAATTAGCTACTTGTAGCCAGACCGCTCACTAGGTGCGACCCCGCTTGGAGCAACGGGAGCCAGACTCTCATCACTGTCTGCAGGCGTTGTGGGGACCAGGGGGGAGGGGGGGGGTCAGAATCTTCATTACCCCGCGAGAGACGCCCGGCCATTACCGGCCGTGAAAACACCTGAAAAAATGTTGCCCCAACTCGCAACTTTTTGGTTTTCCGTTAAACCAACAACAACAGGATAGGAAGGGAGAGTGGGAGAGAGAATGGGATCCCAGAGGGGGTGTTTTGATGGCTCCCAGATGAGTTAGGCTGACTGTATTGAGTGCATGCTGAAAGCCCGCTCAAAAAAGGGAAAGCTTACTATTAGGGGAAATTAATGGGTATACCCATAGACCGCACTCTCCTAATTCATTGGCTGTGTCCTAAAATTACATGTACATGGAAGCCGTTAGCCAATTCCAAATATACTCGTGCAGTTATAACTAGCCGTAGCCACTGATCTGCCTGCAGTCTCAAGAGGTCGGGGGGGGGGGGGGGGGGGGGGAAGGGGGCCGGGAGAAAGACAAAAAGAAGGAGTCTTAATGTCCGACCATCATTCAAAGGTTCTCTGCAGTAAGAGGCCGTGGGGGTGACCCGCTATGAATGCGGATTTGTACGAGTGAATAGACTGATTATCTTGGCCGAAACAGAACCTGGAACAAGATGATGCCTACTTGTTCAAAGCAAGTGATAGCTTTTCCCCCTAACATCGACACAAGAGACACAATGTCTTCCCTGGTGTCCGTGACAGCCAACAGGATGGCCATTGTATCATCCGTAGTTTTAAGGAAACCAAACACACAAACTAGCACCCCCAGGTTTTCTTTTAAAGGGGGGGGGGAGGAGGGAGGGGAGAAGGGGATATCACTGATGTTATTCTCAGTTCTCTGCCCCTCTTTCCTTTCCTTCTTCTCTGTCTCTCTTGTGTGTCTCACTCCCGGTCTCTCTCCCTCGCCCAGCGCTCTGTGGGGGGAAACCTAAGCCGCACCACCATTTCTCCTTGGCAGTCACATGTAACTCCTCAACCTGGCTGGGAGATACGGGAGCCCAAAGACTAAACAACAAAGGTAGTCCTGGCTGGAGATCAGGCGTCAGTGTACAATGCAACGGGGGCCCCGTGTTTTTCTTCTTCTTCGGACTGATTTAGGAAGCCACACCACTCTGGACACAGTTGTTGGTTCTCGTGGCATCGGGTTATCAGTTGGTTGGTTTGAAGTCCCCCCCCCCTAACCTTTGGACAATGCCTTTACTCAAAGTGAGCCGATATCTTTGGCACCAGGACACTGGGAAAGCTGATCGTAACCGAGCCGAGGATGAGGGAGACCTGTTCTTTTTGTTCTCACGCCTCATTAAAACTCGCCTCGCATCAATCTCCCTCCCTGCACAGGAGCGAGGCAGCCTTGCTCTGTGGTCTCCAAGGACACAACCAGAGACACACAAAAAAAGCAAGCTTTCGGGAAGAAAACGTGGGATAAACCTCACCAGCTGATTCAGCAAACTGTGGACCTCACATTCAAAGAATTGCCGCTACAAAAAAAAATCCACATTTTCAAAAAAAATGCTCAAAAGTTGAACATAGCAAGGGAAACCCCGACTGAGATATCTAAAGCAAAATTGAATTGAAAACTCGGCAAGGGAACATTTGGACCGGGGCTTGAATCCGAGACCACTGGCTTAACGTATCAGGGGTGGATTTCACAAAGCCTTGCGGTGCACAGTAGCTCAACTTACGATGGACAACCCATCGTAAGTTGTGATAGGCCGTATAGTTTCTGGGCGTTACTCATCATCCTGTGATTGATCGTAATTTACGATGAGTTTAGTGAAATCAACCCCAGCACTAATACATTACGCCATAGGTCTCGGGTTCAAAGCACAGATTCCAGTCAAATTTTCTGAGCCAATTTTTTTTTTTTTTTTTAATCCTCAAAAGTTGCTAGAACCTGAAAATTAACTCTAGAGTGGGGGGAAACATGTGAACATATGATGACTCAGGACATGTCTCTATATCTTAGGTAGCCAGCCACACCACCATAGTAATTGTATTATCAGGGGGCCAAATGGGTCTCCCAGTAGACCTGAACTTAAAAAAAAAAAATGGCTTTGAATTTTTCTAGTTCCTTAAGGTGACTGGCTGGGCGACTGACCTCCAACATTCCGGTGGACCGGTGCCAGCCTCTTATTTTTTTTTCGTATTAGTTTGCAATGGCACCTGGGCCACTGCCAGAGGCTTGTCCAGTGTGTACCCATCCTGTCTGGTTCCTGACCCCTGAGTCTGATCTAATGAACGCTAGACTGCCTGCCACTCAGCACTCAACACTCTCACCATCACCTGATGACTTGGATACATCCTTGCACTGGACTTGTGGACAAGGAGAGAGAGAGAGAGGGGAGGGAGGGAGGGAGAGGGGGGGAACTGTGTCTACCCGGTGATTGGGAAAGTTCAGAGTTTTGAGTGATGAGAGAATTGGGGTGCCAAAAAAAAATCCAGCCTTGAAACCCTACACTCGGGACTTTTTACCAGTACCCACAGAGCGCCATAGTCATACATGGTTGCTGTGACCACATATTCAAGAAAATGTATGCTCAGGTGAAACCTCTGGCGATAAGGAATGATTCAAATTCTGAAGAAGTAATAGGTTTTCGGTAGCACCATAAAAAATTATCTTTTGTGAGTAACGGGTATGTGTGGTTCTGAAAAGAAGCGGAGCAACTCAACGTTTCAAACAGTATGCTCTGTACATTGTGTACGTTTTCAGGAGATGAGCATACTGTTTTAAATGTCTAGTTCCTCCGGTTCTTGTCAGAACCACACATACTCACAAAAGAGGACTTTGCGTGGTGTCACCGCAAGCCTATTACTTCTTCTGCTGTTCTCGCCATGAAAGCCTAAATCTCTTTTGATTCTAATTCTGTACTGCTGGCCATGGGTTTGTGTTGGGACATGCATGTAGGTTTGGGAAAAACGGAAAGGTGTAATGATCTTCAGAGTAACTTTGCTGAGCATTCAAACGGCATTCCCAGTGGGGATTGATGAGAAATGAGCAGTGAGTTATGAGTGCGCTGTGGTGATCTTCATCTCCTGCAGAATGCTTGGTGTGAGGGAGTAGAAAGACTGGTATCCACTCAGAGACTCACAAGCTCATGTACATGTACTGTACATCTATTAACACTTAACAATCTCCCATAATTGCTGGTCTACTCGGGGCCCTGTCATTTTATGGAGCAGTCAATCCTAATAGTTCTAACAACAGGTAAAATAAGGGGGGAAAAAGTCAAGATCTCCCGATTCAAACCTTGAAGACAAGAACAGGCTAATTTGATCCACCGACCTACTGCTTCTACTCAGGCCGTGTCCTGACGAGGACAGCCACAGCCTCAGGGGATCCACTGGTCCTGATAGTGCCTGGACTGGCCGGAGCACCAAGGGTAGGGGCCTAGGGGATTTGTTTAGTGGTAGGCTTAGCAGCCCTGTAGGACACATTATGATAGGACAAGAGTCTGGTTGGTACCCTTCACTATTACCCAGACCATTGTGCCTTTACCAGGACCATTGACTGGGTGGACTTTTTTTTATGGGAGGGGATGGGGGTGGAGGGTTGGTTGAAACCAGTTGAAGGGGTGAGAGGAGGGGGAGGGTTGGGTATTTTCTTTTCTCATCTCCACCCCACTGCGCCTCTCAAATTGGTCTCCAAACAGCTTCCTCCCCCCATAGACCTGCTGTCTTTAATTAATTCCGTCCCACGCTGGTGCCCGTGTCCTGCCCTCACCCCACCTTGCAGCCCCACAAATGTTTCTGGGAAAACTGGCATGGACTGTGGCAGAGAGCCTCTATAAACATGTGCCCAGACACAGAGGGGGAAAAAAAGCAACAAATTCATAGGCTAATACAAAATAAAACCTGATACAGTTTGGTTTATTGGATGTGCATCACTGCCAACCTATCTTAAAGGAAATTAGGAATACTTCTGCTAAAAAAAAAGGAATCATAGAACAAATTGCATAGGAATATTTGTGTATTTCCAAGCCAAAGATCGAAATCTGTTGTCAAGAGCTTGTAAAAAGTGATAAATTTGTACCCCTTAAAAGAGGAATGATTTCTCCAAAATAAGAATGGTTGGCAGCCATGGATATGTATACTGGCAGACATAGGGCTGTGATTGCACTGGGTTTGCGTTCATTTTAGGTTTTTTTCACTTTTCAATTTGAGCTCCCCCAAACTCTCTCACAGGAGTCCTCTGGGTTATCCAAAGAAATCCAGATAAAACCTGAAGGTTTGCATGGTGGAAATACTACTAATTGGTAGGTTTGCAGTGACACAATGTAGCTCTTTTTTTTCAAGAAGTGTGGCTCTGAAAGAAGCCACTAACTCAACGTTTCGGGCAGTGTGTACCGTACTCTGCCCGTCGTCGGGTTGTCTCCTGATGACGGGCAGAGTACACACTGCCCGAAACGTTGAGTTACTGGCTCTTTTCAGAGCCACACTTCTTGAAAGTGAAGAGCTACATGGTATCACCGCAAACCTTCCACTAAGGTATCCAATGCTGGAGATGTTGGATTCTTCACCGAGGACAGAGTCTGCCCCGCTGGATTCTTACGAGAAATCCAAGTCTGCTACAATAGTGCGTTGTAAAAACCAAGAACCAGGCCCGCTCTCAACTCTCGCGAGGAGTCAAGAATCCTTCAATCCATAAACCTAATAAGAACTTAATTTCGGGGGGGTGAGGGGGGGGGGGTGGTGGAGGGGGAATGTGCCATGCTAAATCCAGTGGTTTGGGGCAATAACCAATTAGTCCACTGCAGCAGAAGTCAGACACGATTTGCTTATCACAAGGCCCTGTTAAGGAATTAGGTCCAAGTCATGTTCCCAGGCGCCTCTTACACGAAGGGGGGAAAAAAAGAAAAAGCTAAAAAAAAAATGAGGCAATTTGCAACCCTTCCGCACCCCGAAATTGGTGCTGTAAATCTTACGGTGCCCAAACGGAAAAGTGACAAGCGACAACCAGCACTTGGCAATTGGGCAGATTACCGGCTGTCCACACTGAACTTAATTTGGTTAAGTTGACAAGTGTCTAACTCAACGTTTACCGAGCCCCGTCCAGCCGTGCCCCAGACTGCACAGGCACGCTGCAGCGCTTCCCTCCAATGAGAAAGCCTTCCAGAGAAAGACAGAAGGGGCAGAAGGAGGGGGGGGGAAGAAAGAAAAAAAAGGGAGAGACCCATCACGATATTATTGGGCTAATCTCCGGTTTAACCGCAGGAGTGAAAAGTTGCACAAGAAGTGAGGAAGGGCACTTCGCGCCACTCCTGTCAAAACAACAGACAATATTTGCGGAGGGAAATGCCGTCAATGGTCCGAGTCATTGTGGTCTAATTTAAGTCCAATTGGCAACGTGAACTTGGGGTCATCTTCATTATGAAGTGTAACACCTGCAATACAGTTCACCGTAAACATACGCGCACGTCCATATTAAACAAAAAAGACAAATTGTGACCCGGCACAGCATAATGAAGAATAACCCAACTTTTGAGATTTTGAGGTTTACTAATGATGTGAAAGAGTATACCATAAGCTTTCAAATGATATCAAAATATAATATCCTCTTAGTCTAATACTTACAATTTCCGAAAATACAAAAACATGAAAATTAATTTGTAATCAAATTGTGAAGATACTTTAACTTCGAGCGTTGTTTACTCAAAAAGTGTTTTGGTGGGATATTCCTCATGTCGTTGTGCCAGGTCACAATTGCACTTGTCTACACTACAAAATGAGTAACATTTAAAACTAACCTCACTGCACCAGTGAACACTGAAATTTCAATGGTTGGAAAAGTTTGAGTGAAATAATGCAGAACGTAAGCACAGAGAGAGAGAGAGAGAGAGACAGACAGACAGAGACAGAGACAGAGGAGCCAGCCAGCCGGACGTCCTCCCGTAAGGGCCGGGGCGTTTAGACAAAGGGTCCGGTCTCACCTTGCTCAGGCACTAGTGTGCAGTACCCGGTATAGACAGACAGCATTCTTGTATATAGATTTTTTTCTGAAGGACATTGGTAATGGTTAATTGAAAGTTGAAAACCATAACAATGGCACTAACACTTTAGACAACAATAGTCAACATTTGGACGTTTCAGGTACACATAATTATTCTATTATCAAATACCAATTTTAGTTTTTTAAGCAACGCTCCATGTAGTTTGACTATTGCCTTCTACAAACGTTTTTGATGGGTTTCTTGGAAAAAGCAAAAGTGAAAGACATTTCTTATGTTAAAATCAGTTGTTGTACGCACACCTCTTGGAAATCCTCACTGAATTCGTGTTTTAAGACTTGAGGACGGACTACAGCAGGATATAAACCAAAACACTCGGACAAGATTTTCAACAGTGTACATTGTACACTGTACATAGTTAATTCGACTATCAAATCTATAATCCACACATCCCCCAATGATTTGTCTTGGCTCTATCAAGAAAGAAACTGACACAAAACATCACAGATTACCGGTAACACTCGGCATGAGTGTCTAGCCACACCGGAGATATAAAAGTTGACTTGTTTACCAGCCTTTCGACAAACATTCCAAAACAAGAAAACTCAGCCAATTTGGGCTCTACCCTCAGAATGCCTGATGTCCACAGATCTTATTCATTCCTCCCTGACCAGATGGCAAGCGGCCAATCAGGGCTCTTTACTCTGCCCAGCCAAAGTTATTTCTCTCCCGCCCGTCCGTCCGACGCTCAGCGCCCGTCGGAGATAAACATCTCCTCCTTCGTCGCAGTCCAGTGCTCGCCTGCGTTCAGGCACTTCGCTCACAGACACAATTAACCCCGTTTAACTTGTATCACGTCTGGCATTCCCCCGCCGTCTTGGTAATGGATACCTTCTGTGAGGTATGTCGGCGAAGACCCGACCATCCAGAGGATCTCTGCTTTCTGTTTTTCTGTCAACTCTCCTCTCAATCCCCCTACACTACCCCACCACCACCACCACCACCACCACCACCACTACCACCACCACCACCACCACCACCACTACCACCACCACCACCGCCACCACCACCACTACCCCACCACCACCACCACCACCACCACTACCACTACCACCACCACCACCACCACCACTACCACCACCACCACCACTACCACCACCGGCTTCACCACCACCACCACCACCACCACCACCACTACCACTACCACCACCACCACCACCACCACTACCACCACCACCACCACTACCACCACCACCACAGCCACCACCACTACCCCACCACCACCACCACCACCGCCACCGCCACCACCACCACCACCACCACCACCACTACCACCACCACTACCACCACCACCACCACCACCACCACCACCACCACCACCACCACCACCACCAACACCACCACCACCACTACCACCACCACCACCACCATAACCACCACCACCACCACCACCACCACCACCACCATAACCACCACCACCACCACGCCATAAAGGAGATCACAGAACTGCTTTGCCATTGATGAATGTGTTGAAGTTCACCCACTGCATACTGTTCATGAGTCTCACGGCTAATTGCTACAAACGCAGGCACAATCTTGCTACGTGTCCCTACATGAAAACAACCGATCCACTGTGTGGGACAGCACAGCATAAGAACTAGCACCAATACGAACCCATTTCAATAGGGCATCAACCCAAATAGTTCACTTTCACTCTACTTGCCACACATGCCTGCATGCATGTAGGATTCAAACAGTAAAGCCATTTTTTTGGTATTTCCAGTCACACATTCTGGCATCAATACAGTGCAAACTAGTAACTGCATTCTACAACATAATAGAAACCTAAGGCATGTAGTACATGTATTTAGCACCATAAAGATACTGTACATCAGATTCTGATACAGTGAAATGTGCATGTAAGCTCTGTACAAAAAACCAAATATGGCAGTCGGTCACAGTTCCAGATACCCCGAGACAGTCTAAATGTGGGTTACAGGGTTAATTGCTGTGTTATTGCTTTTCAATATCTGAAAAATAAATAGCAGAACAAAGAGCAACAGACTGACAGGCTGTTTCATTCCGTGGACACAATGCTGATAAATGCCACTGAATAACCTTCTGTGGAGAATTCAGAAGCTGGCCTCAAAAGCCACAAGTAAACAAAAACCTTTGGCTGGATATGAAAAAAACAACAGCAAACTCTCCCATGTGTCGTTCATTATCTGTAAAAGTTAATATAATTACACGCACAATTAGTGGGGGTTTCTTTATCTTTGATTGATTGAACAGCAGCCCATTTATCTTAACCTCATTTCGAATAGCTTTTATGAGTCAACCTATTCTTTTCGCCATTAGTGTTTTGTCAGGAATATCAGAGCTTGCTGTCCATAGGTCAGAACAGCGGAATAATGCTCCATTGATATGAAATTCGGAGCAGACAAGCTTGTAATCTTCTGCTTATCACGCAAAAAAAGTGCATCTAAAGTATATTAGAGTGTTGTTCAATTCGTGTTTTTACTTCTTTTGTTACTATCAATAATAGATGGCTTAAAAAAAGTATTACTGAGCTTTTTGTTATGTTTTTCATGTAGACTCGTTTGCTAGAATGCCTTCACCCAAATTCTTTTTTATTTTATTCTGTTTTATTTCAGCAGCGAAGCAACGAATGAGATTTTTAGCAGCATTGTGTCTCCACCATCTCAGTAGATTTGGACTCAATTTTGATACGTGGCAAATCAAACTTAAACAATATAGGAGGGTTTGTGGGGTGACACCGGGAGAGGTATGGTTCTT
>OX465115.1:2764782-2946027 GCA_949987565.1 Luidia sarsii
GGCCAAGAGTTTTGTCTGCAACATCGCCGGCAATTTTCATCCCATTCTCGGGTTTGTTTTTTGCGGGAAAGTGAAAATGATAGAGGTGAGTATGAACAATGGCGACACGTCCGGATGGTTGATTGGCCTCTACAGCTGAGGTACTGGCATTTGTGCGTGACTGTTTGTGGATTCAGCACATGTACTTTTGATTTCAACCAGCATGCACACGTATGCACTAATAGCATTGATTTTTGATTTCAGAGAACTTGATTTGATGCACTTTTTCACTGATTTGTTTCACAATGGTTCAATAATTAAGTGGGGGCCTGACGTTTCAGTGTTCGCCTGACGTTTCAGTACGACCTTTGACAACTTCGTCATCAGTATCTTTGAGGCCTTTTGAGAAAAGGTCCTGAAATGTCTAAAATGCCAGAAAAGTCATGTTTAAAGGGCTACATCTCTTAAAGCACTTTCGTAAAAAAATGATACAATATGAATAAATATGCAAATATCAGTACCGGTAATCTCCAGAATGTAAAATGCCATGGGGTTCAAACCTACACCAAATTAAAGCTTATAATGTAACCAATTCAGCTATGTACATAACAAAACAAATTCAATTTTGGCACACAATACCCATTTTTTGTACAGCCGCTCACAATTTGCAGCAATTTTGAATAACCATCACACACTCTTTGAAAGTTGTGTCAGTATTCTGTGGCACTCAAATGTGACCCGGCACAACGACATGAGGAATATCCCACCAAAACACTTTTTGAGTAAACGACGCCTGAAGCTAAAGTATCTTCACAATTCGATTAAAAATAAAAATTAGAAAAATATTTTTGGAAAAATTAAGTATATTAGAGGATTTATAATTTGATATCATTTAAAAGCTAATGGTATACTCTTTCACATCATTAGAAAATTTCAAAATCTCAAAAGTGGGGGTTATTCCTCAATATGCTGTGCCGGGTCACAAATGCACACCTATACACACGCACACAGCCTCCCATTGTGTCTGATTTGCCAGCGCCTGTCAATGCTCTGGAATCTGCCGGTCTATCACTTCCGTGCCAGCCAAACCTGCGACTGCTTTCGGCGGTGAGACACCGAGCACGCACCCTTCTGCACCAGCCTCTTGCTTCTTCCGAGGCAGCCTTGGCAAAATGTCGCCAGTGACACAGCGGTTCTCAGACTTCCGTTAGAAAGGGAACCAGTTACGCACTTGACTGGGTAGGTAGGTATCCCATGATGCAACGCTGAATTTTTCTATCCACCGCCCCCCCCCCAAAAAAAAGAGGTGACTTGCATGAGACTCGACGAGACATCACGTACACATGTCCATCTTTGAGGAGAGGGGGGAGACAGGGAGGGAGGCGGGGAGGCAGGGAGGGAGAGAGGAGAGAAGGTGGCCTAAGATGCGATATTTTTAGCCCGTGAGGGGTGCTGGGGCGTGCTGCTACTCTTTGTTGGGGAGGGGGGCACCCTTTTGGGCGAGGGAGGGAGGAGTGAGGGGGGCTGGATGGAGGGCGGTCCAAAGGAAGACTTGCCAGGGGAACGGGGATAAGATTAAGACCTCGGTTTCCCTCTTAAGTTTCCTCTCTTCTGGGAGAGTGCCGCAAATCTCACATGGGCCACTGCTTGGTACACCTTGGGCCTGTGATCTGCAGCTCTGATTTTACGTACATGAGTCACTTGCAGTGAACTTCCCAAACATTGAGGCCTCTGCTGAATTTCCTTCTTTTTTTTAATATTAAAAAAAGCTTAAAATTTAGTGGGCCTGACGTTTCGATCCTAGCAGGACCTTTCTAAAAGGCAGGTCCTGCTAGGATCGAAACGTCAGGCCCACTAAATTTTAAGATTTGCATTTTGGTAATTTTAGTCAGTAAGCAGTTTGCAACGTTTTTGTATATATCACAATAAAAAAAAGCTAATAAAAGAGAGAGATTTTGTTACATACATGTTGGCCTAAGTACACTGAGAATCAAACTCATGGCAATTCAGGAGTCCTGGTTTTGCAGACTGCAAATATGATCACTCAAGGAATAAACTTGTGGTTCTGCTTTTTCTGCAAATATTTTGTTTCATTGGAATACTGACACTGTGAAAAATAAAAAATAGACAGAGTTTCGTTGCTTGTTCGAGTTTTTCCCAACAATTCAAGCCAATGCTGCCCTGCCTGTGGGTACGTGTGAGTGTGGCTAGAATACACAATGTGCAAATTGAAAGACTAAAATAGATTGTCGACAGAAAAGAGTGACAACTACACTCTCAGTGTTGAACCCCATTGGGAAGGGCCAAGTTGAATGATAATCATTACATACATGCAAACGAAAACGAGAGAAAAAAAATCTTGTCCCCTGGCCCCCCTCACCCCCTCCCCTCACCCCCTCCCCTAACCCCCTCCCCTCGCCAGCCCTGGTTTGTGCTCCTCTCCCTCAGGGCAGCTGGCTTCTATTGAATAGGTCCGCCTGGGAGCACCAGAAATTTCATAGGTAACCACTTGGACGCAATAGCTGTGAGAGCTGAGAGGAGTTAATCGTTAACGCCGGCCCTAAGTAGCTCTTTATTTCTGAGAGGAGGAAGAGGAGGAGGAGGAGGAGGAGGAGGAGGAGGAGGAGGAGGAGGAGGAGGGGGGAAGGAGGAGGAGGAGGAGGAGGAGACGGAGGAAGAGGAGGAGGAGGAGGAGGAGGAGGAGGAGGAGGAGGAGGAGGAGGAGGAGGAGGAGGAGGAGGAGGAGGAGGAGGAGGAGGAGGAGGAGGAGGAGGAGGAGGAGGAGGAGGAGGAGGAGGAGGAGGAGGAGGAGGAGGAGGAGGAGGAGGAGGAGGAGGAGGAGGAGGAGGAGGAGGAGGAGGAGGAGGAGGAGGAGGAGGAGGAGGAGGTGGAGGAGGTGGAGGAGGAGGAGGAGGAGGAGGAGGAGGAGGAGGAGGAGGAGGAGGAGGATGAGGAGGAGGAGGAGGAGGAGGAGGAGGAGGAGGAGGAGCAGGAGGAGGAGGAGCAGGAGAAGGAGGAGGAGGGGAGGAGGGGGAGGAGGAGGAGGAGGAGGAGGAGGAGGAGGAGGAGGAGGAGGAGGGGGGTTAGGATCAGAGATAGGGGTATGGATGCGCACCGTCCATCGGTCAATTATTAATTAAAGCTATTGGCACTTGGCAGGTGACAGTGAGCATGTTGTATCCTCCAGTGACAAGTCCAAACCCCCTGGCCCCCTATTCCTTTGAAAGTGCAGTATCTTCAGAGGAGTAGCAACTCATTGCAGATTGAATCCACACTTCTCCTTTTTTTTCTTTCTTCTTCAAACCACGGACGATGCCATTCTCAATTGACTGACAGAGATGACTGAATTGGATGGCCGGTGCTCAAAGTCCCCCCCCCCCCCTGTCTCTCTCTCTCTCCCTCCGATTCCCACCCCAGGTTTGTTTGGTGAGAATGTCACGTCTTTCAGACCTGGAGAACTGAGCAAATGAATCCGAGTGTTTACCTGTTTGACACAACAACAGCGGGGCAAGATTCACTGCCCCACCACCATCCCCGGTACCCTCTCTTCATTTCAACCTGCACAGCTTTTCTAAAGGGACACCGGCTTTTCATAGTGACTGAAAGCAACAGAGCCCAACATAATAAGTATGACCCTAAAGGAATTCATTACCAAAAAAAAAAAAACGAGGGGCGGGGAGGGGGGGTTGGGGGGGGTGGGGACACCCCTGACCAAAAAAAAAAAAAAAAAAATCCAAATCATGTGACTCTCACTCCACAACGCTGGCAATCATCCAACAAGATGGACCCCGCTCGCACATTATGCGGAAACATCTGGCGCATCATGTCACTTGTGCTCAGGATCAAGTCAGGCTTGCCGGTGGGCTTGTCAAGGTTTCAGGCGGCCAGGGTCTGATCCTAATGGACGCCCTGTGCAGTCGAGTCTATCTAATTCGAAGACAATGTCACCAGTCGAGTTCAAATTCACGAGAGAAAGAATAACCCCACCCCTCCTTCTCCCCCCCTCCCCTCCCCTCCCCTCCCCTCCCCTCCCCCATCTCCAGGAGTACCTTGTACAGATGACAGGATGTGTCTACAAAGAGAAATACTGATAACCGAGCTGCATTTGTTGACAGTTTTCATGACCGGGTCGGCTGGGAAATCATTGACAATGGCCACCGACAATTTCGTTTGGTCGCCTTGGCTCCGGAAACCAGCAGAACGAAAACTCCACAAAAGAAGTCCAACAATAGGAACACTTGCAAGAAAATGCGATCCATGGATGATAAAAAAAAATTAAATAAATAAATAAATGTCCTCGCCGAGGTAAATTCATGAGGGTGGTAGTGTCTTCACGTTCATTATTCGGCAGACCGCCAATCTCCCGCCACCCTTGACACACAGACACACGTGCGCGCACACCCACACACACACATCAGAACCTGCCCCCCCCCACCCCAGTGCCCATGCAACTGCCAGCATGCAAACACTCCACCGGCAGACTGGTGTCTGTGCTACAGGCAGGGATGCTCCAGCCATGTTGACCCATTTCTATTTAAACAGCTGACAGTGGGGGAACCGAGACGAGCGAATGAAGATTGGCCGAGTCCTGGGTAAGAGTTAGAAACCGTCTTTCTTTCTTTTTTCCACCGCGACCAGGTGAACAGGGGTGGGGGGGGGCTTGGGGGCAAGAAGCCCGGAGGGGATGGGAGATAGGAGGAGGGAGGGAGGGGGGGGGTGCGACGTTTAAGAGATCTTGTGCTGCACGATGGCCAGACAGCAACTTGTGGCTTAGGCCCAGCCCATTCATGTCTTTTTCTGCCCAATAGGCCATGTGAAGTCATCCATTTTGCCCCAAAAAGGGGGGGGGGAGGAAAGAAGGGAAAAAAAAAACCATGTGTACACAATTAAAATTGTTCAGACCAACGTGCAAAGGGAACGAACTAGCATGCATTGCTGCCCAGTCTTGAAGAAGCAAGCATCACTAGCATCAAAGTCATTAGGGGGAGGGAGGATGTGCGTGGAAGAGGAATGAGCTCTCTGGAGTGAACCCTTTTTATTTCCCCTCCCCTTGATTGGCGCCCAAACTGGCATGCATTGTTGTCCAGTCTTGATGAAGCAAGCATCACTGCCATCAAAGTCATTAGGGGGAGGAAGGATGTGTGTGGAAGAGGAATGAGCTCTCTGGAGTGACACTGCACGACGCAGTGCGATTCCTTTCCGGTTCGCCTATGAAGCAACGACTATTGTGTTTGCACAAGCGCGTCGCTTCGCGCCGTTGCGAGAGCAATGGCTTTGGCGAGATGTTTGCCATGAGACGGCTGTCTTAACTCACACACACACACACACACAAGAAGGTGAGCTGAAAATATTTGTCAAAAAATTATAGCGAGGAACTTTTGCCATATGACCGGGAGGAATTCACAGCGGGTTGCCCACACATCGGAGGACTAATTAAGTCCTCTTTGCAGTTAATGACGGATGAGGCAACGGCTATCTGTGCACGTTTCGTCCGTGGCCGTGCGGCCATGCCGGCTTCCGCTATGCTCACCGGCAATTTCACCCGTCGGGCAGGGGGGGTGGTGGAGGGAGGTGGAGGGGAAAAATTCCTGGCACAATGGAGGACCCCCGTTCAAGCGCAGGGAGGAGAAGCAGAGCCGGTTATCAGTCGCAGGCGCCATTCAGGAGCGGAAATCGAAACACGGGCGATTGAAGTTCAAGCAGCATAACTCGGGAGAGAGAGAGAGAGACGTGGCG
This sequence comes from Luidia sarsii, assembly GCA_949987565.1. NCBI lineage: Eukaryota > Metazoa > Echinodermata > Asteroidea > Paxillosida > Luidiidae > Luidia > Luidia sarsii. The sequence goes on from OX465115.1 coordinate 2,770,498, forward strand.
GGCGCAGGGAGGGGAGGGGGAGGACAAGGGGAGGGGAACTCGCCTCTGTGTCAACACGATGATATGGTAAGTCATATAGGGGCAGCGAGGACGGTCCAAGAGACACTGTTTGCAGTATGCATGTCCATGCTCGCACAAAGACACAAACCAAATAATTCCTGGTTACGAATTAACCACTCTTATTTCTGGTCGGAAAAATTTGGTGGAAACATTAGTGACCCCTTGATCAATCCCTCTCACCTTTCTGACCCCCCTTAAAGAAAAGGTTCTCAATTGAAGTACAGTATTTCTTTGTATTTTTCCTCAACTCCAGTTTCCAATATAATTTTCAAGGTCAATCATACACCCTTTAATTGTGTAGATTTGACCCAATTTTTTTTTAAAGCCTATAGATAGGGCCTACTGGGCATTTTTATTGGCCTATGCTGTTGATTTGATAATCGTGCCCTTGCAAAACAGACGCAAATTCTTCACTACACAAAACTAATGCAAAACATTAATATTAAAAATGGCAAGATCTTTTCGATTGCTAATTTTTAAAGCATTGTGAGAAGAACATTGCCATTGATTTCCACACTGGTTCTGGACCCTGTTATTAATAAAGAGGCGAGCCCAGGTTAAAAAAAAAAAAAACATATCCGTGTTTTGGTTGATCCTTGAGGAAATAAAGAGAGGGGGATATGACAGCTGGATTGGCGCTTGGTGGACTTTGCCGCTGAAGAAGGGAGATGGGGGAGGGCTGATTCTCAAATTAATTCAAAAGTTGCATCCAAACACCATGTGCCATCTTGCCAGGAGGGTGTTTGATGTCCAAACAGTCCCGGCTCAATGGCAGGGAAGGGGAGTCACCTGGCTTGGCTGGCATCAGCTGAACCGAGCCATCAGCCAAAGCGAGCCAAGGCATTTTAAGAGGCCCCGGCCCATCATCCTGAACCCATCTCCTACTCCTCGACACGAGTTTTGTCAAGGTAAATACAGAGCTCTCCAGTCAGAGAGAGGGGGAGAGACAGGGAGGGAGAGAAAAAGAGAGAGAGAGGGAGGGAGAGATGGGGGAGAGAGAGATAGAGAGAGAGAGGCAATGAGAGAGATGGAGAGGGAGAGGGAGAGAGGGAGGGAGAGAGGAGGAGAGAGAGAGGGAGGGAGAGATGGGGGAGAGAGAGATAGAGAGAGAGAGGCAATGAGAGAGATGGAGAGGGAGAGGGAGAGAGGGAGGGAGAGAGGGGGAGAGAGAGAGGGAGGGAGAGAAAAAGAGAGAGAGAGGGGAGGGAGAGATGGGGGAGAGAGAGATAGAGAGAGAGAGGCAGTAAGAGAGATGGAGAGGGAGAGGGAGAGAGGGAGGGAGAGAGGAGGAGAGAGAGAGAGGGAGGGAGAGATGGGGGAGAGAGAGATAGAGAGAGAGAGCGGCAGAGAAAGAGATGGAGAGGGAGGGGGAGAGAGAGAGGGGGGGAGAGAGAGGGAGAGAGAGTGAGAGAGAGCAAGTGAGAGAGAGGGGGAGAGATGGGGGAGAGAGAAAGAGTAAGAGAGATAGAGTCAAAGAGAGTGAGAGGAAGAGAGAGAGAGAGGGGGAGAGAGAGGAAGAGAGAGAGGAAGAGAGATAGAGTCAAAGAGAGTAAGAGAGAGCGAGTGAGAGAGGGGAGAGATGGGGGGAGAGAGAGTGAGAGAGATAGAGAGAGGCAGAGATAGATGGAGAGAGAGTGAGAGAGAGAGGGGGAGAGAGGGAGAGAGAGGGGGAGAGAGAGAGGGGGAGGAGAGAGGGGGAGAGAGAGAGATGGAGAGAGAGAGTGAGAGAGAGGGGAGAGAGGGGGAGAGAGAGGGGAGAGAGAGAGAGAGGGGAGAGAGAGAGGGGGGAGAGAGAGAGTGAGAGGGAGGGAGAGAGACAGAGACAGAGAGACAGAGAGAGAGAAAGAAAGAGAGGCAGACAGACAGACAGACAGACAATAAGAGACAGACAGAAAGACCAATAGGGAAACAGACAGGGAGGGAGATAGACAGACAGTGAGATAAAGAGACAAAGAGACGGGATGTACATGTAGAACAAACAGAGAACTAGAAAGAGAGACAGAGGGACAGTGAGACAGAGACAGGGTGACAGAGAGACAAAGAGATGGAGAGAGACAGAGACAGAGATGAAAAGAGGCAAAAGAGCCATAGAGACAGAGTTGGGACAGAGTGAGAGGGAGAGACTGAGAGAGAGAGAGAAAAGAGGCCCTCAAGAGATAAAGCCGACAGAGTCAACAAGACTCAAGATCACTCGGCTCTCTCTCTCTCTCTCTCTCTCTCTCTCTGCGGCTTTCCTCCAGAGAAGGGCCAGAGGAGTCTCGGCAGAGTCTTTGGCAAACAGGAAGAGACTCGAAGATGACAAGGGGTAGTAGGGATGTCTTAGGGCAAAGGATGGCTGCGCCTCTCACGCAACCCTCGACTAAACAAAACACACCTCACTCACAACCTGAACGGGCCGGTGAGGGAAGGGGGGGGAGGAGGGAAAGCGGGTAGGGAGGGAATCTCAAGCACCTCCCGATGTGAGGCAATCAAAATGAGAAAAGGCAATGCCTAGTTTGGCTGAAATGTGATACATCTCTCTCTCTCTCTCTCAAGAACGAGGTGGAATTTTAAACACTCAAGCTGGGACAATTTGGCCATCATTTCGAAATGACAACAACCGGGATTATTATCTCAGAGGATAAGATAATAGAAAAAAATAACCTTGATTCAACCATTCAAGTCATGTCATCATGCAATCAGTTATGACCAATACGACTATTAAGAATAGTGGGGGGCCTATGTTTCTTATTACGATACACAGGCCACACATTTTTCTATTTTGAAAGGGAAGAAGGTAGGATCTTCCATTGAGGTAGAATTGGGAGAGGTCTTTTTCCATCCTTTCTTTGCGGAAGGTCCTGCTAGAACCAAAATGACAGGCCGTCCAATTTTCCAGCATTTGCATATTTCAGGTCATTAGTTCATATCGAATTGAAAAGTTGGCCAAGAAAAAATTGACTGGACCAGGACTTGAATCCGACACCTCTGGATTAACTATACCAAATTTTTCAAACGTGAGTTTTATAGGGTTTAATACTATTGCATCTAGATGGAAGGCTAAAGAAAAGAGTAAGACCCATTTGAGTTGAGCTTGCATGTGGGTAACAGGCCTGTTGGGATGGAGCCACCTGTGCCAGTCTGCGCATCCTTCGAGAAAAAGAGTCAGACACGGAGTTTCCTTCGTACTCACAAGTCACGTCTCATTTGAAAAAGTTGGCAAATCAGAGGGTCAAAGTTTTGGGGCCGACTCCCAGAGCCCGCAAGAAACAGGGTCCACACCCCCTCCCCTGCCCTCCTCTGCCCTCCCCTGCCCTCCCCTACCCTCCCCTGCCTCAGGGGGAAGAGGAGAGGAGGAGGAGGAGGAGGAGGAGGGGGGGAGATGCCAGGAGAGGGGGGGGGCACCTCCCGTTAGAACTTAGAGACTGGCAGTGGCAACGGCAAATGAAGCAACCTCCTAATCAGCCAGGAGGTGTTGACACGATTGGGGAGGAAGAGGGTTGAAGGCATTTCACTGTTCAGGATGCGTTCAAAACTGGGGGTGAACTCATGTTGCACTGCGCTGTACTGACAACCAGGTATTAGCACGGGGCCAGCACGGTTAGTGGGGAGGGGGGGAAGGGGAGGGCAGGGCAGGGCAGAGAGACAGGAGAGAGAGAGAGAGGGGAGGGAGGTTCACCTCACTGCGGGTCAACAGCCCAACGGATAATAGACCCCCAGTGATGTGACAGGCAGCAAGTGGAAGCCCCCTTTTCTTGACGGAAACCGAGTTTATGGATTTACCACGCATCCTGTCTAGATGTGCACATGCCTTGTGCTGGGGACAAAGTGATACATGCTCCACATCACCAAGTCCAAGGCGGTGATACAGAAATAGGATTTGAACAAGAGCTAAAAACTCTTCTTAGGTAATGTTCACAATATGATCAATAGGCCTACAGGAGTGATTCTTTATATTCTTTTTAGCGCCTGATTTTACCCCAAAATTTTGAAAAAAGTCCATGTTCGCCTCCCCCAAAAAAATTCCCCCTGTGAGCATGTGACATCACATACATACCAAAAGCAGCCGAGCAGGGTGATTGGAATGCTGAGACGATAAAGCGCATACCATAGTTCAAAGTTCATGACCTCAACATCCTCAAGTCTAACCACACATTCTATATGTGACGTAGTACATTCGTCTCCAAAGTGGGGCGCACAATTTTCGGACCAAAATACCGCATTTTTTGGGGTTGTTGCTAAATGAAGAATTTTTGGTCTCAAAAAGGAAAGACACGTTGTGTTTTATAACAATACCCATTTATGCAACCCCAAGTTAATTTTGATTTCTGTATAGCTTTAAATAAAGGGGATGCAAGTTCAACTGGATTAGGAAAACATGCACTTACTTAATTCCAGACCCACGCCCCCGCTCAAAAAAGAAAGAAAATAATCTTAACTGACTTGCATGTAATTGTAAGCTACTGTATCAAAAATGAAGAGGGCCTGACGTTTCAATCCTAGCAGGACCTTCCTCAAAGGCAGATTTTAAACAACAATGTTGGCAACTGCTGACTGACTTCAAAGAATAATACATACAAGTACATGTACAGTATATCTGAACAATTGTAGAAGGCCTGGCAACTCACTCCTAGCAGAACCTTTCTTTCTTTCTTTTCCGACCCTTGAGAAAGGTCATTCCAGGATCAAATCGGATTTTTTTTTTCGAAAGTCTAAATTGAATCAGATTTTTTCTCTGTGATCAGGTTTTCTGAAGGAAGACTTCCTTATAATATTACATGAAGCCCCACATAAACAAGTCTATGCAAAACCAAACAGCACGACAGGGTGAACAACACTACAAAACAAAACAAAAATCCCCCCAAAAGAACCGTGGGGGTTCCAGTTAAAACCTTCACACAACACAAAAAAAACACGGCGCTACACAATAACACTGTATGGAAGATGAATCCCAATGAGGTGCGTGGTTGGGGAATCACATTTTCAGAGAGTAAAGCAATTACACGTGCACACGTGTTGATCCTAGACACAACGCCTAACCCAGCGTGAACGCGCACAGCATCAGGGCGCCTACGTTTACCCGGTTTACCTAGGACTTGTGTATAATGCATATACGGAAGATTACTGACTCCAACCTCCACAGGTGTGGGGCGATTGCATGTGTCTGTCTGCGAGAAGAATAAATGCCATTCTCCAATCCTAGCCAAGGTCACGCGGGGGGGCCTTTTTGATAAAAAAAAGAAAAGAAAAAAAATGGGCACGCTCTCTGAATTCTGATTGCAAAACAAAATCTTGCACCGACCGCAGGTGAACATTACCAATTGTTTGTTGACATCGCGCCGGCAAAGATGGATGAGCTGTCCCCGGAATTCCATTCAGGTATCTCTTCCCCTCATTACTGGGGAGTCCCTTGGCGCGACTTGCTCCAATAAACTTGAATCCGCGGCGCACAATAGCCGGGAGGACTCCACAGTCCCAGAACCCAGTCAGCGACACAGCCGACTGTATAAAATCTGCCTGCTATTCACTCTGACATCAATTATAAAAGGATTCCCGCTATTCAGGACACACATCCCAAACCCCAAACCCCACAAACAGAAATAAAATTCAGTTTGTCGTCGCCTTCTCATTTCTCACCAAAACTTGTCACGGGATTACAGAGTTGTGTAATGACGCATTTCACGCTTAAGTACCCACTTTTTTTCTTCTTTTTTTAAAGCTGCCATGCAGGGGGTTGAAAAAAACCACACCAAACTGAAAACCAAACCAAACAAGTTTATTTTTTAGGGGTGGCCCTTCCTGTGCTTCTTAACTTGGCATTGCCACGAATACCTTTGATCAAGGCATTATATTGGCCATTATAAAGACTGTACTGCAGACTTCATCCCATGCAACCTCTACCAACTTCACAATGCCGCCAAAACAGCCTGCAAAAAGTGCAGTAACCTGGGGGCACATTCAGATTCAATCAGTCCTGAGCACACATTTAGATAATGGGAAGCAGACGATCCACTGACGGGCGCAAAGAGTCGAGTCTTTTCATGTCGCTGGAAAGATGATTTTCGTTGTTGCGGATGGGGAAGAATGATATTCCATCAGGCAGCCGAATATCTGGACTGTGTGATTGGATTCAGCCGGGGCGAATGTGTGGGTGGAAAAAGCACTGTATACAGAAACTCTCATAGGCTGTGCTTTCTATGGAGACATTTCTACAATGCATGTTAGCAGAAAGATCAACCTATACATACAGTATCGTCGGCACTTTCATGAACTAGCAAATCCATCAACGCAGGCGAAAAAACCCGTTAAAGTGCGATAAAAGTTGGCCGCATTTTTTCCAAAGACTATTTTGACTCATCTTTCAATGTCAAAAATTAGGAGGGCCCCCACAATTCGTTCCTAGCACTAGCAGGGCCTTTCTCAAAGGATTGTCATTTTAGTCAGCAAGCAGTATGAGACATTGTTTGCATACAACTCTGAGTCAGTAATCATTGGCTGTGGCTTCAGTTTACACACAAGCCTATGGAGGCCTCTAAAGGCTCTAACTAGCGGCTTCAGGCAATCACCATAGGCCATAGATAGTGTGTGTTTTTTCTCGGACTAAAGCCAATGATTTGGGATGCAACCTATGCAGAAAAGATAGGGAAAAAAGCACCAGTGGGGCAAGTTTGGAAAGGGCACCTTATATACCTTTCAAGTCTTAATCAGTATGTCTAAATAGGCCTACATACAAAGTGATGTGGGTACGTATAAATATGAACATTATCTACATTTTCTTCATCATTTGTTGTCAGTTGGAATCGTATGCCTATGTGGGCCCAGGCTAAATTGACAAACCCATTTTCAAACTCTCCCTGTGATTTCTAAGAACAATAACGACCTAAGGAAAACACTTGAAGACTAATCAGATAAGGCTTGAAGGTTTGCATGGCGGAAAAAAAACATAGTGGAAGATTTGTGGCGGAAAAAAAAACATAGTGGAAGATTTTAGGTGACACCATGCATCTCTTCTCTTTAAAGAAGTGTGGCTCTGAAAAGAGCCGGTAACACAACGTTTCGGGTAGTGTGTATTCTGCCTGTCTTCAGGATTGTCAGAGTACACACTACCCGAAACGTGGAGTTACCGGCCTTTTTCAGAGCCACACTTCTTGAAAGAGAAGAGATACATGGTGTCACCGCAAACCTTCCACTAAGACTAACCAGCTTGGAAGAGTGCATTTATAAGCTTCTGTTTGGAACAACCTCTTGATCGAATGCAAGTACTTCCTCATACGATTTGCTAACAGAAGTAAATGATACAGTATCTGAATGTCTGAGAGGGTAGCTGAAAAATAGCATGTATAGCTGCCAACCTATCTTAAAGGAAAATACAGATTCTTCTGCTAAAAAAAAAAAGAGGAATCACAGAGCAAACTACATGGGAATACGTGTGTATAAATTCCAATCCAAAAATTGGATTCTGTTTGTTTGTGAGTTTGCAAAAAGTGAGAAATTTGGACCAAAAAAGAAGAACGATTCCTCCAAAATGGGAATGGTTGTCAGCTACGCAGCATGCGGAGAAGATAGAGAAAAAAAAGGACCAGGATGAAGAGTCACGTTTTTGGGGCACTTCCAAGCGGACTGCACATTAAAGAGGTTTTACTGGGAAAGGGGGCTAAACCCAGGGAGAAAAGCGGGGTCACCGAGGTCTACGCTGAAAGAGCGTTGGAGAGGCGATGGGCGCACTCCTTGAAAGAATCCATACAAAGATTAAAGGGGGTAATTTCCACATCAAGGTTTTGGGAAGGGAATCGACCGTGGGAGGAAGGTCAGCAGCCTAGGGGGCAAAATTAAATTAAACCCTCCTCCAATGCACCGTCAAAAAAAAAACCCCACTATTCAACAAATTTTGGGAGGGGGGAGTAGGGAGGGGGCAACAACAACTGCCCCCAAAACTCCTCGCAGAAATGGACGTAGGTCGTTGTGGCCTGACCTTAATTTATATACAAAAGGTGTAGAGATGTACATCTTTAAGAGAAAAAAAAACGAGAGAGTGAGTTCAGCTTTTGGAAGCTCTGGTTTGTCTGTGAGTGGCATGAATGCACTTGCACAGGGTCTTCTAGGCAAGACCGTTTTTTCTTTCTTCTGTTTTTCGTTTAATTTTTTTTTTTATTCAACCGGGGATTAGTGATGAGATCCGGTCGGTCCAATATCTGGCCGACGAAATTTCGAGATTGGAACGGTTCACAACAACCTCTTGCCTCCCTGACTGCATAGGGCTGGCCTACTACGTGCATCCTTCAACGGCAAATGCAGGCATCGCATTGTCCCTTTGAAATCATGACTGCTGACCGCCATCACCAAAGAAGACAGAAGACGGTCTGGCGTTCGGCAATGGTGGGAACATACAAACTAAGGATGTACGCACTTGTACAAACAAGCAAGAACGAGGCACAAGGGTACTATAAGGGTGGATTTCACAAAGCCTTACGCTGCATCAGACTCTGGCGGTGTCCGGAGCTACGGCTATTGTCTTCGCATCTCCATGCATTTCAAATAGGGGGAAGACCTAGCCCTAGCTCTAGACGCCCGTTTCTGACACGGCCTCAGTTTGGATAGATAACCCCTCCTCTTCAGCTGGGATAGGCCGGGTTCTGTGCATCACTCACGTGCCTGATAATTTGTCGCAAGTTACAATGAGTTTGATGAAATCGGTCATAAATCCTTGTGTGCCTTCCAGAAGAAGGCAAAAGAAGGTCTTTTTTTGTATTACTAATTATTTACCATTTTGTGCACGCTTCAATCCTATCCACAGTTCGTGTTCACATATAGCGAGTAAAAACTCCTTGTAAAAAGCCATAAAACGGACCAGACAGACTTTGTTTCCAGCAAAACCTGCATGAAGTGATTTTTAGCATCTGACGAGCCCGATGCGAATGTCAGCAGCTCGTTTCCACTGGACTAAAATTTAACCGAGACGATGGTTAAATTTCCAATGGTCAAATTTGACCGAGATGATGGTTATTTAAAGTAACCAAGCTGGCAAAAATTATTTGTGCACAGTGGATGTACGCCGAGTCGCGTTTTACCGAGTGGTGCGTTTCCACTGGACTAATCTGCTCGGTTAAACTTACCTGGTCACTTTCACTGGGCAGAGGTTGGCCGGTAAAAGTAACCGTTTGGCTCGGTTGAAGTATACCCGAGAGGAAATTTAACTGGGCCGTTTCCACTGGACTTAAAATGGGAAAAGTAACCATCGTCTCGGTTACTTTGACCGAAATAAGTCCGGTGGAAACGCGGCTCTTCTTGTGCCAGATTTATCACACTTCCTTACATCACAGATCTGGGAGTCATCAGCGAGTCACATTCATGCTTGCAATGATCAGCGGTCCAGCTATCCACTCAAGAACAAAGTCAGAAGCAAAACCTGAGCCGAGTAACAGACTACATCATCCACAAGTGCCCCCACGTTTCACCGCACCCAGGAACTTGGAACTCAAAAACCCAGACCAAGACACAGCGAGCTGGCTGTAGACTGAGGCTGAGCGACACCGCCTAGCTGCCTCATATATATACGAAAGAAGAAGAATCCCTTGCTTAAACTGTTGACACGCGGGACAAAATCTCAACTGAAAAAAAAGTGGGAAGACCCACCAGATCCTGAGTAGAGCAGAGTCAGACTTAGGTGATTGTTGGGGGGGCCGGAGCTGGTGTCTCTCAGGGGGCTGTTCCTCCGGCCGGGGGGATTCAGGGCTACAAAAGAGGGGCTTAGAGAGTAATTTGGCTGTAAATGAGCTGTTCCGGGGATCAACCTCTGAAAGGGAGCCCAGACTGGGAACAAAGGCTTTCGGCTCGAGGGAACATTGTTAACTCGGGCGTGAAAAGGTGGCAGTCTTGCTCCTGGATAAGCCACTTAAAGTTGAGCCAGATTCACCTTGGGAGACACAAAAGAAGCTATCTGTGACTGACTCCTACCGAGACTGCTCCCTCTCTGCTCTCCACCCATTATCAAACTATTACCTCGCTCTCCATCACATCGGGCTTCTGATACCACCGTTATTTTCTTGTCGGCTTTTGTTGAGTAACTAACCTGTTCTGACATGTGTGGGGATATAGGTTGGGGGTTTCAGTCAGAATTGGTAGGACGGGGGGAGGAAAAACTGAGGCGCGAGAGAAATCGTCTAGTTCATGATGGATTCGGTGGTCAGTCCACAGTCACTGGGTTAGGCCCAGAACCGTCTGCTGGACTGGAGTGGGTTCAGCAGATGGCGTGCACTTCTATGGATTCCAAAGAAAGCAAGAGTTTAAAAAAAACCACACCTGGAATGAGTATTGTATTTGCGTAGCACTGTAAGTGTAACAGACCTCAATGTATCTCGTGCATTCTGAAGACTTTCAAATACATACCAAATAGGGGATGGGGGCTCAGTTAAACACAAAAATAAAATACATACAGGGAATTCAAGGCAGAGAAAGCCTAAAAAACAGAAGAAGAAAAAAAAGAAGAAGACCCGCTCACTGAGAGTATGCATGCTGTGTGAAAAAAAAGTCCAGTGCAAAGCTGTTGATTCAGTTCTAAGTTAATCCGCCAAATTCTCTGTTTGTTTGCTTTGGCCTTTGAGGAAGATCGCGGAGATGCCGTTGCGGCGACTTCCATTCATCAGGGCAGTGTCCCTTTGTGCCATCCTGGGAGAGTCATCTTCGGGAAGGCATGTCCCCAAAGCAAATGTTGTCTCAGCAAATACCGAGGTGGAGGGACAACGAATATTTGCCTCCCAGCCCGGGAACGCTCTCCTCGACAACTCCTACCTATGTACGTACATCCTGCCGCCTGGACTTGCTGCAGCCTGGCCCTTGGACACTAATGTGCATGGATGGATTTTTTTTTTTAAACAGCTTCCACAACACATCCCACCAAACTAACCCCCTACCAATTTTTTGGTAGGATATAACCTGAATCCTGCAAAATCCTGCTATCCTACCTTGTTCAAAGCTCCATGTGACCTGAATCCTGCCAAATCATGCAGTACTGGCTACTGTGGACCATTGCCTGAATCCTGCCAAATCCTGCACTGAGTTTATGGAGTTTTAGTCCACATTCTAAACAAAGACTTTTTTCAGCTTAAAACAATGGGCCCTTTTTCCAACGGATAATCTCTTGACAAAAGCCACAACGACGTCCGAATTGTTACCAGCATCCTGCATTTTCCTACTGACAAAATCGCCTTATGCCCTCAATCCTGCACATTCCTACAGTGTGTCAACTCTCATGTGCCCTCAATCCTGCAAAATCCTTCTCCTTCTCCAGCATATTAGTAGCCTGTATCTTGCACAATCCTGCAATGTGTCAACTCTCATGTGCCCTGAATCCTGCAGAATCCTGCAATGTGTCAACTCTCATGTGCCCTGAATCCTGCAGAATGCTGCAGAAGGCAAATAGGATTCTGCAGGATTTGGGAAGGTATGGGTTAAGTACAGAACCTTTCAATACAGAGCCTTTAAAGGCCCAATGCAACATTGGGAAGATCGGAAAACATCGATGTCCAGTATTGTCCACAGATTTCCTTCCAATTCACACAGTTTGTAGATGGTCATGATAGAATCCTCATGTTGAAATCTTACCGTCTGGGATGCTGTGTTCCCTTGAAATCTTCACTCAAACATCGACAAAATAGTTTATTAAGTACTCGCAAGTCATAAACTATTTCTTACTACAGAATGGTGCAAAAACCGTGATGGTTTTTTACCTTTTTCTACTTTCACCATTTGAGCTAAAACCTTCACAGGATTGCCTTTTGGGGATGTTTAATGGTTTAACACAAAAACTGTGGCAATCTTTTGACCTTTACCAATGTTGTATCGGGTCTTTAAATACAGAACCTATAGTACAAAGTCTTCCCTTACAACAGGTCTGAAAGACATCTGGCAGTAAAGATTGAAACCTTAAATCTTATTTTCTCCTAAACTAAAATTCACCTGGTTTTTGTAATCGGTCCAACAATGTCCACACATTTCAAGGGAATTTTACACAATGATATTTTTCAATAAGCACAAAAGTCCCCCATTTCCATTTCACCCGTATAAGAAGATGTGTGTTTGCTTAGAATCCGAAAAAAGGCTGTGCCAATCATTCTTGCCCACCTTTTTCCATCACCTTTCCTAAATAGTAACACAATCAATGGGATTTTTTTTCCAACCATGACAATTGGCAATCCCTACCTTGACAGAGTCATTCATTCTACATAGGTCCACATAACTTTTTATTCTGGGAGTTTTCTTTCATCATGAATCACACAAAATCACCAGGGTTCCAAAAGGAGGCCAGGATGCACAGTGGGGAGACCTTCAAAATTGTTTTTGCCCCCCCCCCCTCTCTCTCTCTCTCTTTCTCTCTCTCTCTCTCTCTTTCTCTTTCTCTCTCGATGTATCTCTCTATCTCCCCCTCTTACTCTCTCTCTCCCTCCCCCTTTCTATCTTTCTCTCTCCCCCTTTCTCTCTCCCTATGTATCTATCTATCTCTCCCTCTTTCTCCCTTCCCCTTTCTCTCTCTCTCTCTCTCTCTCTCTCTCTCTCTCTCTCTCTCCCCTCTCTCTCCATCACTTGCTTTCTCCATCTCTCCCCTCTCTCTTTCCCCTCTCTCTCCCTCCCCTCTCTCTCTCACTCCCTCTCCCTCTCCCCCCCTCTCTCTCTCTCTATAATCTGCTCCAAGATTCCCTGGTTTATTTTTACACGATGCGCTGGCACTCAATCAGTGTCGGCATCCATGCCACAAGCTTCCTAGACATCCAAGAGAGGCGCAATAATAATGGGCTCAGTTTGCTGCCGCACCCCTCGCTGAGTCTGGAGCTATTTTTGGCAAGCAGGGCAGCCATAGTTCCTTCTCAAGTTAAAAAGCTTTCACCGTGTATTGAGAGAGAGAGAGAGAGACCAACCTCACGCGGACTGGTAGTGGTTAGATTGGCCAAGATGTGCGCCTGCATGATACAAATTGTCTAATGTTCGCTGGATTACAGGAGACAGCTCCACCTGCAAGAGTTCGGACTTTACAAATTCTAGATAAGATTTGAAGGTTTGCCTGGTGGGAGTTCAGAGTGGAAAGTTTGTGTTGACACCAGGTAAGCCATCTCCTATAGATGAGACTATCAAGTAATTAGGAAGAGCCTCTTAATTTCACACTCAAAAAACGAAGTCCACGAAATTGTGAGCCAGTGCAATCAGACGAGGTTCAGCGCAGTTCACGTGCGAGAGGAATGGAATTATTTCCAATTCAACAACAACAAATAACCTCTCACAAGCTGGAACAATTCCACAGGGTCGGACCGCCGTCAAACAAGCAATGTGCAAGTGGCTCTGTAAGGGTCAAACTCACTCAACAGAGCGCAAGATACACAGTGCGGTTTTGGTGGCCCGATACATATTTTGGGCATGTGTAACTTTGCAGGCAGGCAGGCACATGGTGCGCTAGCAACCGGTCCCGAGAATACCTGTGGTTTTACATGTCTAGAGCGGACTGACAATTCATTACTCAAAACAGCCTGTGGTGTCCCCTTTGTGATCTCCACAACCACCTGTTAGACAACAGACATCGGGGGTATATGGCTTACAGATGTTCTTTGAAGAAAACCCCATTGTACAAATATAACTCATGAAATGAATGAATACATTATCACCGAAAAATGCAGTGGACGCGGATATTTTCAGCAGGAGTAAGTGTGCTATGCCACGCAGATAATTGGGAGTCTTTCTGTCAGAGTCCAACCTGAAAACTGAAAAGTGAGGAAATTGAGTAGATCTCATTGCAGAAAATAAAACTCCTCACATAGTCAGCCCAGCCATCAATCAAGGAGTGATTCATTGTGGAAACGCAGACAATTTCACACCCCTGTCTCGGCTTGAATCTGTAGCAATAATTCCAAAAGATCGAGTCCATTTTCCCGCGCCACAATGTGATGAAAGTTGGACTGAAAAACACCCTCAGCGGTCAATCTTCCAGAGCAATCTTAGCATCCTAACCCCTCGGCTCTTTGAGTTTCCCAGTGCTGCATCCCAAAAAAAAAAAAAATTGAAACTGCTTAAGGCCCTAAACACTAGCGAGTCTCCCCCTCCCTGTCCAATAAACCCGAGGAATAATAATAGAAAGAAAAATCCTCCACAAATTGTTGGATGATTCTACTTGATTTTTTTGTCTCCAATTTCTCCAAAAAAAAACCCACCTTATCCTCCTCAAGGCGATTTTAATATTCTCCGAGACGGAGCAAACTCGAGGCTGGCTTTCATTGTGGCCAATCTCTTCGCGGTTATCTGTTCATGAGGGACTTTCTATTAAGATGACACCTTCACAATCTGATGCAATTTCTCATCTGCGCTGTCAAAGGGGCCTGAACAGATCCGGACGGGCAAATTAGCACCACTTTGCTTTTGCTCGGGCCCACTAGGGAGGGTTGCACACATCGGAGAGGTGTTATTCCTATGATCGGTGGGATCGTCGTGTTTTTTGTCCCCCCCCCCTTCAGCACCGACGACGCAACAATTCACCCCTCCCCCTCCCCCGCAAACGTAGGATATCGCCACAGACGTCTTGATTAATCCCCCTTGCAAGTCCTCTCTTTTATACTCATATGTTTCATTTCCTCCTCGCAGTCTGTCGTCAACACTATTGACGGTTTATACGCAGACTTAAAAAGCCTCTGAGTCAAACTGCCTCACAAATGGGACGGATTCACAGGGGATGATAGATTGCACGTAGACAGACACACAGGAGCGGCAGCGTATTGGTCGGATTTTCTGCTTGGCAGGACTCTGGCCAGTCAGTCCGCTCTCGTGCAAAAGCCCACTGGCTTGACCCCTTCCCAGCACCACTTGAAACTTACTCTAGAGTCTGAGGCTTTGATACAGTCTCGTACGGACAAATTCCGGCCTCGCTGGTCCAACTTTGAGCCAACAGGTATTTCTCAAGTCACCTCGTGACTGGCGCTTTGGCAACCACAATCCAAAACTGGTGGAATTCGTGCTGCACAAAATTGCTCATCGGTTGATGTCAGCAAAATATCCTGGACATGCCCTTGGTCTATCAAAGGACATCCCTGGTTGGTATGCAACCAATTCAGAGAAATGTTTGGATTCCTTTTTCTTTCTTTTTTTCCGCTTTTTTTTTCGGGGGGGGGGGGAGGTCATCACCAGACAGAAACAAATAAAGGTTTGCTTTGAAGTTTGCCATTTGCCAATCTGTATAATTGATCACAGCAATTTACAAATGAATACTTGACATTTGTAAAAAAAAGTATCACTATCGAGTTCACTCCCGTAATAATTTCGCAAAAGTAATGATTATTTCATTGCCACAACAGGGGCATCGAGAGTTCAATTTGTTTTGTCAACATCTGTGCTTCAACCCCCACCCCCTTCCTCTCCCACTCAATGCAACAGATTTCTGGAGTTGTAAGGACAGGCTCGGATTCTTATTGGATTCAGCAGGGAACTCTTTAGGGACCTCTAGGGGGGTCTGGGTTAAACACTTACAGCATGTGCACATGCCCAGTGACTGCCCGTCCAGACCCTTGAATTCTGAAATCAATGCAGTTGAATGCACTACTACTGCACTCCAAAACGTCCATTCCGAGAATTGTACAGTCCTGCACAGAAGTTCTATCCCCGGGCCTAACAACCGTGACTCTTTTCAGGAAGAAACAAACCCCCTTCCACACAAATACCAGCGGACCAAAAAAAACAAAAAAAACTTGTGGTACCAACTTCAAGTTTAGTGTCCACCCCTAATGCAATGGAAGGGCGACCATTCTCATAGAACACATCAGGACAATGGAGATATGAGGACAGGCTGTGGTCAATGCCCCAGCCCAATTCTAAGTGCATTAATTAGGGTCAATAATGCAGATCAAAGGGCTAATCATGGTTGTGCTTGGCCACTGAACAGATAATGGCCAGTTGCAAGGGGGTCTGTTTGTACGACCGGTCAGTCAGCAGCTGTCCGGGACAAAAGAAAAGACCCAACCGGTAACACCATCTCCACTAGACGCTCTGAATGGGGCACTTGTACTTTTGAATGGCCGCCTATTCATTGTCAAGTTAATAGTTTCAACTTTAAACAGCCTACTTTTTACTCTTTTTTTCCCCCCTTAATTCAGAGAGAGAATCTGTTGGCGGAGGGGGCACGACCGCAGAACCCACTAAGTCGCGATCAATGCCTTTCCATAATAATGAAAACATAATGAGATCGGAAATACAATTCTATTGGGCAGGAATGGTTTGTAGATGTGAAAACGCAGACATCACGGTGAGTTGTGGGCACATCTTTTGATGAGTCTGTTTCGCAAACGAAGGCCACTTTTATGATGAGCTACAAACTGCCAATGAGTTGAAGGATAGTGGCAACGTATGGCAGCGACAATTTCAAACTATCAAACGACTACCAGCTGAGTAATGATCGCTTTGGTCGTTAATTAATTACATGCATCGTTAAGGCATGACTGCTTGTTACATAATACAATGCTCATCGGATGGGGGATGTTACGATTCGTCTGATTGATTTTCACGATGAAAATGGGAGTGCAAAGGTACTTGAGTCCTACTCCGGGCCAGACATCAAAAATCGATGCGCAGACAAATCAATGAATCTTTGGGCTCTCCGGGCCGACCATGTGCCAACTAGATTACCGGGGGGGGGGGGGGGGGGGGGGGGGCAGCTTCAATCGGCATTTAACAGTGCGTGGGCCTGGGTCGCACATGATCCACTCACACATCCCAAGGGTGGTGGTCGTACTTCTCCCCGGCCCTTCAAACACTCTGACCTGGGTTCATACCCCCATTCCGAGCCGAGAGGTGGGGCGGGATCGGTCCTTGTGTCCCTACCCAATGCCTTGACCTGGATAGGGGGGGGTGGGTGCTATAAGAAGAGGGTGAAGAAGAACTGCCAAGACATAAGATGTAAATATGAAACCAACCGATTTCGATCTTAATAGTTACTTTAAATGCAGAGGGATTTGAACAACAACTAGGACATTTGTTAAAAAAAAAAATTGGGAAAATTGCATTAAAAAATTGAAGGAGTTAGGATTTCCTAGATAATTTGGAAAAATGTTTGAAAAAAATTGACGGAGTTAGGATTCTAAAAAAAAATTGATTTTTTTTTCTTCAAATAAATAGCTAGCATAACCAGGATTGGTCTATCCACCTTGAGAAAGCAGCAGATGAACAGAGGGGACAGGGTCCAGATCCGTCCCATTCCCTGCCCACTGATGACAGTCTCGGGTACATGGAGAAAGTCAATAGGGCTAGCACCAATGCACTCACCACACAGGTGCCAGCTTGAAAGAATCAAGTACTGGGCCAACACTTGAGCTCTGACCAGCAGGCTCTTGAGATGTGCTCCCCTTCCTTTTGAAGACTGGCTACAAGGAACAGCAACAACACCACCACCCATACACCCACACAAGTCCAAAGTCTTAGTTCTTAAAAAAAAAATGGCAAACAAAACTTTGACAGGACCGGGACTTGAACCCGAGACCTATGGTTTTGCGTACCCGCGCTCTAACCATCTGAGCTATCCAGCCCTTAGAAAGTTCCAAATCAGTTTTTTCCTTGATTTGTTTGTTTTTTAATCTAAAAAAAAACCCACGAAATTGGTGAAATGGGGGAAGCCGGGGGTGAATATTGAATTGTTCACACTTGTTAGAGAGCAACAGTCAACAGAGGCTACATGTACACGAAGCTTGAGATTCACATCCAGTGATTGTCAGCGTGCACGTACAAAGGATACCTTAGCTACGTAATGTGTGGGCCCCAGAGCGGCATCAAGCCGTGAATTACAAGTCC
The DNA here is from genome assembly GCA_949987565.1 of Luidia sarsii. Lineage (NCBI taxonomy): Eukaryota > Metazoa > Echinodermata > Asteroidea > Paxillosida > Luidiidae > Luidia > Luidia sarsii. The sequence goes on from OX465115.1 coordinate 2,788,345, forward strand.
TGAGGGCGCTTTACACTCAAAGGTGCGACTGAATGTGATGAAGCAACGTTCAGACAGAGCTTGTCTTCCAGACAACAATGTGCAGACTGCATGATCCGCTTGGCTGGGGCTCAATATCGACAAAGAGCAATGAAATTTTCATCTGACATCGCGGGATCAACAAGAATGGCACATTGCACATTGTACAGGAACATCATCACGATTCTCCAACTCCACATATGTACGGTGCACACACGGTAAGCCTTTCAGTGCACAACTAGTTAGACGCGATAGATTCCTGGTCAGGAGTGGTTTCCCCCCCCCCCCCCCCTTCTTTTTACCATTTTTTTTTTTTTTTTTTTTAAGTTGAGCTTTAAATGTCACAGTACAGTTCCTTCCAGCAAAATGATAAATGAAAACTGACAGACTGGCTGTTGTGCTAGGGATTAAGAGCAGTGTGTATGGTCCTGCTGCATGCCTTTCACTGGAACTGGGTCTGTGCTGATTCCCTTTCAGGATCTTACAATGCCCTGCACCGGTGGTACGGTTCTTGTGGCACGATCATATGCGGGCGTCTGACAAACAAAAATTTGTCATGAACTCAAAATAGTTGACGCCCCAAAATCGATTGTGTCATTTCACAGGTTTTTTTTTTTTTGGTAGGCAAGACATCCTGTTTCTTAGGTGTGTGTGGGGGACGGGATTCTCTGAAATGTTCTGGAGTAACCTTTTCCACGGGCACAAAAACTCCAGGAAGAGTGAAAAATGTGTAGCCCTATGTGCATAGTATCAAAACTTGAAGATTGCATATTCAATTAACTGCAACTGCAAAATTACACAAAAATACGTGTGAATCTTTAACAATCTTAAGTCTTCAAAAGGATGAGCAGCTCACAGCGGCTCCAGTCGAGTTCACTTCTGGCCGGCAAGTTATACAACTGTTTACAAATAAATCTGTAAAAAAAGTCACAGATAAACTACACAGCGAAAGAGTTGGGCCTAAAAAAAAAAAAATAACCAAGTAGCCCAGTATTCAGAAATAGGTCAAGGCTTAGAAATGGTTGTTCTTACTCATGATGCAAGTATTCCGATTTGGGAACTCTTTCATGAGGGACATTTCCCAATTGATTTCGCATTCACACTTTCTTCAAATTGCCACCTCTGAATAAAAATAAAAAAAAGTACAATCAATGCTGTTCTCCCATTGGACCTTTCAGCTGTCATCGCATGGGAAAGTTGCCACGGCATTCCACTGTGTGCAACTCCAATCCAAACATTGGAATATGTTTCCATTGGTTCACAATGTGTCTGGGCAAACTACTGTTCGGGCAACCACTCTGCCGTGCACAACTATGAAACGTGATTGACTCGTTATGCGACAGTGGGTTTTCAATTTGCAATGACTGTATACTTCAACTGTTGCTGAGGAAAGGTCTGGGCAGTTTTACCCCTGAAAAAGGCCAATGGGAACAGGGCTTAAGTCAGGTTACATAGGAATGCTAACCTAAACAAACGAGGGAATATGGCCTCCTTGGACACTAGGCTGCCTCCCAACACAAACTCTGGACAGTGTCTTCCCAAACACACTCTCTCTTTCTAGTTTCTACTCTCTCACTCTCTCTCTCTCCCTCTCCCTCTCCCTCTCCCTCCCTCTCTCTCCCTCTCCATCTCACTCCCTCTATCTCCCTCCCTCTCCTTCTTTCTCTCTCCCCTCCCTCTCTCTCTCTCCCTCTCTCTCTCTCCCTCTATCTCTCTCTCTTTCTCTTTCTCTCCCTCTCTCTCTACAGACTCTCTCCCTCTATCTCTCTCTCTCACTATCTCCCCAGGCCATGGTAAAAGTGGATATAAACTTTGTCCTCAGCTGAGGTCATTGATTCCACTAATTACAGTGGAAGAACAGTTACATTCCCAGACTGGCTATCAATCAGGGACCATCATTGACTTCAAGGCTCCACCATGTGTAAGGGACCACCTGTTGGCCATTGGCCCGAAGAGCCAGATTGGGAAGGGATTGTACCTGCTCTATGATTTGTACAAACAATCACCTGACTAGAGAGGGGCCCATACAAAAGATCTCTGCACTGGGGATTGCAGATTTGCAGTTCCAATTTTCGCTGGTGGTTTCCCCACATCTAAAGAAAGTTCCTCCGACTATTTCAATCTGCCTCCTCCAGTCTGTATCTGCTAACTATATCCCCCCCCCACAACCACAGGGTTTATCGCTGTTAATTTTCATTGCACCCCACACACACACTCCCACATCAAGATAGCTGCAGTTCCACTCCAACTGCCCACAAGGTCAGGCTACCCCACATTGGCATGTCCAGCATGTGCAGGCGTGCCATCAACAGGGCAATTTGGAAACCTCAGCCACATGCCCACAGCTAGCTCTGACCGAAGCAATTTTCCAAAAATAAAAAAAGGGTTTTTGAGGCTGGGGAATCTGAATGGGATGGCTCTGCATTGAGTGACGCAAATGAAGCCTAAAAAGGGATTGTAAATGTCCACTTCTTAGTCTAATGAAGTAATAGGCTAAAGCTGAGTGGTTTTGGCACTGCAACTTCTTTTCGAACTTCCTTCCCTGTATGAAAAGATCCTTCAAAAACAGTAACTTAATTAATGTTGTTTTTCTAGGGAAGCCTAGGCTTAACACCCCCCCCAAAAAAAATATCCATACATATCCCATTTGAAATTCCTTCATATGAGGAGGAGGGGGTGGGGGAGAGACCAACATGCTGTTTACCAAAACTGGTGAATCCCTTTAACAGACATGTACCCCTTTCCCACTACGCAATCTCCGGGTTATCTCGGGGGTAACGGCAAGCCTTACCCCCGAGATACCCCGGGTTGGAAATGGTTGCCAGGACGTTTCCCACTACACTTTTCCCGCCCCGGGTTGAGACCGAAAAATCGGCCGTTACCCCGGGGTTCGTTAACCCTGCTCGCGACCAGGGTTAAGGATGGAAATCTCGGGGGTAACGGCCGAACCCCGGGGTTGGCGTTGTAGTGGGAAACCGCGCCGGGGTACGAGTCCGGTGGACATTCTCAGGGTTAAGACACCGGATGCGTTACGTAATGGGACGGTCAGAGGTGGGATACGTGGCGGGAAAATCCGCATGCGACGCACATCTGGCATTTACAAGAGGGCAGTAAATTCACGACGGCAACGACGGCAGTTGCCGTCGTGCCCTCACCAATTGCCGCGGTGCCCTTAAATTTGGAGGATTTTCACGGCAACAAATTGCCGTGCCCTTTTAGCACACTGCAGCGCGCATGAAATAATATTCCGACTGCGGTGCAGTGTGTGTGCAGCACACATGGAAGCTTCACTGTACTGTGCGCACTGTCAGCTAAACATTGCGCATTCTGTGCACAACTGTATGGACTGTGGATGGGTGTACATGTACATGTACAGCTGTACAGTACATGTGCATCTACTGTACATGTACATGTATACACGTACACATACACGATCAATGTACTGTACATGTACATGTACAGTACTTACATGGCCATGTCAGATACGTACATGGACAGTGCGTTCGATCCTGACAGTTTCATGTCAACAAACTTTTAATCTGCGGGTACCAGTGAATCTTGGACATCGCTGGCTGTACCAAACAACGGGTACCAACGGTAGTTGGGAGCGATTTGCGTTGCACGATAGATAGATAGATTGCGCAGCATGCAGCACGTGGTCGGGTTGCGTGCGAAAGTAGAATCGAAGAGCTGTCAACGGTTTGCGTGTTCGCGGGTGCCTTTTCAAAGTCGTAACCATGCCCCGAAAGGACAAGCTAAACAGCAAAACGAGCTACTACTTCACGATACAGCACAAAAATGTCGCAAACTTTATTCTTTTTTTCAGGTAGGCCTACGAACGTAGTTATTCTCAATTTTTTGGACGAGAACTGATGAGAAGGTTTTGGAACACCGAACCCACATCGCGATACCTTGACAGCATGGACTATTCTATTAGGAATGAGAGGGGTGCGAGTTTATACAATAATAAGCTCCGATAATATGCTCGTTTAGGTTGGACCTAGCTGCTTAAAAATCCATCTTTACAAAACATGTAGGCTCTTTAGAATCCCTTTTATTTTGATTTTTTTGTGAGGATCTATTGTCAGATATTTTTGTCGTCCCGCTTACTATAGCAGTAGCACCCCGGCCATACCTGAATGGTACTGTTCATGTTCCCTGAGAACACGTATTGGTGGCTGACTGAAACCTATTTTAGACGTCATTTTTATGTTGGAAAATAATCTTTTTCAGGCATTGTGGTCCCACAGAAACGATGATATATTAGTAGGAGACCTAAAACAACGATTCGGTGCCTTCAGCGCCTATTTTGAAAGTTTTGTTTAAAGTGCTTACAGCGTGTTTGCATCGGTACTAATAAAAAAAAGTCGGTAAATTGCCTTGATGCCCCGGATTTGCCGAAATTTTATATCTATATTATATTTCTATCTGACGCCATTTTCAATGCAGTGTACATGTACACGAGAGTGCGGATTATGCCGTTAATCGAGTACAGCCCACATGTATCCAGTCAGGCAGCGCGCGCCGACGGGTGGTTGCTGGGCGACAAGGCGGTACGAGGCATTGTGGGACCAGCTAGCGCGCTGTGGGATTTCCGGTCCGGGCAGTGACGGACACCGGGGTTGGGTGTAGTGGGAAATCGCACATCGTTAACCCGGGGCAAGCTCGCCCCGGGTTTCGCGAAACTCCGGGTTAACGCGACAAATGGGAACAGAACTCAGGGTTAACGAACCCCGGGGTACAGAATGCTAAACCCGGGGCGGCAAATCTCGGGGTTAAGCAGTTTGTAGTGGGAAAAGGGTAATGGACGCCAGAGCTTTTTTACTGGAGAAACAACCCATCTGCTGGGCGACAAGATTAATGTGTACGGGCCAGTGGTGGTGACAGGGACCATGGAGAAGGGGGGCTCATCACTTCAGTCTAGGGGTACATTACAGACCCACCAGGGGGGAAGACTCCCCCCTAAATCAAACCCCCCCCCACCCCCCTCTCTCCCTTCTCCCTTGTGCCTGGCCTGGCCTGGCCCCTTCTCCGCCAGACATGTTTTAAGGTCGGTTAGGGACACTCCTGCGGTATCCCAGTTCAAGGGACAATTGAAAATGTATTTGGTCTGTGACTTTGCACTGACTGACAAGAAACTGCCCTCCTGTATAAATCAGGCGCCAGCTTGAAGAATCAATAGTGGGCGTCCAAACTTTACTCTCTTTTTTTTTAACTTTAAAACAGAGGAACGGAAGCTACGAATCTCTCCTCACTGGTGCTGGGCAATAAAATGAAGCAAAAATGCATACATTCAAAATGTATATTTTTGTACATATCTTTCTTTGTTGTGTCTGGGATATTGTGGAAGATAGTACCCGGTAAATGGTGATGGGGGAAACTGCTGCCGGGTTTAAAAATGTTTGGACCCTGACAGCAGGTAAAGCCATTGAATTTCCTCCATAAAAATATGTATCACTATCTGTTCCCAGTAACTATCACATTCAAGTGTCCCATTTTCAAAAATTGTCCTTAGTACATTCAATTAGTGAACACTCTTATTTACTCGCTTTTTGTATCCTTTAATTATTGTTTTCTGATTGTCGTGATTATCTGTTTGTGACGCATGGTAACAATTGGAGAGCCACTTGATTGTGATTGAGTTCGCATTTGGTAGTCCGTCAAGGCTGTTGCCGTTGCATTTGTATCGTGTTGTCATTGTTTGTTCTTGTTGATGCCTTGAGAAACAATAAATGAAATGAAATGAAAAGGTCTTCAGCAAATTGAAGAATTTCGCAGTCACGTATCCTTCGTTTTTCAGTTCATTTCGAGAGAAATTATCTTGACGATCGAGAGAGGAAGAGCAAACAAACTTCAGGCTGTGAATTCATTTAGATTTGTTCGCATAAATCAATTTTTGATAATCTCCCTCTCCTGGCAACTTTGGAAACTATTAAAACTACAAGTCCACCGAACCAGCTCTAGACATTTCCTCCTGAAAAAAGGGTGATTGAGGGAATGTTGGTCAAGTTTGAGGAGAAATTTATAGGAATAGCTGGCATTGTTAAACAAACCGGATTGGTAAATCTAGGCAAGTAGAGGTCCCTAGGTGCCAAAGGGATTTCGAGCCGCAGAACAGTGTGAATGGCCCAGCGAAAAAGGCCATGATATCAGAGCCAATTTTCAAAGCCTTCATCTGCCCTTCGGCTCCAATGCACAGCCACTGACCAGATTTGATAAGCAGAATGTGCAGACTCGGATATTTTCTCAACCACACCACTTACAAACAACGGGGTTACCAATAAGAAGGGCTATAGGCCTACAGCTTGGATGATTAATTGCTTCTGCCAAGCAAAATTTGTGCTCAGCAGTACAGCTATAAAAAGCTTGACAAACTTAGCTCTAGTTGTAATCACAACGCTTCCTTAAATTGACGGTTCAATTAAAGGATCAATTTAAGGTTGTTGTTTTTCAATGAAATTCATGAAACCACTCTGCATAAGACTCTGCATAAGATAATATAACTTATACAATTGTGATGCTTTACTTGCTTAGAGTTTTACTGCTATAGTCTGCAATGTGAACTGTTCTAGTGTACTGTGTTTATTGTTTACCATCCTATTCATTGCACCACATATTTTTTAATCCACTAAATGACCCTGTATTGTACATGCTTACTATTTCTATTGCAATATATTGTATTGTAATGTTTATTTCTTAGTACTCAATAGTTTTACTGTAATATCTTGTATTTTAATGACAATTTACTGTTTCTTTATTTTAATGTTAAGCGCCTGGTAGCATTAACCACCCAAATGGCTTTGCCGCTTTATAAATGTGCAATATTATTTTTAATTATTATTATTACAATGATGTTTAGTGAGATCAAGGAGCAGTCCAAAAAAGACCAGACAACTTGAATTTTGAATGTTCGTAAAAAATATGAATACTGAAAAACACTCCCCAGCGAATCTCAAACCTCAAAATGATCTCAAGTATTGTAGAGCGATGGTAGAGCAGTGCAGCTTCATCCGCAAGTCTTGGGGAAGGGGCTTTTTCTTAAGTTGCTTTCTTAAACCTTTGAACTCTAACTTATTAGCTGCTATGCACTAAGCAGGAACAAGAGTGCAGCATATTGTACAGTACAGAGCGGACAAGTATCATGCATGCATATTTTTGTTGCTGTGTTGTTATTGGATGATACAAAGCTCCAACATGACAAGACCACCCCCCCCCCCCCCCATAAACAAAAACTATTCCGTGGAATTGTTTCAAGACCGAGTCAGCCTAAAAAAAAAATTTAAAAATACCATCCTGTCCCTTTAATTTGCCACCCATCTCTGGAATTACAATCTGCAGGTGTCAGCCACATTTGCCGGGGTAAAAAAAAAAAATCTACCCCTCCATGTATCCCCGATCGACCTCCCCTAGCTACAGTACTCACCGAAATGAAGTGTCTTTTTTATCGCATTAGCAACGCGATGGCTTATCGCGATAAGAGTGTTGAAAATGCATTATTAATTTCGGCCTATAAATAATTCATCGTTTGTTATCGCGATAAAGCCACCTTTCAACGCGATAGCAACGCGATAGGCAACGCGATAGCAACGCGATACGAAGCCTGCGCCCTAACGCGATAGCAACGCGATAGCAACGCGTTGACCGACAGGGGGCGCATGGCGTTGATCCAAGTCACGCGGGAGCCATAGTGGGGCGGCATCAACGCGTGACAACGCGATATAACGCGAGAGTTAGAGGGGCATGCAACTGCATGCTACTGTAGATAAGTCTGACGGTTTGTTTTGTATTCAGATGAAGGCCGTAAGAAGGTAATTTACGTGGTCATTTCGACTTATTTTTCTCACGCCGAGATTGCATCCGCAAAACAATTAATGAAGGTTGGAGATTAGAAAATGAATCATCAAGGGTAATTAAGGAAAAGGAAATCAAATCCATCTGTCTTGGGCGTATTTGACGGCAGCCGAACTTGTGGATTGTCGGGAAAGTCATCTCAATGAATCCATCGTATTTCTATACGTTCCGAATATTGCCAGGCCGTTGAGTTTGCATCCGTAAAACATTATATGAAGCTTAAAGATTGGAAAATGTATCAAGTACATGTAATTATGGGAAAGGAAAACATTTCCGTTTGTCTCTAGCGTACTTGACAGCAGCTGAACAAATCGATTGTCGGACAAGCCATATCAGTTTCTACTAGCTCCGTCTACGCACCGTACCGCCATGTGCATAGGCTCCGATTCTTGCCAGGCCGTCCGTCAAGTCTAGCCAATGACAACCCGTGTTACGCGCTATTGGGCAGTGAATCAGGTGATGTGCCTAAGCCTATCAACGTCGGAGAAATGTCGCCCCATTGCGTGCCTCAACCAATCAACGTCGCGGTGTCAACACGCTCTTCGGAGTCAACATGTGGCTCCCTAGATCTCCAATAATTTGGTCATGTAGTACCCGTGCCGCACAGCGAGCTCGCTTGGTCCGTAAGGTCCGACAATAATGTTTAGGCAGCTAGGGGAGCATGTTGACACCGAGGAGCTGCACAAACGTTGATAGTCTCGTTTGTTTTGGTTTCGCTCGGGCATTCTAAATCTTATACTTACCGTATTCCGAAAAAAAAATTCGCAAACGCTATCCTTCCGGTCCCTCACTCCGAAAGGGACGTGCACGAAACACATAAACATTAGCAGACACGGCCCCCTTCAAAATACTTGTAACATAAAGAAAACGATGTCCGGCATGTCGCCGGTAAAATAACGTAAAGAGTACGGAAGTCGACAGAGTGGACTTGAAGCGGAACGAAGTGCTGCCGTTTGGCCATTTTCCCTTCCTGTTCCGAGAATTCTGGCCGTAAAAAATTCGCTTAGCCATGGAACAATATCCTTTTATTCTTAATTATTTCGTTCTGTCTCTCAAAATCATTTCTTTCTTTCTCTACAGTGTATTTGTTTTTTCGTTTTCGTGTGAGGTAGCGGCGTTGATATGCCCAGGTAATGAGTTGAATTTATTAACTCTTTTCCATGAAATTACATTTCGTTTTTGTTTGGTTGGCAATCTTGGCATTACATGTAGAATTATTCCCATCTTCTCTGTCATACTTTTGAGCATTTCCAGTCAAAGAATCAATTAATTTATCTACCCGTTCACGTTACCATCAGTTTAAATGTCCCATTGTAAGGCCTAATATAATAAAAAACATTTCTCGTCCGGATTTTAATTTTACTATTTAGATTAGGAGAAGAGGTTTTTTTCCTTCTCCTTCAAGATGGCTGCCATTTAAACAATTCCTGAAACCGTTTGTGTTTCCTGACTTTCTTGAAGCCCTCCGTCTACTTCGCCAAGGATGTCTTAAATACTCAAATTTAGAAGTCTTTTGATTAATTGTGTTTTGTTTTGTTAATTGTTTTAATCTTTTCTGTTTTTGACGGTCTGTGAACCAGGACCTTTATAATTATAACATGTACGTATTATAATTTTGCATACATAAATTTCATCCGTGCTGCTGTGTGACAAGGACGGTAAGGACCGGTGCAACCGGCAATGTTACAGAGGCCAACTTGTTAATCCACTACTTTACTTATCATTTTCACCGGGAAGTTTCCGGCTTATAGATAATTTAGATATTCATATTTATCAATGTGTTTCCTGACATTCTTGAAGCCCTCTGTCTACTTTGCCAAGGATGTCTTAAATACTCAAATTTAGAAGTCTTTTGATTAATTGTGTTTTGTTTTGTTAATTGTTTTAATCTTTTCTGTTTTTGACGGTCTGTGAACCAGGACCTTTATAATTATAACATGTATTATAATTTTGCATACATAAATTTCATCCGTGCTGCTGTGTGACAAGGACGGTAAGGACCGGTGCAACCTGCAATGTTACAGAGGCCAACTTGTTAATCCACTACTTTACTTATCATTTTCACCGGTAAGTTTCCGGCTTATAGATAATTTAGATATTCATATTTATCAAGGGGGGGTCACCGTGGGGGCTTTGGTGTTTATTGGCTTTAATTTTCATAAGTGCCGTTTCAAATACACCAAATGAAAGCGATTATTTGGATCGCGATTTGAATCCCGATTCAAACTCCACTTTTTTTGCGTGTGTAGACGCAATAAACGCAATAATTAGTGGGATTTAAATCACGATTCAGACTCCACTAAGAGTGACACTTTCAAAATATCACATTTATTTGTGACGCGATGTCTGTAGGAACGCTCCAATGAATCGCACCGTTTTTTTTAATCCAACATTGCTGATTGACAGGAAACGCCGTGCTTGTTTACAGGTATATGTCTTAATGCGTGGGTGACCCTTAAGAACACACACACCATTTGATCACAACTGCTAACCGATATCGGCTCGTGACGTTTGGAGATGCAATTTGTTGGCCTGTGTGGACACGACCAAAAAAACCTGGTTTGTGAATTGCGATTCAAATCGTGATTATTTCCGCAGTGGGAATGGCCCTCTTGTTATATTTTGTCTTTATTCCTGATTGCACTAATCAACATACCATTAACATGTAATGAAGGTGAAAAAATATCACCATCATGGCCAATTGATGTTGGAAGTTACTGTGAAAATGCCTGTCAAGCACTGAAAGAAAGACCCGAAACTCCAGAAACTGTTGAAATTGTACCCTTGATTCCCTAAGTAAACAAATGAATTTGAACCCCGTCCCCGAATACAAATGCTTGAGCAATTGCATTATGCAGCCTTTTATTCTAACAATATGCACAGCTTGAACAGTCATGACCATGGTTATTTCTCTTTCAGGACAGTTGACAAAGTTTTTCGAGTTGCTTGTCACAGACACGTTAACCCTCACATTACACCGTGTTACATATCAAGCGACTCGGAATGTTTTCCGAAATAATGGCACTTCTCCATCAATTTCATAACATTTATTTCTTTTCACTCATCATGAATTCTCTTAGAATTGAATTAATTACGTTACTTTTACATCAATTTCATAACTTAAATTTGTTGGCTGTTACAAAGTATTTTGAGTTGATTTTCAGTGCAAACAAGTTACCATAGCACATTACACTGTGCAACATCTCAATCGACTGAGGATATTTCCGATTATAAATATATTCTGTTTGTTTGCTTAGAATTGAATTAATTACGGTTACTTTTACATCAATTTCATAACATTTGTTTGTTTCTATTCATCAATTTTCTGCAATTCGGTATTCACTTAAATTTGTTGGCTGTTGTCTCGCCCAACCACCTGATGATCTACTACGGTAGATTCGACACCTTGGAGATTTTGGTGAGGATCTCCTCTAGAAAGGTGCCGAAGGACCAGGTGAGATAGATGCCCCTAACAGACTGACAAAGAGGTCCGAAACTACTCAGACTGTGTATAAAATGTCTACTATTTTGTGTAAAAGATCTACCTGATGAATTTACAGTAGTTCGAAAATTGCTACTGGGATTAGCCACTGATCAAGTGAAAACGATTTGTCCAAGATAAAAATTACCCATCCAAGTATTTGATCATATTTATAAGACACAGTTTGAGTAGTCGTGGTCATTTGTTTGGCTGCTAACATTATGTAATTGATACTCTAGTGGTTGTAAGAGTGCAGTAAATGATTTCAAGTAAAGTTGCTAAGTTACGCTATGTACAAATGTTGCTTATGTCTTGCACCTCGTATTACTATCATAGGAAGAAGAGTATTAATTACTTAGAAATGACATCGTTCATAACTGGATAGCTGAAATAAAAAAATCCTGCCAGACGATGTAAGGTCTTGATAATTATTTCATTCCACAAGTGAAACAATAAAATCGTTAGGACCATTGTAAGTACTGCATTTCCGATGGATTATCTAATCTATTGTACATGTACATGTAGATTGAGTTACATGTACCATGGGTATAAATGGATAAGACTTGGAGGTTTGCATGGTGGAAAAAACATGTAGTGGAAGGTTTGCAGTGAGCCGGTGACACTGGGTATAATATAAATGGCTTTGTGAAATGAACTGTACATGTACGGTACAATGTACATGTACATGTACATGTACGTACATGTACGTGTACTCGTACACGTACTGCACATTGATTTACAGTCTGTACATTACATTACATTACATTACATTACATTACATTACATTACATTACAGTCGTCTACTGTACAGTGTGTACATGTACGTGTACATGTTCAGTACATACAACTGTACATTGTACTGTCTGTCTTTCCTCTATTCGACGACCTTTAACCTCGACGATACTCGTGCTGCTTAGCAACGTTGCATGCAAGGATGGCCTGATATGTAAATGAGGCTATAAACTCCAGTTGAACCTTTACTTCGTAACACATGTACTGTACACTGTACCACGTACCTGTACTGTAATAGTACTGTACTGTACATGTACTGTACAATGTACACGTACGTCGGTGTATTGCACAGTACATCTACAGTGTACTGTACACAGTGTATCACAGTACTGTGGAGGGCAAGCTTAGATTTTTGCATCTAGCTAAATGTGTAGCTATAGGCAGGCAACGCAAAGGTTTAAAATACATCCCACCTACAACCAGTCCATCCTTTTTGGTTAAACACGTGCTATTACTAGTATTAGTATTGATGGAAATATGTTATTAATCCGATCCACCGCCTTTAAGTTTTAAATTCCAGAAATGAATAATGAGGGAGCAAATAGATAGAATGAAAATGATGTTTTAAAACAAAAGGAAAAGATAAAAGGGGAATGAAATTAGAAAAAAGGGGGATGTCGAAGTCTTTACAAAAGAATGAAAATGCATCACTAGGGGAAACAGCAGAGCGAGGTAATAATTACTTACAATAAAATGATTTTTACTGAATGTAAGAATAAAAGCTATTTTGCAGTAAACAATAATTTTGAAAGGAAATTAACTCGTAGTTCAGGGTATGAAACCATTTCATATGAAGATGATATAAGTTATGACTGGAACAATAAAAGCTGAGAAGTTATTAATAGGAATAATGAAGATTGTTTGGTTGTTAAGGTGTCGATATAATTATAAGGACTGCTTCCCTAGTCTCGACAATTTCAGAATACAAAAACCTATAGTTCACGTAATGTACAGTACATGTACATGTACAGTACATGTACAATGTACTGTACATGTACATGTACATGTACAGTACATGTGTATATGCTACGTGGGCATAGTCCAAAAAAGTTCAACGGGTCAGGAGTCTAAATATAGCCTCATTTACATATCAGGCCATCCTTGCTGGCAGGCCCACCATCCGCGTTGCTAAGCAGCAAGAGTATTGGCGAGGTAAAAGGTCGCCGAATAGAACGAAGCAGACATCGTATGCATTGTATGTGTATAGTTTACCGTGTACATGTAATGTACATGAAACATGTACATGTACATGTACATGTACAATCATGTACACTGCCCTGCAATAGTAATAATTATCGCACCCACACAAAAATCTGCTTCGTGTTGTACATGTACATGTACATGTACATGTACATGTACATGTATGTACATTTTTTCATGTACATGTACGTGTACATTATACCCTGTACAGTACATGTATATGTATATTGCACGTCCCTAGCCCTGCATTAAACAGTGTGTACATGCTGCTGTCTTGTTCTGATAATGTATAACATTTTTCTAGAGCGCGGGAGCTCAACTGATTTGACCTCTGTCCACAAAGTTGTTGAGGTTGCTGGCGTAGAATAATCTAGGCTAGTGCTAGCTATAATTTATGATTCATGCAGCCCACTGCTGGAACGCGTATTAATAATTATATTATATACTGTACAAGTACATGCGCTTTTGGCAGTATCAATACATGTACAGTACATATACATAATATTATGTACATGTACGTCATGTACATGTACATTATACTGTACATGTACAGTGTACTGTACGTTTTTTTTACATGTACTGTACTGTACATGATTTACAGAACAGTTCTGATACAAAGTAAGAACGTGACATGAAATTTCTTTCCCCAAGGAATCGTTATCTTATCTGACACTGTATACTGTATAACATTTTCTAGAGTACGCGAGATCAACTGATTTGCATGCATTGGCCATGCGTTTGACCTCTGACCACAAAGTTGTTGGGGATGCTGGCCTAAATTCACACGATGATGATTGCCCTGGCACAATTCATTTTCGGACCTCTTTGTCAGTACTGTTAGGGGCATCTATCTCACCTGGTCCTTCGACCTAAGAAATATGATATATTCAGTAAAAATCATTTCATTGTAAGTAATTATTACGTCGCTCTGCCGTCTCCCCTAGTGATGCATTTTCATTCTTTTGTAAAGACTTTAACATCCCCTTTTATCTTTTCCTTTTGTTTTAAAACATCATTTTCATTCTATCTTTTTGCTCCCTCATTATTTATTTATGGACTTTAAAACTGAAAGGCGGTGGATAATTTCCCTCAATAGCACATGTGTTTATCCAAAAGGATGGACTGGTTGTAGGTGGGATGTATTTTAAACCTTTTCGTTGCATGCCTATAGCTAGCTAGATGCAAAAATCTAAGCTTGCCCTCCACAGTACTGTGATGCACTTTGTACAGTACTGTAGATGTACTGTACATGTACATGTACTGTACGGTACATGTACATTGTTGTACATGTACAGTACGTACAGTGTACTGTATGTGTCTTTCCTCTATTCGACGACCTTTAACCTCGACGATACTCGTGCTGCTTAGCAACGTCATATGCAACGCGGCTGGTAGGCCCGCCAGCACGGATGGCCTGATATGTAAATGAGGCTATAAACTCCAGTTGAACCTTTACTTCGTAACACATGTACACTGCACATGTACATGTACAGTACATGTACTTACACGTACAGTGTGTTGTACTGTACAGTTACAGCCTACACATAATGGTACTGTACTAGGTGCATCACAGTACTGATGGAGGGCAAGCTCAGACGCGTTCCAGCAGTGGGCTGCATAAATCATATAGCTAGCACTAGCATAGATTATTCTACGCCAGCAACCCCAACAACTTTGTGGACAGAGGCCAAACGCATGGCCAATGCGTGCAAATAAGTTGAGCTCCAGCGCTCTAGAAAATGTTATACATTATCAGAACAAGAACATGGTATACACGAATTTAATGCAGGGACGCGCTAAATACATGTACAGTACTGTACAGGGTATAATGTACAGTACATGTACATGTACATTGTACATGTGTGTGTAAATGTACAACACGAAGTAGATTTTTGTGTGGGTGCGATACTGTGATATGACTATTGCAGGGCAGCGTACATGTACATGTATTGTACATGTACAGTACATTATATGTACAGTACATGTACATGGTACACTATAAAATGCATACGATATCTGCTTGTTCTATTCAACGACCTTTAACCTGGCCGATACTCTTGCTGCTTATAGCGGCTGGTGGCCCTGCCAGCAAGGATGGTCTGATATGTAAATGAGGCTATATAAATATAGACTCCTAACCAGTTGAACTTTTTTGGAATATGCCCACGTAGCATGTACACATGTACATGTACAGTACATGTACATGTAGTACATGTACTACATGTATACTGTACAATGTACGTGCATGTAATGTACATTACGTGTACTGTAGGTTTTTTTCATACATGTACACACATGTACAGTACAGTACATACATGTACACGTACATGTACAGTATATGGCTGTACTGTACATGTACAGTATATAATTTATATGGTGTGTGTATTATCTGAGCATCGTCTGGCAGGATTTTTTATTTCAGTTCCTATTAATAACTTCTTGGCTATATTGTTCCAGTCATAACTTAACTATTATCATCTTCATATGAAAAGGTTTCATACCCTGAGCATCATGGTTGTAGGTGGGATGTATTTTAAACCTTTTCGTTGCATGCCTATAGCTAGATGCAATAATCTTAGCTTGCCCTCCACAGTACTGTGATGCACTTTGTACAGTACTGTTGTACAGTACAATACGTGTAGGCTTATAATGTACCTGTACAGTACATGTACAGTACAGTACTATTACAGTACGTACATGTACATGTACATGTACATTGTACGTGTAAGTACATGTACAGTGTACAGTACATGTACAGTGTACATGTGTTACAAAGTAAAGGTTCAACTGGAGTTTATAGCCTCATTTACATATCAGGCCATCCGTGCTGGCGGGCCTACCAGCCGCGTTGCATGCGACGTTGCTAAGCAGCACGAGTATCGTCGAGGTTAAAGGTCGTCGAATAGAGGAAAGACATACAGTACAATGTACGTACTGTACATGTACACGTACTGTACATACAGTACATGTACATGTACACGTACATGTACATGTACGTGTACATGTACATGTACATTATACAGTGTACAGTACATGTATAATTTATGTACACACATGTACATGTACTGTACACATCATGTACTGTAGTACTACAGGTACTACTAGTACTAGTACTAGTACTACTAGTACATGTACACTTACATCACTATCATTATGGTGGATATGTACATACAACATGTACTATCTGAACAGTCTAGCGGTTTTATTGTTTCACTTGTGGACTGAAATAATTATTAAGACCTTACATCGTCTGGCAGGTTTTTTTTTTATCTCAGCTCCTAATCCTATCAATAACTTCTCAGGTATATGTATTGTTCCACAGTTATGAATGGTCATTTCTATGTAATTAATACTTCCTATGATAGTAATACGAGGTGCAAGACATACGCAACATTTGTACATAGCGTAACTTAGGCAACTTTTCTTGAAATCATTTACTGCACTCTTACAACCACTATAGTATCGATTACATAATTTTAGCAGCCAAACAAATGACCACGACTACTAAAACTGTGTCTTGTAAATATGATCAAAATACTTGGATGGGTAAATTTTGTCTTGGACAAATCGTTTTAACTTGATTAATGGCAATGCCGAGTAGCTATTTTTGTACTAAGTAATTTATCAGATATATCTTTTACACAAAATGTAGACATTTTATACACAGTCTGAGTAGTTTCGGACCTCTTTGTCAGTCTGTTAGGGGCATCTATCTCACCTGGTACACTGTACGTACTGTACATGTACAGTACAGTACATACATACATGTACATGTACATACATACAGTACATGTACATACATGTAATGTACATTGTACATGTACATGTACATGTACAGTGTACGTACACGTACTGTACAGTACATAATTATACAGTGCATATACTGTACAGTACATGTACTGCATGTGTACTGTACACATCATGTACTGTACTAACTGTAGTACTACAGGTAGTACTAGTACTCCTAGTACATGTACACTTACATCACTATCATTATGGTGGCTCATTTACATGCAGTATGTACATTTACTATCTGAAGTCTTAACGATTTTATTGTTTCACTTGTGGAATGAAATAATTATCAAGACCTTACATCGTCTGGCAGGATTTTTTTATTTCAGCTATCCAGTTATGAACGATGTCATTTCTAAGTAATTAATACTCTTCTTCCTATGATAGTAATACGAGGTGCAAGACATAAGCAACATTTGTACATAGCGTAACTTAGCAACTTTACTTGAAATCATTTACTGCACTCTTACAACCACTAGAGTATCAATTACATAATGTTAGCAGCCAAACAAATGACCACGACTACTCAAACTGTGTCTTATAAATATGATCAAATACTTGGATGGGTAATTTTTATCTTGGACAAATCGTTTTCACTTGATCAGTGGCTAATCCCAGTAGCAATTTTCGAACTACTGTAAATTCATCAGGTAGATCTTTTACACAAAATAGTAGACATTTTATACACAGTCTGAGTAGTTTCGGACCTCTTTGTCAGTCTGTTAGGGGCATCTATCTCACCTGGTCCTTCGGCACCTTTCTAGAGGAGATCCTCACCAAAATCTCCAAGGTGTCGAATCTACCGTAGTAGATCATCAGGTGGTTGGGCGAGACAACAGCCAACAAATTTAAGTGAATACCGAATTGCAGAAAATTGATGAATAGAAACAAACAAATGTTATGAAATTGATGTAAAAGTAACCGTAATTAATTCAATTCTAAGCAAACAAACAGAATATATTTATAATCGGAAATATCCTCAGTCGATTGAGATGTTGCAGTGTAATGTGCTATGGTAACTTGTTTGCACTGAAAATCAACTCAAAATACTTTGTAACAGCCAACAAATTTAAGTTATGAAATTGATGTAAAAGTAACGTAATTAATTCAATTCTAAGAGAATTCATGATGAGTGAAAAGAAATAAATGTTATGAAATTGATGGAGAAGTGCCATTATTTCGGAAAACATTCCGAGTCGCTTGATATGTAACACGGTGTAATGTGAGGGTTAACGTGTCTGTGACAAGCAACTCGAAAAACTTTGTCAACTGTCCTGAAAGAGAAATAACCATGGTCATGACTGTTCAAGCTGTGCATATTGTTAGAATAAAAGGCTGCATAATGCAATTGCTCAAGCATTTGTATTCGGGGACGGGGTTCAAATTCATTTGTTTACTTAGGGAATCAAGGGTACAATTTCAACAGTTTCTGGAGTTTCGGGTCTTTCTTTCAGTGCTTGACAGGCATTTTCACAGTAACTTCCAACATCAATTGGCCATGATGGTGATATTTTTTCACCTTCATTACATGTTAATGGTATGTTGATTAGTGCAATCAGGAATAAAGACAAAATATAACAAGAGGGCCATTCCCACTGCGGAAATAATCACGATTTGAATCGCAATTCACAAACCAGGTTTTTTTGGTCGTGTCCACACAGGCCAACAAATTGCATCTCCAAACGTCACGAGCCGATATCGGTTAGCAGTTGTGATCAAATGGTGTGTGTGTTCTTAAGGGTCACCCACGCATTAAGACATATACCTGTAAACAAGCACGGCGTTTCCTGTCAATCAGCAATGTTGGATTAAAAAAAACGGTGCGATTCATTGGAGCGTTCCTACAGACATCGCGTCACAAATAAATGTGATATTTTGAAAAAGTGTCACTCTTAGTGGAGTCTGAATCGTGATTTAAATCCCACTAATTATTGCGTTTATTGCGTCTACACACGCAAAAAAAGTGGAGTTTGAATCGGGATTCAAATCGCGATCCAAATAATCGCTTTCATTTGGTGTATTTGAAACGGCACTTATGAAAATTAAAGCCAATAAACACCAAAGCCCCCACGGTGACCCCCCCTTGATAAATATGAATATCTAAATTATCTATAAGCCGGAAACTTACCGGTGAAAATGATAAGTAAAGTAGTGGATTAACAAGTTGGCCTCTGTAACATTGCAGGTTGCACCGGTCCTTACCGTCCTTGTCACACAGCAGCACGGATGAAATTTATGTATGCAAAATTATAATACATGTTATAATTATAAAGGTCCTGGTTCACAGACCGTCAAAAACAGAAAAGATTAAAACAATTAACAAAACAAAACACAATTAATCAAAAGACTTCTAAATTTGAGTATTTAAGACATCCTTGGCAAAGTAGACAGAGGGCTTCAAGAATGTCAGGAAACACATTGATAAATATGAATATCTAAATTATCTATAAGCCGGAAACTTCCCGGTGAAAATGATAAGTAAAGTAGTGGATTAACAAGTTGGCCTCTGTAACATTGCCGGTTGCACCGGTCCTTACCGTCCTTGTCACACAGCAGCACGGATGAAATTTATGTATGCAAAATTATAATACGTACATGTTATAATTATAAAGGTCCTGGTTCACAGACCGTCAAAAACAGAAAAGATTAAAACAATTAACAAAACAAAACACAATTAATCAAAAGACTTCTAAATTTGAGTATTTAAGACATCCTTGGCGAAGTAGACGGAGGGCTTCAAGAAAGTCAGGAAACACAAACGGTTTCAGGAATTGTTTAAATGGCAGCCATCTTGAAGGAGAAGGAAAAAAACCTCTTCTCCTAATCTAAATAGTAAAATTAAAATCCGGACGAGAAATGTTTTTTATTATATTAGGCCTTACAATGGGACATTTAAACTGATGGTAACGTGAACGGGTAGATAAATTAATTGATTCTTTGACTGGAAATGCTCAAAAGTATGACAGAGAAGATGGGAATAATTCTACATGTAATGCCAAGATTGCCAACCAAACAAAAACGAAATGTAATTTCATGGAAAAGAGTTAATAAATTCAACTCATTACCTGGGCATATCAACGCCGCTACCTCACACGAAAACGAAAAAACAAATACACTGTAGAGAAAGAAAGAAATGATTTTGAGAGACAGAACGAAATAATTAAGAATAAAAGGATATTGTTCCATGGCTAAGCGAATTTTTTTACGGCCAGAATTCTCGGAACAGGAAGGGAAAATGGCCAAACGGCAGCACTTCGTTCCGCTTCAAGTCCACTCTGTCGACTTCCGTACTCTTTACGTTATTTTACCGGCGACATGCCGGACATCGTTTTCTTTATGTTACAAGTATTTTGAAGGGGGCCGTGTCTGCTAATGTTTATGTGTTTCGTGCACGTCCCTTTCGGAGTGAGGGACCGGAAGGATAGCGTTTGCGAATTTTTTTTTCGGAATACGGTAAGTATAAGATTTAGAATGCCCGAGCGAAACCAAAACAAACGAGACTATCAACGTTTGTGCAGCTCCTCGGTGTCAACATGCTCCCCTAGCTGCCTAAACATTATTGTCGGACCTTACGGACCAAGCGAGCTCGCTGTGCGGCACGGGTACTACATGACCAAATTATTGGAGATCTAGGGAGCCACATGTTGACTCCGAAGAGCGTGTTGACACCGCGACGTTGATTGGTTGAGGCACGCAATGGGGCGACATTTCTCCGACGTTGATAGGCTTAGGCACATCACCTGATTCACTGCCCAATAGCGCGTAACACGGGTTGTCATTGGCTAGACTTGACGGACGGCCTGGCAAGAATCGGAGCCTATGCACATGGCGGTACGGTGCGTAGACGGAGCTAGTAGAAACTGATATGGCTTGTCCGACAATCGATTTGTTCAGCTGCTGTCAAGTACGCTAGAGACAAACGGAAATGTTTTCCTTTCCCATAATTACATGTACTTGATACATTTTCCAATCTTTAAGCTTATATAATGTTTTACGGATGCAAACTCAACGGCCTGGCAATATTCGGAACGTATAGAAATACGATGGATTCATTGAGATGACTTTCCCGACAATCCACAAGTTCGGCTGCCGTCAAATACGCCCAAGACAGATGGATTTGATTTCCTTTTCCTTAATTACCCTTGATGATTCATTTTCTAATCTCCAACCTTCATTAATTGTTTTGCGGATGCAATCTCGGCGTGAGAAAAATAAGTCGAAATGACCACGTAAATTACCTTCTTACGGCCTTCATCTGAATACAAAACAAACCGTCAGACTTATCTACAGTAGCATGCAGTTGCATGCCCCTCTAACTCTCGCGTTATATCGCGTTGTCACGCGTTGATGCCGCCCCACTATGGCTCCCGCGTGACTTGGATCAACGCCATGCGCCCCCTGTCGGTCAACGCGTTGCTATCGCGTTGCTATCGCGTTAGGGCGCAGGCTTCGTATCGCGTTGCTATCGCGTTGCCTATCGCGTTGCTATCGCGTTGAAAGGTGGCTTTATCGCGATAACAAACGATGAATTATTTATAGGCCGAAATTAATAATGCATTTTCAACACTCTTATCGCGATAAGCCATCGCGTTGCTAATGCGATAAAAAAGACACTTCATTTCGGTGAGTACTGTAGATCATATCACGGCAGATCATCACTTCTAATTCTTCAAATTCTTTCCCACACTCCTGGCTTAATATAGGACCCCCCCCCCCCTACTCCCCTCAAAAAAAAGAGAGAGAGAGGAGGGGGGGGGGCAACTTCAGATACACTACACCGTACACCTTCTCCTCAACTCACAACATCCAGCCAGTCAAGCCTGACCGAACAGACCAGACACCTTTCTCTGACCAGAGGCAGGAAACAAAGAGATCTCTTCCAGCAAGGATTTCTCAATCAAGGAAGTAATCAGATTCCGGTGTTTGTATCAGTGTCTGATCATTTTCAGAGGGGGGGGGAGAGGGGAGGGCTTTGTTGAGACCCTTATTTTTGTTTCTCAGAAAAAAAAGAAAAAAAAATAGAGGAACAGACCTTAAGTCAGGGAGATGGAGGGAGCCTGAACCTTTGATTTGGTAATTTCATCTGCACAGACACCAGAGAGGTTCGGAGGAAACCGTAACACTTTGTTTGTATCACTTGTCCCGGCCAATTACTGGACATTATGGCAGGTTTCTTTGGATTTTTTTTTGAAAAACCATTGAGGAAAGATGAAAGACCCAGAGAGGAAAGAGAGGGGGTTGGGGGTGTGGGGAAGAGGTAGGGGAGGAAGGAGGGGGGAGGGGGGGAATTGGAGAAAAATTCCAAGCTGACGTGGTCCCAAGTTCAGGTCTTTGGGGATGCCGGCGGTGTAACTGGACAGACATCTGGTGTAGGGTTCAGGCTGGCACTCCGGTCTCAGAGGCTTCAGGAATGATGATATGTGGGGCTTAGAAAAACAAGTGGATTTGACCCCGTGACTGACAGTGACTGGTGGGTTCAAGATGGGGGCTGGCTTGGCGCAACCTTTCCAGTGTGCATTTCCGTGGTGAATACAGGTTAAGGGGGGGGACTACAAGTTAAAGAGAAGGAGTGTCCCACAAACTGTGGGCCAACTTTCTTGAGCTGCTGCCAAACAAACAAAATGTAACTGCGAAATTTGACTGGAATTGCCAAGGTAATTGACCAAATGTTACTTCAATCATTTGTACTATTGGTGCACTAAAAGTGAGGTGAAAAACCAACAAACTCTAATTTACAAAAAAAGTTACAACTTGTCACAAAACCAACAAACTATACTCATGTGTAGGCTACAACTTGTTGTAACAAAAACAACAAACTGTACTTACAAAAAATTACAACTTGTAACAAAACCAACAAATTGTTCTTACAACTTGTAACAAAACCAACAAACTGTTCTTACAAAAAGTTACAACTTGTAACAAAACCAACAAATTATACTTACAACTTGTTGTTGATACAGTATATCAGTTTCAAATGACCACTTCTGCCCTACTGAATGAAATCAGTGAAGGATTTTATGAAGTGAATGTGATCGAAAAGATGCTATATTCACATTGCTGATTGAAGCTGTGGTCTTGGTTGATTGTTCACAGGCCAGCAAAAGCAGAATTTTGTGATAACGAAACAAGGATTAACTGGTGAAGGGATGCCATTCAGTGCCGAATAATTGGACAGAAATCACAACAACAGGCGAGTGGGAACACAGACATGAAGAGCTCATGAAGGAAGAAGAGCCAGGACAGGGGAAGAGCAGTGTATAACTAATTGGTGAGATTACCGCATGCTTTTTGGGGGGTACAGCAGGGTCATTTGAATGACCTATAGAAAGCAGCATGCCAGGCTGGCCTAGCCAGGGATGAATTATCCTTATCCTTATGATTTTTTTCTCTCCCCGACCCCAACCCCATCCAACCACCCTCCCAGCCTGCCTGCCCCCCTGCCCCTTAAAAAAGGAGGACACTTTCTGTCCCAGGAGTCCCTGATATCCCTTGTAGGGGCTCCCATGCCCCCTACACAATATCCAATGACCTCTGTCTAAGGACACCCTCTCTAAACAGAATTCCCAGCAAAGTATAGGTTTCGGCGGCGAGCCCCTTTTCGGCTCCTGTTTATTGGCTTTATTGAGGGTGTTCTCTATGCGCTGCGCCAAAGAAAAGGAGTGGTGTTACCTATGATCCTCTAGTGTGTAACAAGGGATGAACCACTTGGTATTCACTGGCTTAATTCCGATGGTTTTTTTGTCCTCTTCCGACGACAAAAGGGACCGTTTTTCCTCTTTTTCTTCTCCGTAAAGCTCTGCCCCAAGTAAACGGAGCAGCCTTGCTCGCGACTATATACTGCTAAGAAGTGATAACTCAAGAGGCTGTCCTTTGGTGAGGGAAAAGGGCTTTGGAGTCAGTCAGCCACATGCTTAAACATGACTCTATACAAACATCAAACTTAAGGACCTCAGTTTGTTTGAACAAGTCCTTGCCAATTGCCATACATGTAGCTTCTTTTTCATCAAAATTCATCAATATTGAGATTTCGCAAACAACTCCCCCGAAAAAAATTAAAATAAAAACTAGTACTGCTTTGGAAAGCCGAACCGAGCCGATAATTCAACTCCTGAAAAAAACTTCAGTATAAGTTAGCCAATTACAGAGATTGGGATTTGGGAATCAGACTTCTGTCAGAGAAACAAGTTTGAAACTGTTCGTCTACTCACAGCATAAAATAATATCGCAGTGTCAGGAAATCACTTTTAATGAGGAAAGGCAATTTCCTCGAGCCAGAAAGGTTCACAAGTTTGCTGCGGTCGAATACACAGGCAAAAAAAAAAAACGATCAAGGGCACCGAGGCGAGATTGCTATTTCCCAAGTTCCTGCCCTCGCCGAACTGAGACGAAATTTAGACACCACTGTGCCCAATCTAAAATGGTCACTGTCCGGCCGACGCGGCCCAATCTTCTCTAACACTCCAAGATAGATCGGGAAGGGAGAAATTCAGGGTGACATTCAGATAATACAGTGAGCACAGAAAGCGCTGGCTGTTCAGATTTCCACAGACTTACAATCTGACGGGAGTTTTGGAGCATTTAATCGGAGAAAATGATGATTAAAGAACAATTATTGGCTCAGAAGCTGTTCGGCTAACCCAATTAACCCTTCGAGGATCTTGTCTGGACATCTTGTCTGGATGTACCTCGCATTAGAAATAATAATGTGAATATGTATTTTTATCCAGTCAAACATTCCTAAGATAACAACAAAATACATGAATCCGTCTGCTTGCTCAAAATGCATTGTCATTTCCACAAGTTTCACAAGTTCTTGGGGGGGGGGAGAAATATCACAAATCAAATCAAATATTTTCAGCATCATTATGGAAAATCAACTGCAATTATATTATCAGTCATTTGGCAAGCCTATTTTCCAAAATGCTTGCAATAGATAAAGATATGTTCCCATATTTACAGGCTTACTTGATATTTTGGGTGCACTCACCCAAACCACAATAATCCACAGGTCAAGCCCCCCTCCAACTCAGATGGCCCCCAAAAAATGTATAAATAAAAAAAAAATGAATCATATCCCAAATTTGTATACCTATTCATATCCTAATTCTTCCCACAAACCAAACCATTTCGAGGTCAGGCCCTCTTGCAACACATCTGAAAAGAGTGCAGCGTGTGCCATACAATTTACACACCATTGACAGGTGGAATAGGAGTCCACTTGACAAGCCTGCTCCTAAATCCACAGCCTTCAGAACAACTTTGCTCACAGAAATTGGTCAGCCACAGAAATCCCATGAAATTATGATCGAGCTCGTCGGGGGCTTCTCTTCTCTGGAGAAGGCCTTCACCGATCGGTACCAACACAACAGACAGTCGACTCCCGAGGAAAGTTAGGTGCTCGATAAGTGAATAAAGTATCTCAGAATCGGGAGGTGGATTTGGGGCCTGCTTCAGAGGCAACCGGTGTCAAGTTTAGAAATTAGAGGGGGAACTTTGCAGAGTGGGTAGTCCGAGTAACTTGGACCCGACAAGTCACCCCTTCTTTTCGAAATTTCGAAGAATAAAAAGGGGTGACATGTCGGGTCCAAGTTACTCGGACTAGAGAGTGGGGTAGCGGTGATTTCACCACGGCCTCACACGACTCTGTTACGGAGGAGGCGGCGGGTGAAGGAACAGGTGCCCGGGCGGTAGCCCACGGGCGCCGAGTCCGGTGGAAACACGGTGCGGATTCAAGCATCTACAGCTCCATGGTTCAGGCATACAGCTCTATGGTTCAAGATAGGGGGGAACTGGTGGTGTACTTAGTGAGTGAAGGGCAGTAGGGCCACCCCCCTCCCCCCTCCTTCCCCCTCTCCCTCTCTCTTTCCTCTACGGTGCGCACACGGATCGGGACCACGCTTACAAACAACCACCGACCCCCCGAAAAAGTTACCCGACTCCGCGGCCCGGCCCCCCGACAAAAACTTCCCCCTAAAATCTCGTCCCGAGTCCCGCCACGTCTCTCCCCCTCTCACTTGAGTTGAGGCAGGGCCCCGTTTGGTACATGGTCGGGTCTCCCACCAAAAAATGGCGAGTGAAAACGCTTACCTTTGATGAGTTTTCGGGCCTTTCCTTTCGAGCGCATATCCGGACTTCGGCACGGTGGTATCGTTCTATGTATAAATGGCCCGACACTTTATTATTTTTTTTTTCTTTCCTCCGTGTGAAATTGTAATGTACACACAAAACGTCATCAGTGTGCCACCAGTCACGCATGCGCGCTGCCGTCCAATCTGTTATTCCCCTCGGCCCATGCAGTCGCACAGAAAAAAAAATGTCGTCTGCTCTCACACTCATCTGTGACTGTTGTGTGCGGGCCAGTCAGTCTGGCCATCCAAAGGGGGAGCCGAAAAAACTTGTGAATCAGACTCGTAAATAAACCCAGCCGCCGAGAGAAAATAATGCCCTCTTTATCAAGATCATCTCCAATGGGGAACAGATAACGATCCGGGGAAAGACAGGCAAACGCCGTGTGTACTTTTTTTTTTTTTAGGGGGGGGGGGGTTTAGGTTGGGAGTTGAGAGGGGGGGGATTATCTGTGCTTCGGTGACCGGGGTCGAACCGCCACTTTTGATCTTTGAGCTCGACCGTGTCAGGTTCAACATTTCGGGGAAGAATTTATCTGGCGCAGCGTGGGGCGAGTTCGTTTGGACGGTGCGGTTATGAGGAGGGAGAGGGGAGACGAGGGGAATAATGCCCCAAAAATTCACGTCCCTTCACGGGAGGCAGGTTCGTAATAATTTGGGATGATCTGCCTTTGGTCTGGCCAAATTGAATTTCGTTTATAAAATGGCCTCGACTCCTTAACACAAGCGTGCCATTTGTACTGAGTGAAAACCATCGCTAGAAGAACTCGTGAATATACGAATGCTTGCAGAATTTGTTTATAATGATGCCTTTGCTTAATATTCTTATCTTGATTCGATCTCACGATGGAATACATGTTAGTCATGTACAGGATTTCTCAAATACATAATTATCACAAATAATAGAGGGCCTGACGTTTTTATCCCTACAGGACCTTTCCCGAAGGCCGAATGTAAGTCAGACCTGTTTCGACTCGTTCAACTCAAAGTGATATACAGGAATGTTGCAAACTGCTTACTGACTAAAATTACCCAAATGCAAATCTAAAAATTTAGTGGGCCTGACGTTTCGATCATAGGAGGACCTTTCTCAAAGGCAGAGGGAATTCAACTCATTCAACTCAATATTTTTCTCCGTTGCCATAAAGATGGTTAGATGGTTAAATGTGGATAGTCAGAGCTTCTAATCTAGTCCTAGACTAATTGGATAGAATGGGGATAGTTAATGATAATGATAATGGAACATTATCGCAAAGAAGAAGATACAGAAGAGGATTATGGGTGGATGAAGTCTCCAAAAAGGACCAGCTTGTCGGGTGCAGATCCCCTTTTACAATAAGTATTAACAACGAACAATGTTTCAAAGGCATTCTGTCCTGGCTTGAGAAAAGTCCTGCTGCTATTTGCTGTTGTTGAGATTTGCATTCGTGTTCGTTTAGTCAGTAAGCAGTTTGCAACATTTTCAGTCTGAGTTGAGTTCTGAATTCCTTGACAGTTGTTCCTTAAAATTGGATCACGATTCGAAAGCGGCGATCAAATATGCACAAAAACATGAAATATTAACTGCCATTTTAGTGTTGTTGATTTTTTTAATGGAGAGCGAATTGTATCATTATTTCGTATGACACCAAGCAAAGTTCTCTTTTTGTGAGTATGTGTGGTTCTGAAAAGAACCGAAGGAACTCGACGTTTCGAAAAGTATGCTCTGTTCGTCTTCGGGAGACTGAACATAGCATACTGTTCGAAACGTCGAGTTCAGAACCAACCACACTGATACTCAAAAAAGGGCTTTTTGCATGGTGCTACCGCAAACCTGTATTACTGCTATTCCCACCATGAAAACCTTCAAATCTCATTTGATTATATTTCATGTTTGTACTCGTTTTGAAAAGCTTTTCTGTCTCAAAACCGTTAACTTTCCTGTCTCTGTTCCAACAGAAAATGTTGCAAACTGCTCAGAGACATGAATGACGATTGACATGAAATATACAAACCTTACGAAGGTAGAGTGGCTGACGTTCGATCCCTGCACGAGCTTTCTCCAAGTCAGAGAAAGGCTCCGGATTTAAAAAGAAAAAAAAACAATTGTTCGCAAACGCCATACCCTTTACCTTTTCAAGATTCATATCTCGACTTCTTAACCGATATGGACCTGTGGGCTATACAGTTACGCTTTAATCTTTTAGGATTTCTGTTTTGAATCATAATAAGTTGCCGTTTTGCATTAATTGAACGTTCTTTATTCAATTCTGCGGAGTTGGCCAAACCGAAAACGAGCAACGAAGGTCTGCATTTTGACACGTCAGCTTAATTAATAATGTCATTTTTTTTTGGGGGGGGCCGTGCCCCTGACCCAGGCTGGTCAAGGAGAAAAGAAAGGGGGGAGAGGGGGAAAAAGACCAACATCTTGAAGAACGATTCCCTGTCGCCTTCAGTGTCCACTGGCCACGCCTACAAAGTACCAACCAGTCCAGGGACGTTCTGTGGTACGGTGTAATTACACATCTAATCGGCTCAAGACCGATGGAATACTGTGTGCTTGTTCTGGTGTCTTGAAATGAAAAAATGTGTCAGTAGCAAACAAAAGCAAAACAAAACACAATACAACAAAACAAAACAAAACAGAGCAACACGGAGGCGGAACTTCAAAAAAAAAAGATTGCCAAATTTGGGATTTACATTCAATTACGAGATACAAAACCCAACCACATTATAAGTGGAGAAGTGAGTAGAAATATACAATAGGATACAATACAATAGGATCAAAACGCCAGGCCCTCTAACTTTTGAGATTTTATGTATTGCGGGTCATTTTAATCAGTTAGCATTAAGTTTTTGTATTAACTTCAAAAAAATAAATACAGTGAATTTTTTCAGATCAAAACGTTTTCGAAAGGACCCAGACGAGTTGAATTAGACTCGTTTTCACCCATTGATTAAAATAATCAAATTATTAGTATGATTTTTATACCGCGATTGAAAACGCCCAGAGGTCACAAACCGGCTTCAAATAGAGTCTGAAAACCTCGCTTGTCAGCTGAAGGCTGCTGACAGAACCCCCCCCCCCTCCTCCTGTGAAGAATGTCAAATCGTAGGGAAGGGACAGGGGTCGTTTGGGTGACCGGAGAAGAATCATTAGCATGATGGCTGATGGTGGATTTATGTGCTTGTATTATCAATGCCCTTAATTGCAATTAAGATAATTCTCAGTGGAATCGAATGGGTTTGTAAGTTATGTTCTTTTTAAGATTTATCCACAAAGGGAAGCACATGTGCACATATGCATTTTCATAGAGTAATTATCAAATTGCTTACTGTCTAAAATGACTAAAATTACCAAAATAGAAAACTCAAACTAGTAGGAGGTCCTGACGTTTCGACCCTAGCAGGACCTTTCTCAAAGGCAGATCCTGCTAGTATAGGATCGAAACGTCAGGCCCTTCCCAATCGATGAGATAAGCATAAACAGATAACGAGATGTATACCAACGAGAAGAAAATGACACTGATTGCCGTATAATTCGGCGCAGGAGTAGGGAGGAACCCCAAATCTGGTGTTGAGCAGAGCAGACTACAGAGAGGCGGAGAGCGAGGATCGAACAGGCCCCGGTCTGGACTGCACAATAATAAACCGCCATTACGGAGACCAGGCAGCCACGGTTATAAATTGACCTCCTTCTTGTATAGCAGCGTGCACCGATGCTCGTGTTACCGTAAACATTTCGGTAATTCAATGTCCCCGTAGTCCTTTACCCCACTGCCACATTCTTCGCCCAGAGCTTCCCATCAGAGAAGAGAAGAGAAGAGAGAGAAGAGAGAGGGAGGGAGGGAGGGAGGGAGACGGAGGCGGGTCGGAGAGACACTGACAGTGGTGTAATCATATCGGCGATAATATTCTATTTATGAAGCGTAATTCATGCCATTAGCGACGCAATGTGGCCGCGGACAAGTCGCCCCGCTTGGGTCCGGGCCGCTGTGTAATCTTATCTAGCGATGATCTGTCGGAATGTCCCCCCTCGTGCTTTCGACTGACAAGGGGCGCTTGTCAGGAGAACACGCGGCAGATTCTGTTGCCCGTCTCGATTTCTCATCCCGCCTGACCCGAGACAGCCAAGGTAGAAGGGGGTGGGTGGGTGGGAGGGAGGGAGGAGGGAGGGAGGGAGGGAGGGAGGGAAGGAGGGTAGGGATGGAGGGTAGGGATGGAGGGTAGGGGTGGTCGGCGAGGGGGATGGGGGGAGGACACTGATGGCATTGTCGAGACTCAAGAGTGACGGCTCGGGCCACCTCATCAGTCCTCCGCGAACCGTATACCCAGACGCGCCTGCGCACTGATGGACCCCGAGTCACGTGGTGGACAGCAGAGACAAGAGTTGCCAAGCAATAGTGACTACATACAGACAATCGAAGGCATTGGTCACCGCGGAGTAGGGACAACAATGGGGAAAGCCTTCCACAGTCAACACGACGAGGTTGATGTCCGAAACGTCTGAGCCCACACAAAACAATCCAACATCACATCTTCAAAAAGGGCACTTGGACCATCCCTCCTCTACCTCCATGCTTGGACATATCGCGCTAACGCTGTAATCTAAGAAATCGCCCGCATCTGAAAACGCTCTCAAAATAAGAATCCAACAGATCGTGCGGTTTTCCACCTGCAATAAAATGTACTTAAAAGTTATCATGATAAAAGACATGCACGAGTTAAATATGATAACATTAAAAAAAAAGAGCCATGGTCACCAAAAACGTCACGGGAATAGGCCAGTACTCTCCTTTTGTTTGTTTGTGTGAATCCATTTCTTTCTTTCTTTCAATGATGACGGTGCGTTGCCTAGCAATGATTCAACAAGCGCAATCAATTATGTTGAGAGAGAGGTGGAGGAATGGGAGGGAGAGAGAGGGGCCTAGAGAGGAAGAGAGACTGGGGAGCGGAGGGAGAGGGGGAGACAGAGAGAGAGACAGAGAGATGTGGAGAGAGGGGCTGAGCGAGAGGGGGAGAAGGGGAGAAAGGGGGAAGAGAGAGAGGTGGAAAGAGGGACGGAGATGGAAGGAGAGAGAGGGGTGGAGAGAGGGAGAGAGGGGTGAGAAGGAGGGAGAGAAGGGGTGAGAGGTTGAGAGAGATGGGGAGAGAAGTTGAGAGAAAAGAGAGAGGGGGAGAAAGGGGAGGGGGATGTTGAGAGAGGGGAGAGGGGAAGGGGGTGAGGGGGAGAGAGGGGGGAGTGCACGGCCAGGCTTACTGACGAGCTACACCCCTCCCTCCCTCGATGGCTCTGCGGGGGAGTCTTGGCTGGGCACAGGGGAGGAAATCTGGCCTTATACGCCGAAAGATGGGGGAGAGGTAAGCCGCCTTGCAGGGACCACGCATCCTAATCAACGCTGCCCCCAAACCGCCCTGCGTTGCGCTGCCTGCCTGCCTGCCTGCCTGCCTGCCTGCCTGCCTGCCTGCCTGCCTGCCAGCCACCCTGCCTGCCTGCCTGCCTGCCTGCCTGCCTGTCTGTCTGCCTGCATGTCTGTCTGTTCCTCTTTTAAAGTATTGGATCGGATGCCACTGCGTCTTACAATCTCATAAACAAAGCAAAGATACGTTGTTCCCAAAAAAAAAAAATCGGCCTGTCTGTCTGTCTGCCTGCCTGCCTCTGTCTCTCTCTCCGTCGTGTTTATCACCGAATTCCTGGCGCAAAACCCGAGCCGACGGGGTCACGACATTAGCGGTGCCGTCCGTGTCCCCGCGCGCCGTCGGCCCGTCCGCCCGCCCCCTTCGCCCGCTCCGATGACTCGCGATGAGATCTGCAAATTGAGGAGTGATGTTGTTTCGGGTGGTGTGGGTTTTTTTCTTTCTTTCTTCTTCCCCTTCTCTTGAGGTTGGAGGGGGGAGAGGAGAGAAGAGAAACAAATTTCTCATCGAATTCCTCCCCCGCCGAGAAAGTTTGTCAGCGCAGCGAGGCAGGCTGGACTGTTCCAGGCCGGCGGGTCGTCTCCGGTTTCCTTCGGTAGCAGTAAACAGGGCTGACTCGGTGATATTCCACGGTTGTTGCCGGGGTCTAGGGTTTGGGGTTTTGTGGTGGGGGGTGGGGGACATACGCGTTCCCATTTAGACACTAGTGATGATGGCAGGGTTGCATTTGATCCACACGGATGGGTCCGATCCGTGCCATGTGTCGATGGCACTCACGATGAAAGCGATCCACACTGTGCAGTTTTCAGCACCACTCAGATTTTGAAGATTTGGGTGGGTTTTTTTTTCTTTCTTTCTTTCGTCCATTGTTAGTATTTTTGTTATCTGAATCGATGGTGAAATCTCGCGGTATCTCGGGGGATTTGTTGCTGCTGTTCGTGATTCTGTTTCATGCGGTCAGTTCAGCTCTTGTTTAGCGTTTTGTGTTACTGTAATGGAATAGCCGTTATATCGTCGTGGTTATCTTGATTCGTATTCATTTTGTTAAAAAAAAAAGTATCGGCATATTGTGTTGTTGCACACCTATCGATCGAAGTCATTTTCGATTGAGTCAAAATGATTGCCTTTTGCTAGTCTCTCTCTCGAGCCGCACCAGTGGAATGGCTGCGGTCTCGATCGGGAGTCGACGCGGTCCATGATCCAGCACGGATCAGCGGACCTGACTGGAGAAGGTCGCGGGCGGGTGACGGCGTGCCACGTCAGTGGGCGCGCGCTGCTGCGTGGCGGGGACCGCGTCGCGCGGTGCTGCGGCCGCGCCGTGCATGCAATGACTGTGGTCCGGTGAATACACACGCTCATGCTCGGTCGCCAACCAAAAAGGATCGGCACCAGAGCGCCACCTATCGCGCTGGGGGCCAGCCGTCGTCAGACCAGACCGTAGACTCTCGCTCCAACCGCAGACAATTAAACCCAGCCACGCCGGCGGTGGCTCGTTCCCTTCATTCCCGACTGCTCGACCCCATTCAGTTGTCTCCGGCCAGCACCGAGACAATCTGCTCCCATCAAATAGCAGGCTATTCTGTCTGTACTCGGGTCTTCGGAGTTCGGTCCGGGTCTTGGCAGTCGGACGACCTCTTTCATTCCCCGTCTCTCCGCCGCGTTTTCGGGGACAAAAGATCGAATCGGGTGCTCGACAATGCTCTCTTCTTCTTCGCCAACCTCGTTCTCTCGGTCCGAGGCTATAGGTTTCTCCGAACTCCTGGCATGCGGGGAGATTGTGATCGGCTGATCGCGGGGCAAAGAAAGGGTGGCTTGCGCGCACCGCGTGCTCGGGGGTCAAGTCACAACGGCCGATCTTATTTCATTAGCAGGAGTGTGCACTGGGGGGAAAACACCGCCAAAAATCTGACCCCGTTTTCATGAAAAGATGGCCTGCATAGGCCTAATTTTTTTTGGTAAGCTCCAGCTGGTGGCCCAGAATACGCAACCGTCCGTTCCGATTCCCCTTTTCTCGTCATCACATTGTAGTCTTTCTATAACGGAGTCATTACAAGAGTGGCATCATTAAAACAAAAAGTGAGTGAGATCCCGATGGAATGGGCAGGGTGGTCTCCACTTATTTTCGTCTCCACTTCTATTTTCGCCGTCCAAAACTGGGCGCAACCGGTTTCCAATATGCAAGCGAGCCCTCGATGACACTGAGTTCATCAGCCTATAGCTGCAAGAGTCGACAAGCATTTTTATTTTTACAAGACAATGAATGAGTGAAGTTCCTTTTTTTTTTTGGAGTGAGTGTGGCGAAGCATGGGTCAAGCTTGCACCTCTAAAACGGTTTCGCTTGTCCCTCACCGCAAGGACTGGATTTTTTTTTTTTTTAAAGGGAGGCATACCCGCGTTCAATACAGCCAATTGCTATTACAGTCCGCGAACGGTCCGAAATGCCGTGAACTTGGTTTGAGCGCGCCGCGCGCCGGGCTGAAGCGACCGCGGCCGGCGAGCGTGTCTGGCGCGGATGACCGTACGGGGAAGAGGAGGCGAAGTGCCCGGTGTGCGCCCAGGGAGTACGCGGTGCTCGAAACCCGTGGGCCTTTCCGCTCGTACACACGGGCCGACTGGGCAGACAGATGGAATATGAGAATTAAGTCTCACATGTAATATCTATAATGGCAAAAAAAGAATAGACAGCCTGACGTTTAGCTCCTAGCAGAGCCTTTCTCAAAATGAGATTTTAGTCAGTTAACAGTTTGCTACGTTTTTTTATAGGCCTATTACATGTACTGATAGGTCTATAGTTTATAGGGGCCTATATATTTTTTTTCAAAACCCGACTGTCTGAGGGAAAAGGCAATAATTAGTCACCTTCAGCAATTATTAAACAGAATGATTAATGAGTAAACTGAAGTCTTGTACAAACGTCTTTGGGTCTGACAAAACCCAGACTTCACGTGAGTCCTTCAAGTAAATAAAAACCTGCATGAAACCATAGCACAATCTGAGAGAAAAAACACACACACAAAAAGATAGGACTTTTTTGTCAGCACGCAATCGGGCAAAGCCATACAGTGTTTAATTACACGTGGAATAGGACAAACCCTTGTTGAAGTACATAGGACTTTGGGGGGGGGGGGGGGGGTAATGACCATCCATACCGATACATTGAATGGGATTGTGAGGGCGATGCCGTGCCGTGTGACTTAAAGCCCCTACACAACATTGGTAAGATCGAAACACAGAAATGTTCACAGATTTGAATGAAACTCATACAAATAGTTTGAAGATGGTTATGGTCGAAACCTCGCACTGAAATAATTCTGCCTAAAATGCTGAATTTTTTTTTTTTTTTAGAAAAGAGTAAAGAAATAGTTCAAGTCTCACCCCTAGATCTAAACGATTTTTCGGAACAATTCGTTGAATGCTGCATTTTCGCGAAACAAATGAAGCGGTTTTCACTATTTTCTCGAGACTTGGTTGGCGGATTGAGCTTAAAATTTAATTTTAAAATCAGATAACGTATGGATGCTATTCTGTGACCTCGACCAATGTTGGGTTGTCCCTTTAAATGGCGCGTAATGATAAGTGGCGGGCCCGTGTACAAGCACTGGCGCTGGCGGGGAATGCAAAGGAGTCTTTTTTTTTTAAAGACTCACAAATCTTGAAATATTCGAGGAGTTTAATTTCCACATCGAAACGCATCCCGACGAAACAAGTAACATCTGTTCCGAGTGGGGGGAAAGGATACATCACGTTGGCCCATGTATCATGTACCGGTAACCTTTTCGTGGATATATTGGTAGATTGGTGTGCGTCATACAACACGGCACTGTCGCCGCGACTACAATTGGTCAAAATGGCAAGACGGCGATAACCCCTAATTCCGGATGCAATCCGTCTTTCTCTCGATTCTTTATTAATTTTGTATCTATTTGAATACACCGGGGCTCCACAATCTGTGTTCGTAGATTGATGTGTTCGCCCTGACAAGAATAATTACGGAATGGACCAATAATACATGTAACATCATCCACAGAATACGCCTATAATCTTAGATATAATGCGGGTATAGGCGTATTTCAAAATGAGGACAACGCGACTGGTTTAGACTTAACGGTTTGCACGGTGAAACCACAACGTAAAGCAGGGAGTCATCACTAGTATAAAGCCACATTTCTTCTTCTGACAAATTATGTGCATGGTGTGCCCCGCAAGCCTTCTACAACATGATCACAGTACTGTGTCGGACATACCAGCCACCAATGTATGACTCTTTCGATAGTTCCCACAGTGTTTACAGTTGAACAGAATGAATAGATTGCATGTAGGCTAACAATTGAATAACATTTAAGATAGTTATACTGTTGCACTTTCTTGCCCAATGTACTGTACACCTGAGACGGACCTATGCAGTTGTTGACGCCTCTCGAGCGCTATGAATTAATCGTCAGGCATTTTCTCTTGCCGCTGGTGTGGCCAGGGAGAATTGTGTTTGCTCAACTCGTCGTTCCCCTGCACAAAACAGAGCAGGTCTTTGGGTCGCCCCTCTTATTTCGTTGTAACAATATCTCGAGTGCAGGACTGTGCATGGCTGGCACATCGGGGCTTGGATGGGTGCCCGCGGGGGGGCGGCGGCGAGGGCGAGCGACCTGACAAGCCGGTCACCGGGCCGCGGCATCGAAGCGGTCATCTCTCGGACTTTTATTCCCTCTCTCCCTGTCTCCCTCTCTCACCATCCCTCTCTCCCTCCCTCTCTCTCTCTCTCCCTCTCTCTCTTTCTGACCTCTATCTCTCTCCCGCCTCTTCCTCTTCTTCTTTTTCTCTCTCTCTCTTTCCCTCTCTCTCTCCCTGTCTCACCTTCGCTCTCTCCCTCCCTCTCTCTCTCCCTCTCTCTCTTTCTGACCCCCATCTCTCTCCCGGCTCTTCCTCTTCCTCTCTTTCTCTCTGTCTCTGTTCCTCTTTCTCTCCCTGTCTCCTTCTCTCACCTTCCCTCTCTCCCTCTCTCTCCCTCTCTCTCTTTCTGACCTCCATCTCTCTCCCACCTCTTCCTCTTCCTCTCTTTCTCTCTGTCTCTTTCCCTCTTTCTCTCCCTGTCTCCTTCTCTCACCTTCCCTCTCTCCCTCCCTCTCTCTCTCCCTCTCTCTCTTTCTGACCCCCAT
The DNA here is from genome assembly GCA_949987565.1 of Luidia sarsii. Lineage (NCBI taxonomy): Eukaryota > Metazoa > Echinodermata > Asteroidea > Paxillosida > Luidiidae > Luidia > Luidia sarsii. Next base: position 2,825,151 of record OX465115.1, read on the forward strand.
CTCTCTCCCGCCTTTTCCTCTCCCTCTCTATCTCTCTGTCTCTTTCCCTCCCTCTCTCTCTCCCTCTCTCTCTCTTCCTCTCACCCCATCTCTCTCTCTGACCCCATCATTTTCTCCCCGCCTCTCTATCTCTCTCCCCCTCTTCCCTCCCTGTATCTCTCTCTCTCTCTTTCTCCATATATATATATCTCTCTTTCTCCCTGTATATCTCTCTCAAACTATCTCGCTGACCCCCTCTCCCTCTCCCTCTCTCTCTCTCAACCTCTCTCTATCTCACCCTCTCTTTCTCCCGTATCACTGTTTCTCTCCCTCTCTCTCTCCCTCCCTCTCCCTCTCTCTCTGGCCCTCTCTCTCATCCACCCTCTCTCCTTCCTCTCCTCCCTCTCTCCGTCCCTCTCTCTCCTCCACCCTCTCCCTCTCTCCGTCCCTCTCTCTCCTCCACCCTCTCCATCTCCTTCCCTCTCTCTCCTCCACCCTCTCCATCTTTTTTCCCTCTCTCTCCTCCACCCTCTCCCTCTTTCTCCTTCCTTCTCTCTCCTCCACCTTCTCCCTCTCTCTCCTCCCTTCTCTCTCCTCCATCCTCTCCCTCTCTCTTTTCCTCTCTCTCCTCCACCCTCTCCATCTCTCTTTCTCTCTCTCCCCCACCCTCTCCCTCTCTAGTTCCATCTCTCTCCTCCATCCTCTCCCTCTCCAGGCTTTCCCTCTCTCCCCTCCACCCTCTCCCTCTCTCTTTTCCTCTCTCTCCTCCATCCTCTCCCTCTCTCTTTCCCTCTCTCTCCTCCACCATCTCTCTCTCTTCCCCTATCTCTCTTCTCCACCCTCTCGCTGTCTCTTTCCCTCTCCCTCCTTCCCTCTCTCTCCTCTACCCTCTCCCTCTCTCTTTTCCTTCTCTCTCCTCCACCCTCTCCCTGTCTCTTTCCCTCTCTCTCCTTTACCCTCTCCCTCTCTCTCTCAGTCCCGCTCTCTCCTCCACCCGCTCCCTCTCTCTCCTTCCCTCTCTCTCCTCCACCCTCTCCCTCCCTCTTTCCCCCTCTCTCTCTCCTCCTCTCCCATCTCTCTCTCTGTTCCCTCTCCCTCCCCTTCGATCTCTGTTGGCTGACGGTCATCATCGCCCCCGCGTTAAGTGACCGGAAGCGCCCGTGTAGAGACCGGCCACCCGATTCGAGCTAATGCTTGTTTTCCCGCCCCTCGTGAAATGCGGTTTGACGACGACAAAAGAGAAGGAGAACTCGGACCACAATAGTCGGACAGACCGTCAGTTCTGGAGCGGTCACTCTCCGAAAATTGTACAAACATGATTTGCATTTTGAATTTGGATGTAATTTTTTTTTTTTTTTTTTTTTTGGGGGGGGATTTCGTGACATTTTAACTGGGAGGAATTTGTTTGTTTTATAATTGTGAGGGCTGACAGCGAACTTGGTTTTGTTTGCGGTTCTTGTCTAATTAAGCCGGTGGATTAAGAACTTAGCGCATTGATCGACCAGCCTTCAATAAAAAGATAAACACATTTTTATTTGCACCGCCCTACAGCTGTGCACGACACATGCGTTGTTTTGTGTGTGTGTGTGTGGGGGGGGGGGAGAACATGAGCCTATTGATCCCAAGAGACTGGGTTACCTTTATTTATTTTTTCTTATTTTTTTTTCTTCATTTCATCCATTCCTCAGTCATTGTTCCTTCGCAGGCCGAGCCTCTCTTTTTAATATTTAATCCCAGACTCCTTGCCAACTTGGACCCCCGACTTGGCCGTCTTCCGTGTGCCTTCCAAGACCCCACGTAGTGGCATTATATCCGTGTCTGAGGGGGGGCTGTGAACGTTGAACAATGGTTGCAATGGAGTCATTCCGTTAATGAAGTCCGAATTCAAACCACAAGAGAGGGGAACAAACAAACAAAAAAACTAATAAAAAACCACAAGAATTCGTCTGCCGTTGCCAGCATAATATTATAGCATCGGTCGAAGCTCGATATGCAACCGTGCCCTAACGGAACAAAAACAAAAAAAAACCTCACCAGCTTCTGCTGTAGTCTGGCTGAAAGAAAGAGACCATTAATGAATACATTATTATTCGTCATGAATGTCTTATTAGGGCGGAGGCGGGTCCCTGACATTGATGGAGCGTTAAAACGTGGCCCGGCGAATTGCGCCGCGGCAGCGCGCACTCCGCGACCGGCGGCGGGTCTGAGGAGCGGGGGGTATACCGAGCCGAAGCGCGGCAGGCCCGGGCGAAGAGTGTCGGTAATAGACGGAGAGACAGAAGAGCGCTGAGCGTAAGCACGGGGCAAACAAAAGAAGACACTTAAAACCTCCGCACGACTGCTGTCCTATATACAATAATCAAGATGTTTTGGGATTGAAACTGATAACGTAAAGGTCGAAGCAAAACGGTATTCGTCTTTTCTTTCTCTTCTCTCCTCCGGCTCCTTCGTTCGTCTCATTCTGGATTTCCAAAAGGTCTTCCTAAGATCACATCGTCAGACCGGCTACATTGTATATTATTTTTAATTTTTTTTTTTTAGATTCACCTTGATTTTGTGATTATGTAAGGCAACATTTCATCAACATTTTGACCAGCTTTGGTCAGAATATCAAAGGTTAGTACTGAGTGATGGTCAATACTGTGATGGTCCAACTGTGGTATTGTTCAGACTCAATCTCCCCGACATATTTGATACAATCGGACCAAATGTCGTGCAAATGACCTTTCCCGATACTGTCTAACCACCCAGTTATAAACACCCACTTCTTGTATTCACTCACACACAAAAATGTTGGAAGTCGCGCGTACCAGCAATCTTGGTTTTTTTTTTAATTAGCTGCGGCGGTTCCCAAAATGATCGGGCGTCAATTAGTGTCTGTAATGAGGAATTAAAAAGATGGAATCAATTCAGGGATCGAGATTGATTTTGTTGGGGGTGGGGTAGGAAGGGAAATGGAAGGTACGACTTGATCATTCCCGACGGACAAGGATTATCGATGTTCTGGGGAAGACCAACGCGTCATTGCGCTGGTTCGCAAATCCATACGGCCGACCGGCCTTGGGTTGTGCTGTGCTGCGCTGCGCTGTGCTCCACCGCACTGACCAACCCGAGGGGGGATATTACAGACACACGCAGGCCGCCCATTGGATGGACCAGCGTCACGTGGTCTAGTGGGCGGAGCCAAAAGGGCGCACTCCCTCCCGTGTGGCGTGAGCCGTTGCGTCACGCGCGCGGATGGTTTTGCATCGCATGCATGCACGCGGCCGTAAGATTTTCCGCTACTTTTTTTTTTTGGCGCCCAAAATATTGTTGGCTTTTTTTTGTATCGACTACAAGTGACTAAAGTGTTTGTATTGGCTCCCCGAAATCATCCGAGTGCTTCACTGACGAGCATTTGTAATGAGAGCTGAATTGACCGAAGGGATTTTTTTGTTATATATACGATTTACATTTTATCACAAAACATGCGTGGCAAATAGAATTTGTGTAAAAGCACACACACAAGCACTCATCAAAACCCTCTCATACGGCCGTCCGTTGGAGTCGTTTGGGCGCGAATCCAGTGCCTTGGGGAGACCTAGTCCAGTAGGTTGAATAGGTCTCCACAGGGACATTGTAAAGGTGTATGGGTCTCCACAAGGTTTTCCCGAAACCGGTATTTGGAAATAACTCAAAAATAGGAAATTTGTGATGGGTAAGAATCCGTCACAAACTGAAGTGTTATATAATAAGGAACATAATGATCCAATTTTGTACCCATGAAAGTGAATGTGGTTGAAATGGGAACATTTTTTTAAACATCGTTTCTCACTCGATTGTGATAGCGCACTAGAACAAAGCAATGTTCCCACAAGGATACGCAGATGAGTATGCGTGTAGTTTCGTTTGTGTGGGCGTGATCAGTGGTGAATGTTACGTCAGACTTACCGCCAGCGTTGAGGCACGTGTCGGAATGCTTAGAGATAAAAATACGCGAACGCTATTGGTCAAACTGAAACATGGCAGCGGATGAGAGCATGTGCCCCCCATGCCCGATCGCAAATATCAAGGTTCAGGGTCGATCAGAGGTACCACAACCAGTGATTGATGTTCTTCGAAAAAAAATGGTCGACGAACTTCATTTTCCTGAATGCATTTACTAGATGCATCCACTTGTGGTTATTTCGTAGGGCCTATATGTGACCCAGCACACCATAATGAGGAATAACCCCCACTTTTGAGATTTTGAGATTTTCTAATGATGTGAAAGAGTATACCATTAGCTGTCGAATGATATCAAATTTATTTCCGTATGAACTTTGTTGTAAATAGTACAAGGGCACTTCGCTCGTTCATTTGACACCAGACACAATATAGCAGCACCAGTCTAACTCCTCGAAAGCGGCAGGAACTTTATTTTTTCATGAAAACAGTACACAAACACTCCCCCGAAATTCTCCGTTTTTCAACATTTAGAGACGGATTTCGGAAAAATTCTTTGGACATAATATTCTCCAATACATTAACTTTACGAAAATACAAAAAATTATTTTTAATGGAATCGAGAAGATACTTTGACTTCAGGCGTTGCTTACTCGAAAAGTGTTTTGGTGGGATATTTCTCTTGTCGCTGTGCCGGGTCACATATGTATAAACCACAACATCACGAAACAACACACAACCGGCAGCTGGTGAGCCAAGTCACTTGAGATCGATTCGATAAAAACCCGTCGTAACTCACGATCAATCGCAAGGCGATGGGAGATTCGCCGAATCCATTATGACTTATGGACAAAAAAAACTACGCTGGGTTATCAATCGTGTGGGCGTGGTCAGACAGCGGTGAGATTACGTCACAATTACCGCCAGCGCTTCGGAGACACGTGTCGGAATGCTTTAGAGCTAAAATGCGATTGATAACCAATCGTAAGTTGTGACAGGCCGTATGGTTTCTGCGCATCGCTCATCGTCTTGCGATAGATCGTAAGTTACGACGAGTTTTTAGTGAAAATGACTCCACCAGGTATACGGTCGGGATTACCAGACTGGGGGACTATATTCGTGCAGTCAGCGGACCGCATGACGCGTTTACTTGTTGGTTCTCATCGATATTGCTCCGCCATTTCTTGGTGGAAGACTTTTTTTTTTTTACAAGTCAACGATCCGCGTCACAGGCCGGGGAAGGGGGGGATCGAAGTGACTTGGGCACGCTGCCAGCAATCCATTCCGCCAGCGGTTGACCCTGACATCCATCGGCGAGCAAGACCTCAAAGATTAATTAAAGAACTTTCCGATGAACGCGCGTGAACTTCCAGGCTTAATTAAGGAGCTTTCATCGATGTCTATTCTGCCAGAGTTTTTTTTTTCTCCCTTCGGTGGCGGTGGGGGACCGGGAGAGGTATAGAGGAAACATGCTCCATTGGGGCTGAAGGAACAGAGATAGACTAATCAGATATTGCAATCGATACAAGTTTACTGTCTGGGAGAAAAATAAATGACAATATAGTACGCTACATACTGCTGGCTGACTGGCTATAGAGTTAATCTAGACAACAAAAGCGAGGGTCTGACGTTCTGATCCGAACTCCATGGATTTTTTTTTTCTTCAAAGCTGACACTCTTGAATGATCGTGCCCGACCGCCTTTTGGGCATTTTGAAAATGTAACTGCCGTGAACTCAACAACATTGGGAAAAGGCTGTAGAGTTTTTAGTTAAAATCATAATTATGCACTGGAAAGTTCAATGTATTTTACAAATTCAAGGGTTTTCGTTTTAACCGTCGTGTCTAATTCGTTGGTATTCTACCGTTTTGAAGGACTCGGCATTTTTCCCCTGTTCCTTCGTTCTTTCTTATTTTTCTTTTGACAAACATGGCGCCGAGAATTCAACTGTACACACAGGCAGAATTCAGCTCCGAAAGGAGTTCGCGCCTTGAAACGACAGAGTACAGTTACGTGCACCCCAAAAATCCTCCTCCGTGCATTAAAACTAGCGTCACCTTTACTTCAAAGCAAAGGTGATACATGTATATAGTTTCGGGTTGTCGCAATGACACCAAAATGTACAAGACATATAGGCTTTAACGTGGTGACAGGCAGTTACCAACCCGGAAGTCTCAGCAAGCCTGTGGATCGACATAATCGGAAGTGGGGGGTCAGAGGTCAGACCCATGCATGACGAGGTCCCTCCCCCCCCCCACCGAGTTAGTTGAGCACACCTCGCCGATCTGAGACCCGATTCGGGCGGTGCTTAAACGCGGCGCGTCCGATAAAGACAAGAAAAGAAAAAAACCCACTCAGCCCACCGGTGGTTCACCGCTTCGGGGTGAATCATGGTTTTCTCCCCCTACCAGGGGATTGAACGGGAGGTCTGTCGAAGAAACATGAAACCCCCAAAATGGTGCTTGGCTTTTTTTTTTTTTAAGAAAGAGGGAACCAATGTCGTCTGGAATGGGTTGTGGGGTTGGAGAACGCTCTCTCTCACTCTCTCTCTCTCTCTCTCTTCCACCCTCTCTTTCTCTCTTTCACCCTCTCTTTCTCTCTCTCTTTCTCTCTTACCTGACGCCGTGAAGCGACCGTAGTTCCTCCCGTACGGGCCGGCCTGCCTCGCGCGGAAGAATCCCCACATCGCGTCGGCGTAAATCTCGCTGCACGAAGCACGGAGCGCGAGCTGGCCGTCTGCGGCGTGACAAAAACCTGTATTAGTAGTAGGGGGGGATTGGTTGGCGTCGGCGTTTAGTGGTTTTTTTTCCTTCTTCAATCGTGCGTTATAAGACCGCGAGATCTGGCCAGTCTGAGCCCCGACCCGATCGGCCGCCGATGCTGGCTGCGTGCGACTCCTTCGGTAGAAACGCCTCCGCTGTTTGGAACACCCCCTCTCGCTCGACGGCGTATAGGTTAGCAAAAAAAAAATCACAGAAGTAAAACAAAAAAGAGAGAGACCCAGATCGTCAATGAGAACGAAGCAAGGAATGCAAACAGTGTATTATAGGTATAAATAAGGAACGGGCTAGAGACGGCGATATATGGAGAGCAGAGCGGGAGCCTCCACCTTGTGACAAATAATAAAAAAATAAGCCAGAAACGAGTCTGGGATATGCCAGCGTGCACGCGTTGTACGGTGGCTCGTCGGGCCGAGTTAACCTTTTAACTGGCGACATTATGCATTTGTGGAGTCTGGGTGTCTATATTTAAATTTGCATTTTAACGAAGGTACACTTTAAAACTCTCTCTCTCACTCGCTCACTCTCCCTCCCCCCCCCCCCTCCATTCCCCCACCACGTGTGTGTTTTTTTTATTCTGTAGGCCTATTGGCTTGTGCCGACTCTAGTCTATTGATGGCTCTTCGCAAGATTTTTTTCTGTCCCGGGTTATTTTATTTTTAAGGGGGTCTGACTTGGGCGGGTGGTTCGTATTTGATGGACGGACGCCTCGCCATAGCATCTCCGTGTCGGGAGGGAGAGGGGGGGAGGGGGGGGGGGGGGGGCAAGGCAGGATGCCGGCCGACACTAACCGTGTAATTGTTGCACGATGACTCGATCATCGTGAACACGTTGTCTGGTTGGGTTGGGTAAGGGCTGGCTCTCTCTCACTCTATTTCTCTCTCTCTACCTCTCTACCTCTATCTCTCTCTCTCCTTCTGCCCCTCTCTCTCCCTCACCCCCTCTAACGCTCCCTCCCTCTACCTCTCTTTTTCTCCCTCTTTTACTCTCCCCTCTCTTTTTCCCCTCTCTCTCTTTCCCTCTATCTCTCCCTATCTTTCCCTCTACCCCTCTCTCCCCTCTCTTCTCCTTTCCTCACCCTCTCTCGCGCTCTCTCTCTCCCTCTCCCTCTCCCCTTCACACTCTTTCGCTCTGTCTCAATCCCTCTGTCTCCGTCACTGTCTTTGTCTCCGTCTCCGTCTCCGTCTCCGTCTCCGTCTCCGTCTCCGTCTCCGTCTCCGTCTCCGTCTCCGTCTCCGTCACCGTCACCGTCACCGTCACTGTCACCGTAACTGTTTCCGTCTCTATCTCTGTCTCTGTCTCTGTCTCTGTCTCTATAGCTGCCACTGCCTCTGTCACTGTCTCTGTCTCTGTCTCTATATCTGCCACTGCCTGTGTCTCTGTCTCTGTCTCTGTCTCTGTCTCTGTCTCTGTCTCTCTCTGTGTCTCTGTCTCTGTCTCTGTCTCTGTCTCTGTCTCTGTCTCTGTCTCTATATTTGCCACTGCCTGTGTCTCTGTCTCTGTCTGTATATCTGCCAATGCCTCTGTCTCTGTCCCTGTCCCTGTCCGTCCCTGTCTCTGTCTCTGTCTCTGTCTCTGTCTCTGTCTCTGTCTCTATATTTGCCACTGCCTGTGTCTCTGTCTCTGTCTGTATATCTGCCACTGCCTCTGTCTCTGTCCCTGTCCCTGTCCCTGTCCCTGTCCCTGTCCCTGTCCCTATCCCTGTCCCTGTCCCTGTCCCTGTCCCTGTCCCTGTCCCTGTCCCTGTCCCTGTCCCTGTCCCTGTCCCTGTCCCTGTCCCTGTCCCTGTCCCTGTCCCTGTCCCTGTCCCTGTCCCTGTCCCTGTCCCTGTCCCTGTCCCTGTCCCTGTCCCTGTCTCTGTCTCTGTCTCTGTCTCTGTCTCTGTCTCTGTCTCTGTCTCTGTCTCTGTCTCTGTCTCTGTCTCTGTCTCTGTCTCTGTCCCAGTCTCTCCCTTATTCCTACATCCCCCTTCCTCTCACTGTCCCCATTCCTCTCTCCATCCTTTGGAATGTTGGTGTGGCATTTCGGGATGGAAATCGATCCATAGAATAATTTTCTCACCGTCCAACGCGCCTCGTGTAGTGCCCTAGCGTCGGGTGCGCTCTCTCCCGCCAGTTTGACGAGTTCTTCCCCTTCCAGCGCATGGGTGGGTTAGATATAGGACGAGGGCTAGGTTTTTTTTTTAGAGGATTAAGACTTTAAACTTCCCGCCTTGCCGTTCCCGCCAATCCCCAAGGGTACATGGGAGTTAAACTCAACCATGTGTGGGCCAAACTCAGGGTTAGCGTACAATTGCTATTTGCCTCATGATGCGAGGATTGAGAAGGACCCTACATTGGATTGTTGTAGAATATGACCGACATGAAATCGAAGCACGTTAAATTTTCGCGTTATCAATATATAATTTTTTTTTTAGGTGCACGATTATGGACAGTGTGGGGGCTGCGGTAGACACGAACGGGTTTCAGGGTTAGCGGCAAAGGGGCTGTCGTGTGAGCTTAGATCATCGTCAGAGATGTATCCCGCGTCACACGGCGCGAGGCAGGGCCTTGTCGGAAATTGGCCGCCAATATACGGCCGGAAATGTACCGTAGCGCGCAGGACCGCGGCAATGGGCTGATGGCAGCCGCGAGTATAATAAACCAGGGTGCGACTCGAAGACCTAGCCACTTGCGTGGATGCCGGCCATCAGAGCTGGCAACAACCCCGGAAATTACGTCGGGTACCCCTGCTACTATACAGACTCACGAGTCAAGGGAAGCCACTACTGGGCCCTTTTCCAAAACCCGGCTTCGGCTCCGGCTCCGGCTTCGTCTCAGTTATCCAAATGCTGAAATACAAGTTGGAGTTCTTTGCCGTTGAAGCTTTGGATTCCTTTTCAAAACTCGGTAAAACATAAAAAAAAATGATGCCAAAGGCTTCCTGTTTTCATGCCTTGTACTTGAAATGGATGAAAGAACCAGAGGCAAAGCCAGAGCCTGAGCCTAAGCCGGGTTTTGGAAAAGACCCTAGGTCAGCGGCTCCAGACAATCCCCATTATAGACACGTGTTTGTTTGTTTTTCCAGCCGTAGCTAATAGATTTGGACGTGAGTGTATAAATCTACTATCTGCTACAAAGCAAAGCAAATACAGACGATACCGGTTAAGGCGCCATAAAATTATTAAGCATGTCCGAATCCAAATCAAACGGCATTCGTGTCCTCTTCTTGATTTGAGTCTTCTTAAAACTCCATGCCGTGTATGGAAAAGGGTATACTAGACAAAAATCCGTTCGTATCAGATTGTGACGCTTTTTCAATGTTGCTCTAATTCGGGGGCTCCATCGCAATTCAACGCGGGAGTTGTCTCCGACACACTGACAGCATTGGATCCTGAAATAATCTGTGAGAGGCCTAATGTATCTCAGAGTAAGATTGACATTGATCACATCATCCCCGTTTCTCCATTTCCCCTAAAAGGCGGAAGGAAGGAAGGGAGTGAACAGGAAGGCAGCGATGTCGGAGACTTGACTTGTATATAGGTGAGAGCGTCCTTACTCTCATCCCCCCTTTTGGTGTATCGAAGAAAATGATCATCGCTGAAATGGAATACGCATACGAGTGGTTGGAACTGATACAGTGCCGCTCTCTCGTCGTCAGCATTTTTCAGTCGAGTCCTCTTTTTTTTCTTCTTTTTTCTTTTTTTTTTAACAGAAGCAAGCTCCGATCCCCAGCCCTCTCCCTAACCAACCACTCCCCCTCCTTCTCCACCGCCAGAATCATCTTGCCTGTGTCGAGGAATAAAAAACAAAAAACCCACCCCAAATCGGGCAGAGAGCCCGCCCGCTCGCTCGCGAACGATTTCAGGCCCGGGACACGCCAGAGAGATCAGAGACAGCGGTGAGTGTCGCCGGCAACATCACCGACGAGAACGCCGAGTGAGAGTCAGTCACCGAGTCATTCTTTTTCTTGTTTCTTTCTTCTTCTTCTTCTTCTTTTTTTTTTTTTGGGGGGGGGGTAGCGCGTGTCTGTGGACGGGCCGTCGTTGAGGTGCAGCACACCTCACCATTAGAACCCATCCCGTCACGCTTGGGGTCTCGCGGGTTCACGTTCGCGTCTCGACGCAACTCTCACACTTCCGCCGGTAGCACTCGTGGGCGCGGCGGCGGTGGAACACGAGGAATGCGCGGCCCACGATCAGTCGCTCACTGTGCCTCTGCCTCTCGGTCTCTCGGTCTCTCTGTCTCTCTGTCTCTCGGTCTCTCTGTAACTCTGTAACTCTGTCTCTCTGTCCCTTTGTGCCTCTGTCCCTCTGTGCTTCTGCATTTGTCTCTCTGACTTGCTCTGCCTCTGTCTCTCTGTCTCTCTATCCCTCTATTTCTCTGCTCTGTCTCTCTGTCTCTATGCATACCTGTCTCTCTCCGCCTCACCGTCTATTTGTCTCCCCGTCTCTTTATCTCTCTTGGTGTCTCTCTGTTTCTGTCTGCCACCCCTTTCTCAATCGCCCCTCTCTCTCTCTCTAAGTCCCTGTCCCTCTGCCTCTCTGTCTCCCCCTCTCTCCCCATCTCCTATTTCTGTCTCTCTCTTTTTCTTTTTTCTACCCCCTCTCTCCCTCCCTCTCTCTCTTTCTGTCTCTATCTCTGTCTCTCTCACTCTTTCTCCGCCTCTCTCACTCTCTCTCTCACTTTATCTGTCTCCCCCTCTCTACCCCATCTCCCTTTTCTGTCCATCTCTGTTTCTCCCACTCTCTCTGTCTCTCCATCTCTCTTTCTCTCACACTCACTGTCTCTCTCCCCTCCCCTCTCTCTCTTTCTCTCCTCCATCTCCCATTTCTGTCCATCTCTGTCTCTCCCGGCTCTCATTTAATAGATTTCATTCCCTGTTTCGAGGGAGAGAGGGTGAAGACGAATGGATGAGAGAGAGAGAGGGGGTGGGCAGAGAGAGAGAGGGAGTCTGGCGACAATGTCGCGACTTCAATTTGCACGATTCACCTCTTCAAATTGGATTTCCAAGTCGAGAATCATATTATGCCTCCTCCGCCCACACCATCCCCGTGAAAGTACATTATCTTTGCGCCGTCGACCAACGTTGTAATGGGATGCAGCGAATCTGCAAAATTGACTGGGGCGCTGACAAGAAGAGAAGAAAAAAATGCTCTTCGGATCTTGTCTGCAGTTGGGCTGTAGCAGTCCCGTCAACTCGTTGTGATTTTTTTTTTCTTGTAGCCGGGTTCTCGTTTGGCTAGAAAATGTTTTTAAGAGCTGGGGTTTATTGTAATGCTGATATTGCATTGGCGGGGTGGGATTTTGGCAGCGGGATACTTTTCCTTTTTTCTAGCGGGGAGCGCTGGCGGACGACTGAGTGGGAGAGGGAGGGAGACGAGCTGGCCTTTCTCCCCTCCCCTCCTCGCTCGGGTGTGACGAACGCTGAAGATGAACTGAAGAGTCTCGTGGATCTGACACCGATACATGGACGCTCATCATCGAAGACACTGACCGTTGCCCACTCCTACATTCCAGCCTCTATACTACCCCCCATCAACCGACCGACCGACCGACCGACCTCCCCTTCCGATGTACTCGTGGAAGGGGAAAAAAAGTCTGCGAGGACTCTGCCCAATTGTCCCGGATTACAAAAGAGAGAAAGTGTGTGGCAGTGAGAGCTGAATAGTAAGAGAGATAGAGGGGTGATGATAGGGGAGATGGAGAGAGATGGAGAGAGAGAGAGAGAGAGAGAGAGAGAGAGAGAGAGAGAGAGAGAGAGAGAGAAGAGAGAGAGAGAGGGGGGGATGGAGAGAGAGATAGAGAGAGGAGAGTAGAGAGAGAGGGAGAGAGAGGGGGAGAGCGAGGAGAGAGAGGAGATAGATGACCAGAGAGAGAGAGAGATGAGAAAAGAGAGAGGGAGAGAGAGAGAGGAGGGGAGGGGAGCGGAAGGGAGGGAGAAAACCAGGGAGGGAGGCAGGGAGGCAGGGAGGCAGGGAGGCAGGGAGGTAGGGAGGCAGGGAGGCAGGCAGGGAGAGAGACCTTCTCTAAGGCAAGAGAAAGGGATAGAGAAAGAAAGAAACAGAGACAAAGAGACAGGGTCACAAAGAGAGAGAGAGGGAGAGAGAGAGAGAGAGAGAGAGAGAGAGAGGGAGAGAGAGAGAGAGAGAGGGAGAGAGAGGGAGAGAGAGAGGCACAGGGAGACAGAGAGAAAGACAAAGCGGGAGACGGGGACAGACAGAGAGGCAGAGAGACGGACAGACGGAGACGGACTTTGAGAGGCTATAAGAGTGAGGCAAAGAGAGACGGAGACGCGGAGAGAAACCGAGGCAAGGCGGCGTGTATCGGCCGGGTCGCGTCTGCCGGGCCGCCGTATGACGAGGGGGGCTGGGCCCGACCGAGCTCCGCGCTGCTGTCCAAGACACCCGCCGGTATCGCTTACCCCATTTCGCCGAGCAGCTGAAGAGGACACTTCCTCGAGTGGACCCGCCGATTCTCTCTCGCTCTCTCCCTCTCCCTCTTTTTTTTTTTTTTTTTTTTTTTTTTTTATTCATGACGGTGTCGGGTGGGTTTTTCAGAGGAGGGAGGGTAGTGAGGATGATGGAAGGAGGGACGTGCGGGTGCTGGTGCTGGGGTGTAAGGGGATGGGATGGGGGGGGGGGTAAGGGACTGAAGAGATGCGTCAAGACGATGAATCGGACAACTTCAATTATGATTCATTTTTTTACCCGACCATCCAAACCTTACCCCTCGCAACTGCATTGAATATAAAGATTAGATAATAATAAATACATCAATCGAGGATGGATCAACAAGATGAATATCAAGCATTCAACGATATCCACCAAAACCATTTGCAAAATGCGTCTGACGTTTCGATTTAAGAAGGACCAGATCGTTCGGAGATTGCAGGTGGGAAGACAGACCAATTTCTCAATTTGGTCTTCGGTGAGAGTGTGAATTTTATAAAGATTTGCCTCGCTGGGGTTGCAGAATGCGAATGATTCAGTCAGCTGAATTTTGTACACCAATAATAGCCGGATAAGCATGAATACGTTCTGCTTACAGAGCAAAATAGAGGCACTTTCTCACGGACCTATAGAACAGACTCCCTAAAACTGATTGCATCGTAGGGCTTACGTTCCTAAGTCACAGATTATACAATATGCTGACCATTTCAACAAGCCTAAAGTTGTTGCGTATCAACTATTTTTTTCTAGTCGCAACAGATTCTACCTTAAAGCCAGAATTGCATGCAATTAATAGGAGATATACAAACATGTTGCAAACTGCTTACTGACTAAAATTACCAAAATGTAAATCTTAAAATTTAGTGGGCCTGACGTTTCGATCCTATAGCAGGACCTTTCTCTCTGCCTTTGAGAAAGGTCCTGCTAGGATCGAAACGTCAGGCCCACTAAATTTTAAGATAGCAATTAATAGGAAGTATCAAGATGGCCGTTGTTAGCCTAACTGGTGAATAAAAATGGCAACAGGGCAACACCAACTAGTTGGGAAGAGTGCACAATGAAGTAGTTGTTGCATCTGATACAGTAGTTGCAATTGATGAAGTAGTTGTTGCATCTGATGAGTAGTTGTTGCATCTTATGAAGTAGTTGTTGCATCTGATACAGTAGTTGTTGCATCTCATAAAATGGTTGTTGATCTGATGAAGTAATTGTTGCATCTTCTGAAGTAGTCGTTGCATCTGATACAGTAGTTGCATTTGATGAAGTAGTTGTTGCATCTGATGAGTAGGTGTTGCATCTTATGAAGTAGTTGTTGCATCTGATACAGTAGTTGCATTTGAGAAGTAGTTGTTGCATTTGATGAAGTAGTTGTTGCATCTTATGAAGTAGTTGTTGCATCTTATGAAGTAGTTGTTGCATCTTATGAAGTAGTTGTTGCATCTGATATAGTTGTTGCATTTGAGAAGTAGTTGTTGCATCTGATGTAGTAGTTGTTGCATCTGATGTAGTAGTCGTTGCATCTGATATAGTAGTTATTGCATCTGGTGAAGTAACTGTTGCATCTGGTGAAGTAACTGTTGCATCTGGTGACGTAATTGTTTCATCTGATGGAGTGGTTGTTGCATCTGATGAAGTAGTTGTTGCATCTGATGAAGTAGTTGTTGCATCTGATTAAGTTTAATTGTTGCATCTGATGTAGTTAGTTGTTGCAACTGGTGAAGTAACTGTTGCATCTGATGCAGAAGTTGTTGCCACGAAAGCTTACGCACTCTTTCAAACCGGTTAGTGCTAAGTGCTATCTTTATTATAGGCCCCTATATAAAGTGTGGTCAAATTGAATATGGGATGTTTTGTTGTTCTTGCTACTTAGATGAGACTTGAAGGTTTGCATGGTGGAATCTGGGATTGGGGAGGGGGGTTGCAGTGACACTTCGTAATCTCTTCCCCGAATTGGCGAAGATCTGAGAAAGCCGGTAATTGTTTAAGCACTCACATCTTGAAATTGTAATGTGATTCCTCCCCCAGTGTCCTGTGCGATCTTATTAGTCATATCAATTTTTCATCTGGGCTGTTCTGACCCTTCTCATTTCGCATTTTTTCCCTCACAGAGTAACCCTCGCCGGAAACATTTGAATGAAATGATTGGTGAAGATTGCCTCTTATTTTATCATAGTTTGTTGTCTGTGCTTTTATATAGCAAGCAGTTTGCAACATGACTGTATAATAAGTCTTGGTCCACCAGGTTTCTTTGATATTTATTTCTAATTCGGGAATTGAATTGAATCGTTTATTGCCATCTGTATCAAATACATCGAAACCCATAGAAATGATTGGCCTTGCGAGCATTCAGACATAAACCGATAACAATCAATCAACTGCAACCAGAGTGACTAGCGACTTATAATAAAAGAAACCACTCTATACAAAACAAACTATACTTATACGGAAAGCTGAGGTGATACTTCGGGGGGGGGGGAACACAATAAAAACGGGGGAGCTGAACAGAAGTTTCTTTGGCCGTAGTCGTGCGGCATGATGGTGGCCAGTTCGGATACGATGATTGCGTTTGACGAGCATGGTCCGAGGGTCAGATCATGTGAGGGACCGAGTCCCACGCATGCACCATCGCCCGGCAGCCTGCGTGCATGGGCGCTAGGGCCCGGTGTCCTGCCAAAAAGTGTCCCTGCCAAATACTGTCCGCTCATTAGCATACTGATCGCTGATTGGTTAGCGTTAGGACTAGGATTAGGGTCGTTAGGGTTAGGGTTTGGATTAGAATCAGGATTGGGATTAGGATTAGGGTCAGGATTAGGGTTGTTTGGGTTAGGGTTAGCGTTACGGTTACAGTTAGGGTCCAACGGTACCAAAGTGCCCAACGTTGCGTGTGTTAGGCCAGCAACCATACACAATGCGTGTGTAGTGCGCGACCATACCCCAACCACGGTGGTTGAATGTCATACGTATTGGACCAATCAGCGATCAGTATGCTAATGAGTGGACAGTATTTGGCAGGGACACTTTTTGGCAGGACACCGGGTTCGATTCACTCCACGGACGGCGCTGCCCGTCTTCGGATCGAACTGCTCCCGCCCGAGCCCGCCTCCTGGTCCCCTCCCCTCCCCCGTGTCGTCCCGATTCACCTTCGCCTCTTGACCAGTCGATACACTACATCGCTCTCTCTCTACCTCTCCCCCACCCCAAACCCGCGCGGGCGGCGACTTCCCGAAGTCCCACTCGGACGCCGCCACTTGGAGCGCATCAATTTTCTTATTTTGAGTCGAATTCGGGAACAATATCGTCCGCTCGAGAAGGGAGAGAGGAGGTGCGAGAGAAAGACAGACCGGGAGATAGAGAAAGAAGGGGAGAACGAGAAAGATAGGTGGAGAGAGAGAAGAAAGAGAGGGAGAGAGAGGGGAGAGAGAGGGGAGAGAGAGGGGAGAGGAAGAGAGAGAGAGAGAGAGAGAGAGAGAGAGAGAGGGGGGGGAGAGGGAGAAGGAATAGAGGAGGTGCGAGAGAAAGACAGACGGGAGATATAGAGAGAAGGGAAGACACAGAAAGAGAGGTGGAGAGAGAAGAAAGAGAGGGAGAGAGAGGGGGAGAGAAAGAGGGGGAGAGAGAGAGGGAGGGAGAGAGAGAGAGAGAGAGCGAGAGAGAGAGAGAGGGGGGAGAAGGAAGAGAGGAGGTGCGAGAGAAAGACAGACGGGAGATAGAGAGAGGTGGGAGAAAGAGAAAGAGAGGTGGACAGAAAGACGAAAGAGAGGGAGAGAGAGAGGGGGAGAGGAAGATAGAGAAAGAGGGAGAGAGAGAGAGAGAGGGGGGGGGGAGAGGAAGAGAGAGAGAGAGAGAGAGAAGGGGGAGGGGAGAGAGGCTCAGACAGGAAGAAATACATAGACACGGAAACATAGACATGGAGACAGAGACAGAGAGACCCGAGAGGAGGGGGTTACAGATATACATAGTGGGGAAAGACACACCAAGAAAAAGACTGCGGGAGAGAGAGAGAGAGAGAAAGAGGCAGAGAGAGAGATGGAATGGGATAGACATATGGGAGGGGAGAGTTAGAGAAGGGACAAAAGATGGACAGAGACTGAGACAAAGACACAGATATTGAGACAATGACAACGAGGCGGAGGCAGGCAGGGAAAAGGAGGGAAAGATGGAGAAAGAGTGTGGACAGAGGCACTAGACTGAGAAAGAGACGGAGACAAATTCAGGGAGACATAGCCAGCCAGGCAGAGAAGAGGGAAGGACCGAGAGAGAGAGAGACACACAGAGACAGAGAGCGGGGAAGGAGCGAAGGACAGGGACAGAGGGAGGCGGAGAGCGGGAGAGCACCGCGTGAAAGAGAGACAGAGCGAAATTCAGAACCGCCAAACCCAGAGGATTTGGAGTGCCGTCCGGCCGCAGGATCGTGAAGTAGCCATCAGGATAGCAAGCTGAGTGCTTTTCTTGAAATAAATCCAGTCGCCGTGTTGATGCAATTGCTTTCGTTCTTGCTTGCTCATCAACTTTTCTGGGCGTCTAACGTGACGTGCTTGACAGACTGGGAAAGATCCTTCCCTCCCACTCCTTATTCTTCTTTCTCATTTCTTAGGGGGGGGGGCGAGTTCGGAGGGGGGGGGGTTGGTGGTCTTTCCGAGCGCCTAAGTGGGGGAAATATAAGATTTGGGTCCAATCGAGGATTTCTAACGAGCAGAGGCTGCAATTGAGGAGCGGGCAAACCTCTTATGTGCCGTGGTTGCGCGCAAACTGCATCGGTATTTCTGACAGCGTCGCTAGCCAACGGAAGCCTACCGTTCGATGGTCCCCTTCCCCTCTCTCTCTCTCTCTCTCTCTCTCTTCTCACCAGTCCCCCAACCTTTTTTTTCTCGGCAGCTGCGGCGACGCACGACAGATCGCGGGTCGGCTACCAGCGAAGATCTCGCTTGCAGAGCACACGCCCCGATTTTTTTTAAATATTTTTTTTGGTAAAAAGCGCGGGACGGGAAACAGGGTTAAGTGTGCTATCTTCACGCGAATCAAAGTACGATAAACTGTTATTTCTTGGCCGGGCCTGTTTCCTCTGCGCTGGGCTGTGATGGCAATATCGACGGGGAGTTGAGACTCCCTCAGGCTCTCTCGAGGAAAGGGCCGTTTTACACAACGAAACTGGAAAAGGCAACGGCACGGCCCTATAAAAAAAACTAACTCCTTCTAAAGTCAATTGACGGCAGTTAATTGCGAACGTGAATAGGCAGCAAAAAATCACAAGATCCCATTCGAAAACAAGGACGAACACAAGTGGAGTTCGGCCAAATTTTACTCGGAGATCTGAACAATTTGCATCTGAATGATCATAACCCCCAAGTCCAATTCACAGAAACAATCTCAATTTTGAATTCAAGAATGACGAGAAAAACGCAAGATCTTTATTTGTTCACTATATTGCTGCCAAAGGAATTAGAATCATCAGGAGTAGAGTCGAAAAAGCATCGGAGAAATACAAAAAAAAGACCGGTAGTATTAAAAACTAATTTCTAAAACTGCTCCCTGAATAAAACGACCAAAATGCAAATTTCAAGCATTCGGAGGGACCAACGTTTCGATCCTAGCACTATCCTTCATTCTGCCGTCGAGGAAGGTCATGCCAGGATCGGAACATTAGACACTCCAAATATTTGAAGAAAAAAAAGAAGAAGTTAGAGTTCATTTCCAAGACGTCATTTATTTTCAGCTATTTTGAGCTGACTATTCTCTTGTATTTAGGCACATTCAGGTCAGACCATAGTTGTCCAATGTGAATCAAAGAAATGATCATGAATCCATGGAAAATAACATTTCTGAGAGGTAGATTTCAATTCATATTGACAGAAATGACGTGTGATTTCGTTTTGGAAGGAACTCTTAAAATCTCTGAGTCTTAAAATTTAGTGGGCCTGAAGTTTCGATCCTAGCAGGACCTTTCTCAAAGGCACTCTGCCTTTGAGAAAGGTCCTGCTAGGATCGAAACGTCAGGCCCACTAAATTTTAAGATTTGCATTTTGGTAATTTTAGTCAGTAAGTAGTTTGCAACATTTTTGTATAATTATCACCTAAAATCTCTGAGCTTAAGTTCTTCACAATATTTTCAGCAATTAATTCTAAGTAATTCATTTCTACGTTAGCTCAGCTGTGCGTAGACAGGTCTGATTGTTGTTGCTTTTGTATCTCTTATACATATCTTGTCTGTGCATGTGATGTACATTTATTTTTTTGGCATGAATAAATGATAACTTTATAGTCTACGCAGGGTAAATCTACAGCTAATTTAATCTACAAATACAGCCCGGTACTTGGATTTTGTTTGCGTTTCCTCAGCATAACGTCTATACGTTCTCCACTACCCTCAATCGTATCACGATAAAAACCCGTCTCACTCGCACACCGTCAACAATCAGCAAGCTTGCTCGCTCGCATTCAGTAGCTTAATCTAACAGGGGACCCTCTATAGCGTCCTCTATAGGCCGGACAACACACGGTGAATATTCGTCCAATCAGCTTCGACCAACTTTGCGCGCTGCATAATGAGGATGATTGGTGGCGCTATTGCATATTTTTTTAGCAAGAGACGAGCTCGTTGCGTTATAGCAGTGTGCTGCCTTTTTTTTCGCGATTGTGCCGCATCGTTGTTCTATTTCTTTACCGATTGGTCTCTGGTAAGCCATGAAATAGCATCCCAATGATTTCCCACCTATTACACAAAATGGATAACAACAACGATTTGAGCAAAATGATTCTAAGCAGTATTCCGGATTTTCTCTGAATGAGTATTTCAGCAGACAAAGTAATATTTCAGCGTCTGTTTGTCAAGCGAATACAGATTTATACCTAGTAGAAGCAAAACCAGGCCAGGACTAGACACAACAAGAGAGTCATAAGACAGGCGACATATCAAAAGCAGTTGACAACGCGTGTGGACCTTCCAGACCGTGCTGGTTCAGGGCGTCGGGCCCGCTGCCGGCGGCGGCGCCCGCCAAATCCCGTCCGTTCTCGGCCAGTCTCGCGGACTCCCCGGCCGACGCCGCGAGTTTCGAGCGGCGGCGGCGCTTCGCCGTGGCGCCCTCAACGGTCGCCTTGCTGTTCCACACCCCGTAGCCCAGATAGATGACCACGCCTTTCGATGTTGCAAGAGAGGAATCGAAGCCACAATAATATGAAGAGGAAAAAATATATCAAGTGTGCGACCAACTGTGAACTAACTCATAAGTCAAGTCAAGTCAGGTAAATACAAGTACGGTGACGAACGGACGGGCGAACAACCACAGCTGCAGTAACAATTCAGTCTCGACCCCTATCTCCCAAGCTTTCTAGTATCATTTTCTTCCCCATACTATTTCTAGCCTAAATTATTGTCGGAAAATCAAAGTTACTCAACCTTTATTTCATCTCATTTATTCTAATTATTTATTTTACTTGCTTAACTAAGATTTTGGCAATTATTTACAATGAATGTTTTATTGTTTTTATTAGTACTTGAACAACTCCTAATTTTTTTACAAATATTCTGTATAATGAGTTTTATCCTAAGTCTCTGTTATCCAATTAGTTTGGAGAGCCCCCTTGACAGAAACTTGTTTCTTTTGGGTAATCCTGCGTAAGCTAATTGGGTATTGTTAATTGTTATCTGTATTTGTACTGATTCACTGTTATGATTTACCGGAAAATGAAATGTGACCCGGCACAGTGACATGAGGAATATCCCACCAAAACACTATTCTAGTAAACAACGCCTGAAGTCAAAGTATCTTCTCAATTCGATAAAAAAAAAATCAAATTTTTTTCTTCTGTACTTTCGGAAAGTTAATGTATTGGAGGATATTATGTCCAAAGGATTTTTCCGAAATCCGTCTCTAAATGTTGAAAAACGAGGATTTTGGGGGAGTGTTTGTGAACTGTTTTCATGAAAATCTAAAGTTCCTGCCTTTTTGAATGGCCGCTTCCGATGAGTTAGAATGGCGCAGGTATATTGTGTCTGGTGCCAAATGAACGAGCGAAGTCCCCTTGTACTATTTACAACAAAGTTCACACGGAAATAATTTTGATATCATTTGAAAGCTAATGGTATACTCTTTCACATCATTAGAAAATCTTAAAATCTCAAAAGTGGTGGTTATTCCTCATTATGCTGTGCCGGGTCACAAATAAATATAAATACAATGTATAGGCCTATACCTGTAAATATAAACAACAGCAACCACCGAGGTGTGCCTGCAAAAAGTCTCGGCGAACTCACCCACGCCCATACAGGTCAGGTATCGGACCCACGTCATGCTGTCCAACTGGACGAGCAGGTAGATGTTGATGAATAGACTGGCAGCCGGTATCCAGGGCACAAACGGAACCTGCAATGTATGATAAAAAGACAAGCATCTAACGCTTTAGATTTGACAAAGAGTAAGGCCTACAGCAAATCGAGATTGTTGAAGCAAAATAGTTGAAGCTGTGTTCCTTACCCCGCGAGGGCTTCGTCAACGAAAGAGGGCGCTATTGCACCTCTTAATTCAGTCGTGAGAGGTTTTAAATGCCGAGGCAGAATGTCATTGGCCTCGGTTTGCACATGAGTCTAGGGAAGCAACCGGCCAGCTAGCTAGCTAGCGGCTGCAGTTTATCCCCATAGAAATGTGTGCTATTTCCAGCCGTAGCCCAAACATTTGTGACCCGGCACAGCGATATGAGGAATATCCCACCAAAACACTTTTCCAGTAAACAACTCCTGAAGTCAAAGTATCTTCTCAATTCGATTAAAAATCAATTTTGTGTGTGTGGTATTTTCTGAAAGTTAATGTATTGGAGGATATTATGTCCAAAGGATTTTTCCGAAATCCGTCTCTAAATGTTGAAAAACGAGGATTTCGGGGGAGTGTTTGTGTACTGTTTTCATAAAAATGTAAAGTTCCTGCCTTTTTGAATGGCCGCCTTCGAGGAGTTAGACTGGTGCTGCTAAATTGTGTCTGGTGCCAAATGAACGAGCGAAGTCTCCTTGTACTATTTACAACAAAATTCGTACGGAAATAAATTTGATATCATTCGAAAGCTAATGGTATACTCTTTCACATCATTAGAAAATCTCAAAATCTCAAAAGTGGGGGTTATTCCTCATTATGCTGTGCCGGGTCACATTTGAATAATATGGCTAATTCTCCTCTGATCACAAAACCCCGCTGGCTCACGCTCCGGCTTTCTTTCTGGCGTTTTAAAGTACGCAGTGGCTGTTGTTACGGCAGTCGTCCGTGTGGTTCCCTGACTTCACAGTATTTGTCAGGATGTTTAGCTCTTGGAACCAGACTATTAGCTAATAGTCTGGTTCAACCAGCCTGCAATGCTGACGAAATACAATAAAGTTAGGGAACCACACGGACGACTGCCGTAACAACAGCCACTGCGTTTAACGCACAATACATGAACACGTGAATCCTCTGGCTTCGTTACACTGCCTTTTTTGAAAACTAATCAACTTCAACAAAGAACTCCCACCTGTGTTTTTCAGCTTTAGGATAACAGAGACGAAGCCGGAGCCGAAGCCGTAGCCGGGTTTTGGGAAAAGGGCCCAAGCATCGATGCGAATCCACTCACCTTGAACGACAGCTCAGCGGTGCTCTGCGGTTGCCTAGCTACGACTATCAAGAGGAGGACGACGAGGGCGCCCATCAGTGACGTCAGCGCTACAGCCCATGGTTCCTTGCTCAGGAGAGAGTCGTTGGCGTACAGTATCATCGTTGAGAGACCCACGAAGTTTAGAACTGAATGTGAGCAGCGCAAACAAATGCATGCAGTTACGTTTACGACATTGCGTGGGATAATGGTTTCCTGTAAATCTGACCACCAACATTGTCCAAAAACTTAGCTATTATTTGCTTGAAAACAAGCTACTACTTTTGAGAATGACTTAAACTGGGTTCTTTTCCTGCAAGGAATGTTTTCCAACCCAACACGACTTACCCAGCGCAGACACCGCATGCGTCACGACCCTGGAGGAAAGTACGGTGGCCTCGGCGTAACGCGGCCACACGGCCTGGCTGAACGCGGCCGCGGCGGAGTCGCCGCACGTGGCGTGGTCTCTGGCGCCCACCGTAGGGTAGAGCTGGGCGGCCGCCGCCCGCGAGGCGTGGTCCGGCTCGTACCTTGGCGGGCCGGGGAGGGGAGAGAGGGGAGGGAAGGGGGAGAGGGGAGACGGCGTGATTGGGATCGGTGAGGAACACGGCGGAGGGGGTTTCGTGGCGTAAGATGTTGCCACACCAATGAACAGGGAAAGAGAAAGGCTTTACAGGCTCGTGCTTCACTAACGGCTTGGTTTTTCTCATCTTTTCAAACGCCACGAGTATTACGAGGGATCCCGGGAGGTATAATTTTTTTCGTAGGAGGGTTAGGGGCAATTTTCAAGAATTATCATAAAAGGCGTGTCAAATTATTTTTAAGGAAAATTACGATAGAAGAAGATTACGACACCCCATTTATGATACTTGCCCCTAACCCTCCTACGAAAAAAAAATTACGCTCCCGGGAGGGCACACCATTTTCAAAGTGCCCAATTTCCGGACATTCCAAGAAATTGCTTACTTATCAGGAAGTTAGTCGTGGTACCATGCAGACATCCCGCGAAATATTAGCACTAAAGAAATCTTCCCTTCTCGATAGTAAATGAAGTGTATGCCTATCGGAACAAAGGGTTCCTTCTACAAATACCGCCCTCTATGTCTGAAAAGGGTTTACAATTAGGCCTAAATCTCGCTGCCATAGACGTGACCTCCGACCCGGCCCTATTCACCTCAGTATCAGCACGCATGCGGCTACCAGCCCGTAAGGCATGAGAGTGGCTGCGGCCACGATGGACACCAGCGAGCCGATGTCAAGCACCATGCCCATGACCCCTGCAATGCAAAGAATACCTTATCATATTATGTAGCCTATGTATAAGAAAATTAACAATGCACGAGACTCGGACAAGACCGGGACCTCCATATTGATCTAGAGAACCCGAAAAAGGGGTTGATCTCCGGGGAATCAAGTCCCCGAAAATGAAGACCACTGTCTAGTCGAAACACTTTGACGATTCTCCTCACAAGAACTCACTCACAGTTTTACAGCTTGGTAACAATCATATTTGGATTTAGCACCCATGTTTGATGTGGTCCGATGAGGGGGGGAGACCACGGATTTCCGAAAATAGAACCTCTTTTCCTTTGTCACCCATGGTCTACGGAGGGGGGGGGGGAACTTACCCGAGACGACGCCGCAGAAGATGCAGGCGATGACCGGCATGTGAAAGCGTGGGCTGACCTCTGCCAGACAGCCGAATAGGAGTCCGTCAGCCGCCATGGAGTAGATGAAACGAGGCAGCGCGAAGATGCACCCGATCAGGCTGAGGGACGGATCGGCATTTGTTAATTTTTCCTTTTTTTTTTTATTTTTATTTTTTTTTATACAAAAGACAGTGAAAGAGAGCGAGGGTATAACTAAGGGAGAGCGAGCGAGAGAGTGAGAGAGGGGGAAGAGAGCAAATGGGAGGGTGATAGAGAGCGGGATAGAGGGGGGAGGGAGTGTAAGAGAGACTGTGTGAGAGAGAGAGGAGATAGTTAGATAACGGAATAACGTGGGAAATAATGTGATAGAGTAAGAGAGTGAGAGACAGAGAGAGGAGAGCAAGTGAGAGGGGGAGAGTGAGCCGGATAAAAGGGGAGGGAGTGTAATTAAGAGACTGTGAGAGAGAGGAGAGAGTGAGATAAGGGAATAACGTGGGAAGTAATAAGATAGAGTGAGAGCGTTAGATAGAGTGAGAGACAGAGAGAGAGAGAGGAGAGCAAGTGAGAGGGGAGAGTGAGCCGGATAGAAGAGGAGGGAGTGTGAGAGAGAAGGGAGAGAATTGAAAATAATGTGATAGAGAGTAAGAGTGTTAGATAGAGTGAGACAAAGAGAAAGAGGAGATGAAGTGGGAGGGGAGAGAGAGAGGGGGGAGAAAGAGAAAGGGGAGAGAAAGAGATAGAAGGGGAGAGAGTGAGAGAGAGGGAAACAGAGAAAGGGGAGTGTTAAAGAGAAAACGACAGAAAGACTGAGAGACAGACAGATCGGCAGAAATCAGGAAGAACGATTCGAGTTGTCTGGGAGCGTAATATAACAAAAGCTACACGGACGCCCTTTGTTATGTTAGTCATGACTCGCAGGAACTCGGAAGGGTGATGGAATTGTTTCGAAGATAGAGTTTATAATAGAATCACTTGGCGAATTTCGAAAGTGGCAGAATATTCCAAATAATATACAAAACAGGAGCAATGAGTGCCAAAGAGTGGCTCGCTCGACGTGGAGTTAGTGATCTGTGGAAGGTACGGTGCTCCAGAGGTGCCATCCATCCTGCCGTGACCCTGAAATAAATAATTAACTCGACAAATTGGCGTCTCGAATCTTTCCTGCGATAAAAAAAAAAATATCACCGACAATTATCATCCACTCAATATGGAGGAGGGCGCCCCCAACACACCTTGTCAGCAGGCCGGCGATCCCGCCCGCCGTGACGACGTACTTGGCCACCGTCCAACCGATCCGCTCGAAGGCCTCGGGCAAGGGCGCCCTCTCGTCCAGGAGATAGTAGGGGCAGATCATGGTCAGCACCACGGACACGGCGAAGAAGGAGAGGAAGACGAAGAACACGGTTGCCATGGTGCTCAGCGGGATGGACCGCTGCGGGTCGTGCGCCTCCTCGGCTGTGTGAAGAGCGAAGGGGGTGATACTATAATGTGACCCGGCACAGCATAATGAGGAATAACCCCCACTTTTAAGATTTTGAGATTTTCTAATGATGTTAAAGAGTATACCATTAGCTTTCGAATGATATCAAAATAATTTCCGTGCGAACTTTGTTGTAAATAGTACAAGGGGACATCGCTTGTTCATCTGGTACCAGACAAAAATATAGCAGCGCCATTCTAACTCCTCGAAAGCGGCCATTCAAAAAGGCAGAAAATTTACATTTTTATGAAAACAGTAACCAAACACTCCCCCCCCCCCAAATCCTTGTTTTTCCAACATTTAGAGACGGATTTCGGAAAAATCCTTTAGACATAATATCCTGCAATACATTAACTTTCCGAAAATACAAACAATTTTTTTTTTATCGAATTGAGAAGATATTTTGAGTTTGACTTCAGACGTTGTTTACTCGAAAAGTGTTTTGGTGGGATATTCCTCATGTCGCTGTGCCGGGTCACATAATACGGGGAGTTACATATCACCGAACTATTCACCGGTGGGTTTTTGATGGAGGGCGATATACACAACTATGTCCCGCCTTACCGGGCAATAGTCACAAGGGACTATGATGTAGTAACTAAAAAAATGTTGGAAACTGCTTACTGACTAGTCACCTAAAATAATACACAGTGTAAACAAAGTAAAGAAACAGAGACTTGGAAATTTTCAAACAATTTGTGAAAATATCACTCAAATATTTAGACAATATTTGGATGACGGGATTTGAGGGTGTGCATGGTGGAAGATTATACAAAGTGGATAGTTTGCGGTGACTCTATGTAAGCCACGTCTCATGAGATGGAGTGTGGTCATGAAAACAGCCGGTAACTCAACCATTGCTGTCGGTCTCGGTCTCGGTCTCGGTCTCGGTCTCGGTCTCGGTCTCGGTCTCGGTCTTATCAAAGTCTCGGTCTCAGTCTCGGTCTCGGATGCTGAGGTCTCGGTCTCGGTCTCGGTCTCGGTCTCGGTCTCGGTCTCGGTCTCGGTCTCGGTCTCGGTCTCGGACATGAAGGTCTCGACTACAACACTGAACTCAACATTTCTGGCAGTGTGCACTCTGTCCGTCGTCAAGAGACTGTCTCAATGTGTAACCGGCTCTTTTCAGAGCTACACTCCATCTCACGATAGAGTGCGTACCAAGAGAATTGATTTGAGTGATCTCGGTTCCATCCCTTCTTTGTGAGAAAAGACTTGAAGGTTTGCATGGTGGAAACAATTATTATTAATTGGTTTGCGGTGACACCATGTTTATCATCTCTTTTGCGACTGAGTGTGGCTCTGAAAAGAGCCGGTGACTCAACGTTTCGAGCAGTGTGTACTCTGCTCGTCGTCAGGAGACGAGCAGAGTACACACTGCTCGAAACGTTGAGTCACCGGCTCTTTTCAGAGCCACACTCAGTCTCAAAAGAGATGATAAACATGGTGTCACCGCAAACCAATTAATAATAACTTCTTTGTGAGGTTGTAAATTAGGTCGAGAACTACACACGCGGGCTCTTGAGGTGCAATGTGTCGTACGGTACCGAACGGACTACCGTCCCCCACATCCCATCCCATCCCTACACACTCACCGGCCGTGGAGATGACGTCGAAGCCAATGAACCCGTAGAAGCCCATGGCCGCGCCCACCATCACGCCGCCGAAGCCGTACGGCATGAAGCCGCCCGCGCCGTAGCCCCCACAATGCTCGGCGCCGGAAGTCGACTGGTTGCCGGGCAACGCCTCGCAGGGCACCCTGGGTATCTGGTCGGCGGGGATGGACCAGTAGCCCACGTTCAGCCTGAACAGGCCGCACACCACCACGTACACCATGATGAACATGTTGACGGCCGTGAACACGTTGTTGACGCTCGACGACATTTTGGCGCCAAACGCCAGCGCGCCTAAAACCGACCGAAAAAAAAAGCATTGCAGAAAATATCACTTTTAGTTTGGGCTGCCAGAATTTGAAATGGTTCCGTGCAACTTTAAAGCACTTGCTGGTTTTGAGGGACGGTGGTTGGCGAAGTATTGAAAACCGAAACAAGAGGGAAAAGTTTGGTGAATCAAAGATAAGTGTGGACTACTCTTTGTCCATGTTTTTTTCTTTCTTTGGATCAAGGTTCCTGCTCTGGCTCAAGCTCAGGCTCATACTCGGGCTTGGGATCGAGGTGAAGATCATCGGGTTCGAGCCCAAACTAGAGCTCGTACTCAAGCTCAGGCTCAGGCTTGGGCTCAGGCTTGGGCTCAGGCTTGGGCTCAGGCTTGGGCTCAGAATCGAGCCCAGGGTCTTAGTCCATCGGTGACATCCATTTGGAAGTAAAACCTATCAAAATGCAAACTTTTGGTAAATTTGTACATTCCTTTTTTAAAACTGACCAGACACTTCAGTTTAGGATGTAAAATAAATTTCAATTGTTTTGATCTGTTTACTAATCATTGAGTTGAATTTGAGCCGGAGAATGTGGTTTCGAAAAGACCCTTTGAATCTCATCATGATCTCTTAATATCTCGGCATATCTCGTGCAGTCTCTTCACCAATAACGCCGGCCCGTGTCTCTGAACGAGACGACGAGAGGATGGGCAGTTGCACTCACACGAGAGAAGGATGCACAGTGCCAGTGCGATGAAGTCCGGGTACTTGGCCAAGATGCCGGAGTCCATGGGCATTGCCGACAGCATGTAGGCCTCGATCCGGTTACCAGCCAGGGAGTCGATGTACGCGCTGGTACTCCGCGCCACGGAACCAGCTCCTGCAAGGAAGGACAGACAACGCCGCACGCCACAGTCGAATGAGAGCGAGATGCGTTCGATTAGCTCACCCGGGTATAGAACCGGCTGGCGATTTTCTTTTCGTACCACATCAACGCTATGGGCCCATATGTTTGTGCATAAACAATTTACGGGGTGGGGGCACGTGGTGGGGGCGAGGGGAGGGGAGGGGAGGGGAGGGGAGGGGAGGAGAGGGGAGGGGAGGAGAGGAGAGGGGAGGGGAGGGGAGGGGAGGGGAGGGGAGGGGAGGGGAGGGGAGGGGAGGGGAGGGGAGGGGAGGGGAGGGGAGGGGAGGGGAGGGGGCTATACCAGTTGAAGTTAATGCTAGGGATAGGCTTTCTGCACAGCGAATACGACGTACGTGAACAATCTCAGTGACCTGAGACTCAATTCTTAATAATTTGTTTGTGCACAAACATATGGGCCCATAGCGTTTATGTGGTACGGAAAAAATATCGCAACCGGGTGATCTCCGAGTGTAATGAAGTCAGGGCAACCGCCGTCATTACTTTGTGTTTGTTCTGAGCCAAGCAGGAAGATGGCCAATGGGATATCAGCTACCAGCCACTCACCGATACTGTTCTGCAGGAACACGCTCCAGCCGACCAGGAAAGCCCAGGCCTCGCCCATGCAGATGTAAGTGTACACGTAGGCCGAGCCGGCCTTGGGGACGCGGGCCCCAAACTCCGCATAGCAAAGCGCTGAGACGGGAACGGAAAGAGCAGAAAGCTTACAGGCTTAACGCAGTGCGTCGCAATCAAGTAAGGGGAAAGAGCAAACAATTTGCACTTTGTCCAATCCAAGAAATGTGCAGGTATATGCAAGTGTTATGAGCAATCCCACATAGCATCGGAATTTTTCTCGACGTAAGGAGATATCCAGCTAACAAGCCAGTTAGACAGCCAGCAAGCCAACCAACAAACCAACCAATAAGGCGACCAGCCAACTTGTCGGCCATTGAACCGACCAGTCATCCAAACAGCCAACTAACCAACCACCAAACCGACCAATCAACCATGCAGCCGGCTAGCTAGTCGGTCAGCAGGCTGTAAATTAATCAAGCAGCCGAGTAAACTCTGTCTAGCCAAACAGCCGGCCCCAAATACCGACAGAAAATTGAAGTTAATACATAAAACCTTTCACTGACTAAAATGACCTGCAATACATAAATATCAAAAGTTAGAGGGCCTGACGTTTCGATCCTATAGCAGGACCTCTTTCAAAGAGAAAGCCTTAGAGGGCCTGACGTTTCGATCCTAGCAGGACTTTTCTCAAAGGCAAAGCCTTAGAGGGCCTGACGTTTCGATCCTAGCAGGACTTTTCTCAAAGGTAAAACCTTAGAGGGCTTGACATTTCGATCCTAGCAGGACCTTTCTCAAAGCTAAAACCTTAGAGGGCCTGACGTTTCGATCCTAGCAGGACCTTTCTCAAAGGTAAAACCTTTATAGAGGGCCTGACGTTTCGATCCTAGCAGGACCTTTCTCAAAGGTAAAACCTTTATAGAGGGCCTGACGTTTCGATCCTAGCAGGACCTTTCTCAAAGGTAAAACCTTCATAGAGGGCCTGACGTTTCGATCCTAGCAGGACCTTTCTCAAAGGCAAGGCCTTAGTAGGCCTTGCCTTTGAGAAAGGTCCTGCTGGGATCGAAACGTCAGGCCCTCTAACTTTTAAGAAAGACGATTGAGTAAAATATTGAGCAGCGTACCTGAGAGCGTGGCCACCACGGCAGCGATGAGGAAGGAGATGATCATGGCGGGGCCTGCCGTCAGCTTGCCCACCACGCCCGTCACCACGTACACCCCGGCCCCCAGCGTGTTGCCCACCCCTAGCAGCACCAGGTCGGTCGTGGACAGGTAGCGCTGCAGGTGGCTGGCCTTGGCCGACACCTCCCTCAGGTTCTTCTTCCGGGTCAGGGCGCGGACGACGGTGCCGACGACCATGGCTGGACCGACGGAGGGGAGTGGGGAGTGGGGTGTGGTAATGCGTAAACGAGCCTTTACAAATCGTAGTAATAGGTTTGCGGTGACACCATTTAAGATTCTCTCTTTTGCGAGTACTGTGTGGTTCTGAAAAGAACTGGAGGTCCTCAACGTTTCAAACAGTGTGCTCTGAAGACGAACAGAGACGAACAGAGTATACTGACGAACAGAGCAGGTCCTCTGGTTCTTTTCAGAACCACACATACTCGCAAAAAAGAGAGAATTTTACATGGTGTCACCGCAAACCTATTACTCCTGCTATTCTCACCATGCAAACCTTCAAATCTCACTTTAAAAGTATGGGGCCGTATCCCCGACCTTGCGATTAGTCATACAACAAAGAGGGCCACACATGAGTCATTTCATTGTATGTGACTTGCATAATATAAGGACCAAGCACTTGTATGTAGAGTGGAAGAAGTCGTTTTTAAAGTTCTCTGGTCGTGTCTGCGTACGCAAACTGATTACAACAAGGGGGGTCGGGTACCCTGACGCTCTGAGACCCACCTCTCGATGGGGCTGCTCGCTAAAGACAAAACTGATATAGGGCATGACTGCATGACTATTCCATCCTAGCTGGACCTTTTTTTTCTCTCGAAGAAATGTCCTGCCAGTATGATGATGTATATTTTCTAGCCAGCAGAGAACCCGTCAGCCAACCCAGCCAGCCAGCTAATCGTTCGGTAGGTCGGTCGGCTGGTCAGCGTCCAATATCAGGATACGTATTAAAAAAAAACAGGCGGTGATCCAATTCCATATTGGAATTCGTTTTAATGTGAATACTGTGGAAAGGTGCAACTCCCATCTCGAAATAAAACAAAAAAATCCATTCGTACCTTGAGTGATAATGTTTTAAATCACAATGACAAAAGATGGTGAACATTTTTAGTTTACCTTCACCGTAAAAGGCTGAACAAATCATAAACCCAAATTACACCACCAATTTTAATGTAGACAATATCCACGGTCTGGCAAAACCACATGCCGAAAACAATTGACTTACAGTTTTCCCCAAATTTCATGATTTTGTGACAAACTGTCAGTACGTTGCTCTGTATAAAACATGCACTTCACTATTCCTACATACGCGCCACGTATAGGCTACCGCGGTATATGCGTCACAAAATCATGCTTTTGTGGAAACTGTAAGTCCGATTGTTTCGGGAAGTGGTTGTGTCAGACCGTGGATATTACCTACACAGTTGTTGGTCTAATTTGAGTTTTCCCCAAAAATTTTACAGTGAGGATATTAAACTAAAATCAATACCAAAAGATGTGTTCTGGGAATTAAAAAAAGACCGACTCTTACCTGGTAAAGATTGTATGATATCCTGCTGCCTCTGTGGTTTAGAAAGACGTCATTCGTCGACTGCCGCCACCGCACGCCGAACGAGGAGTCCGACCGTTATCAGACGACTCTCACCCCCACGGCTCTGTCGGTCCGTGCACGGTGAGCGAAAGCGAGTCGTTGATTGCGAAGTAATGACCGATCTTCGATTGCCCTCCTCTCGAATCTAAAGCGATGGTAGTAGAGACACAGAGAGAGGGGAAAGTTAGAGGTGGGACTGAGAGAGGGGAGAGAGAGAGAGGGGGGCTAGAGAAAGGGAGGGAGGGATAGAGGTGGAAAGAGGG
Source organism: Luidia sarsii (assembly GCA_949987565.1). Lineage (NCBI taxonomy): Eukaryota > Metazoa > Echinodermata > Asteroidea > Paxillosida > Luidiidae > Luidia > Luidia sarsii. Next base: position 2,857,385 of record OX465115.1, read on the forward strand.
GAGATAGAGAGAGAGAGGGAGAGAGAGAGAGAGAGAGGGGAGAGAGAGCTGGTTATTGCTCAATATTCTCTGCGATGCAATCCTACTACTAAATCGGTTTGCATAGATTATAGGAAGCCTAAGCGGTTTCTCTTAACTGGCTTTGTCGTCTGGAAGGCCAGATGTCATCTCACTAATGCGTAACATGCACACAGATTAACAAAAAAGATCATTCCGTGTGGGGCCTGTTTTCCGTCATGGTAAACGAACGGTTACCTGTGCAACAACTCAGTGTGGGCTTGCGGCGCTCAGCGGCAGTGCAACATTTACATCGGCATCTATAATACTGCCCCGCCTTGCTACCGCGGTGAAAGCGGGTACTCGCTGCCCACTGACCGCCCCTGTTACGTGATGCCTATTGTATCGTGAGGGGTCACCAAGGGGTCGTATTTATCGATCTGTATCAATCACCTGTCGAATTTCACCAGCCCCCTCCCCCCCCCCTCAAATTTATCAGCACTTTGAAGCTGTGCTTTCCCACGTACATTGTGAAATTTGCACCCACCCACTCCACTGATAAGTAAAGCCCTACCTTAAGTCTGGGTACAAGTTGTAGAATTTATCAGTAATTGCAAAATTTACAAATTCTTATCTACCAGTATGGTTTTACGAAGAGAAGTTTCTGATGCTATGCTGCTATTGTACATGTACAATGTACTTGTATAAGCGTTCACACACTGTAAATTATACGAAAGCGATTGGCTGGGACTTGCAATAACAAGCGCGTCTATACGGGAATTGGAGTGAAGCCGTTGGTCGTCAACCTCCACAGGCCCACGTGTGATGCGGAGCCGTATCGGCTGCGGCTAGAAGTAATGCGCATCTCTATGGGAACTGGATGCAGCCGCTTGTTGGAGACTTCCATAGACTCGCGCGTACTTTCAGGCCGTAGCCAATGAATTCGAACGCAGGGTATAGGGCTCTGCTATAGGCTTGCCCCGAACCTCATAAAAACCCACCATGCAGTACAGCGACCATTCAGAAATGTGACCCGGCACAGCGACATGAGGAATATCCCACCAAAACACTTTTCCAGTAAACAACGCCTGAAGTCAAAGTATCTTCTCAATTCGATTAAAAATCAATTTTTTGTGTGTGGTATTTTCGGAAAGTTAATGTATTGGAGGATATTATGTCCAAAGGATTTTTCCGAAATCCGTCTCTAAATGTTGAAAAAACGAGGATTTCGGGGAGTGTTTGTGTACTGTTTTTAATGAAAACATAAAGTTCCTGCCTTTTTGAATGGCCGCTTTCGAGGAGTTAGACTAGTGCTGCTATATTGTGTCTGGTGCCAAATGAACGAGCGAAGTCTCCTTGTACTATTTACAACAAAGTTCGTACGGAAATAAATTTGATATCATTCGAAAGCTAATGGTATACTCTTTCACATCATTAGAAAATCTCAAAATCTCAAAAGTGGGGGTTATTCCTCATTATGCTGTGCCGGGTCACAAATGGCTTCTGTGTGACCATAAACAAAACTCTGACAATTCAAGCTTTGACTTGTTTATTACATTACTTCCATAGCGGAAACTATGAATCGTGCTTTATTAATTTAATATTACATTGTACTCCCAGTGACTACATTCATTTGCCCATTATTTACAAACATGCATCGCATTTGAAAACACAGTTTCATATTTCAAATAAACGAAGTAAATTCTTTTGTTAATTTTCAAATCAAATCTGAACATCAGATTGTTCAATTTTTTTTTCACTCGAAGAATTCTATAACTTTGGATGAAATCTACCTACAAATTATCTTGGATAGAAACCCATCACAATAAATTGTAATTTAATACATGTACACAAAGAAACGACGGCCACTCAGAAATCAGGCTAAGGAGAATGGACATCGAATTAAAAGGTAGTTTCGCACAGTTCAATTTTATTCCTCACATTATTGCAATGATTTGTTTCACCTTCAGGCCAAACAAAATAATACTCGTCTAAGTAAGAAATTGTGAAAAGGGCTCCATGAACAAAAAGTGGAGGAGGAGGAGGAGGAGGAGGAAAGGAATGAGAGAACACGTTAAAATGGTTGCTAGTAAAAGAACAAACGTTTTCCCATTTGAATCCGAATAATTTTACCGTAGTTTCCTAATACTAAATATGCACACAAAAAACCAAGAAAATAAAGATTTGGTTGAGAATACTGCTCATAAAGTTGCATCGCCCTGCTTATCACAACAGTATTTTATTTTCATGGTGATATGTTTAGAAGAGAATGATCAATAATTTTCGGAGAAGATTTTTGCACTTTTGTCTTTATCTGTCAAGTACGAATCACATTGTCATAATGATTACCGTGTAAATGAAATGGTGGCAAAACACTCCACCTTTTTTCAAATGACGGTTCAAAAGACAAGAATTAACAAGAATCAATTCACAAGTCACTACATTTAGTGGACCTGACGTTTCGATCCTAACAGGACCTTTTTCAAAGGCAGAGAATGGTCCTGATAGCATCGAAACGTCAGGCCCACTAAATTTTGAAATGTACATTTTGTGTAAATTTAGGCCTAGTCAGTAAGCAGTTTGCAACATTTTTGTATATTACTCTAAGTAATTTACACTCGCATTAGAAAGTTAACAAAGAAACCAACGAACATGAAAACAAAAGAAATACCAAATACCAAGAAATAAATGTTATGACACAAAAGAGCCTGCATAAAACAAAATTAATGTACAATTCAAGTATGCACTTTTTTCCAAAACCTGGCTTATGCTTCGACTCCGGCTTCGTCTCTGTTATCCAAAAGCTGAAAACACAGGTTGGAGTTCTTTGTTGAAGTTGAAGCTTTGGATTTTTTTTCTTCAAAACGCAGTATACCATTCAAAGGCCTCCCATTATCATTCAAAGGCCTCCCCATCCCATGCCTTGTACTTTAAAACGGATGAACTGAGAAATGGAGACAAAGCCGGAGCCTGAGCCTAAGCCGGATGGCTCGCCCTCGTGACACGGGTATGGCTATAAGCCAGGCACTCTGTGCATGGCGTCACGAACCAGGAACAGCCGTTTCGGTTCCCAATAGCGAAGGCCTGATTAGCGCCCAGTGTATATAGCCGGGTGCCAAGGGAAAGAAGCGTGCTGACATGCGGCCGTACACCAAGTACACGTACCACCGCCACGGCACCACCGCTGACGTCATGCAGGCAGTGCCTGGCTCACAGTCGTGATACCTTCAACTGCGATCGCTGGTGCCCACCGCCCAACTACGTGAAAGGCATTACGATTATCGAGATCCAGACCTTCGTGAAGATTTGACGTCAACGTCTCTTTATAAATGCACGTTAATTATTCACGAGAATAACAGCGGAACGAAGTGAATAGCATGTGCAGAACGTTACGCAAGGCAATCGCCAAACCCATGTTAGCATACATGGGATATGGTCGACATGTACAGTGAAATCTTGTATACAAACTATAAGCCTATACTAGTCCATCATGTAGTCTTTTATACAGGCGATGTCCACCGTAGTCTTTCCTACAGGATACGGGCAGGCAGCGCTTGTGTCATTGAGTGGCATGTAAATGCTATGCTATGGGATATTCGCTTTTTTGACATGACTGTACTCATCGTTGATTCGGATTTGATTTGGATTTGAAATTAAAACACGAATTTCAGGGCCCAGGTTTTGTGGAGCTACCGTATCTCACCCCCTGAATTGAAATTTGCAGAAGCACAGGCGAACTCAATGTACATTATTTTGTAATGGCCATTCGTCTCAAACTCATTTCTCGCGATAAGTTTTTAAATAAGACGAATAAGATTCAAAAGTAAATTCAGCATATAATAAGACTTGAGGCTTTGCATGGTGGGTGAAACAATAATAGGAGGGTTTGCTGTGACACCATGTGTAAGGTCTCTTAAAAAAGAGGTATGGTTCTGAAATGAACTCCAGTGATAACTCGACGTTCCGGCCAGTATGTTCCGGCCAGTATGCTCCGGCCGTCATCGGTAGATCAGTTAGTTAGTTCTCCTGATGACGGCGAGTTATCACTCAGGTTCTTTTCAGAACCATATCTCTTCTTTAAGAGACCTTATACACGGATCACCGCAAACCCTCCTATAATAAATTCAGCGTGACATTCTGTCGGATCGGGAGAGTACGCGCTGCCTAGGAACACTGAGTTACAACAACGGCTCGCTTTGGAGCCAAATTCATTCTCGGAATAGACTTGGTGTCTGTCATACATTCGGTGAAATGAGAATCAAATCAGCCCGACCTTCGTAAAACTACATCATTAAGTATCGCTCTATAAAATGGGATAGGTGCGTGCACGTGGTGGTGGTGGTGTTGGGGGGATTTCCTCTGGTGACGTCAATGCGCTGACGTCACACGGGGGCGTCCGACGCCAGGCTGCCGTAGGTGGGCGCGGCCGAGTAGGAGCGTCCGTCGCGGGTGACCACCACGGCCATGGAGGTGGCGCGGGGCTTGGTCGGCGGCGGGCTCCCGCCGGGGAACTCGCCCGTGTCGTACGGCGTCAGGGAGGCTTCCCGGCGCGGCGCCGGCGTGGGACGCAGGCGGGCGGCCGCTTCGGCGGCCGCCCGCAGCGAGGAGGCCTCGCGTCGCTTGCCCTCGGCGCTGTGGTGCATTCCGTAGGTGAAGTACAGCACCATGCCTGCAGAGAAAGGCAGAGAGTCGAAGAGGAGAAAATAGAGAGAGAAGAAGATATAATACGGTATATAGAGAGAAGAAAGAGAGAGAGAAAGAAGATAGAGAGAGAAAAAGAAGATAGAGAGAGAGAAAGAAGATAGAGAAAGAAGATAGAGAAAGAAGATAGAGAGAGAAAGAAGATAGAGAATGAAGATAGAGAGAGAGAAAGAAGATAGAGAAAGAAGATAGAGAAAGAAGATAGAGAGAGAAAGAAGATAGAGAATGAAGATAGAGAAAGAAGATAGAGAAAGAAGATAGAGAGAGAAAGAAGATAGAGAATGAAGATAGAGAGAGAGAAAGAAGATAGAGAAAGAAGATAGAGAAAGAAGATAGAGAGAGAAAGAAGATAGAGAATGAAGATAGAGAGAGAGAAAGAAGATAGAGAAAGAAGATAGAGAAAGAAGATAGAGAAAGAAGATAGAGAGAGAAAGAAGATAGAGAATGAAGATAGAGAAAGAAGATAGAGAAAGAAGATAGAGAGTGAAAGAAGATAGAGAATGAAGATAGAGAGAGAGAAAGAAGATAGAGGAAGAAGATAGAGAAAGAAGATAGAGAGAGAAAGAAGATAGAGAATGAAGATAGAGAAAGAAGATAGAGAGAGAAAGAAGATAGAGAATGAAGATAGAGAGAGAGAAAGAAGATAGAGAAAGAAGATAGAGAAAGAAGATAGAGAAAGAAGATAGAGAGAGAAAGAAGATAGAGAATGAAGATAGAGAGAGAGAAAGAAGATAGAGAAAGAAGATAGAGAAAGAAGATAGAGAAAGAAGATAGAGAGAGAAAGAAGATAGAGAAAGAAGATAGAGAAAGAAGATAGAGAGAGAAAGAAGATAGAGAATGAAGATAGAGAAAGAAGATAGAGAGAGAAAGAAGATAGAGAATGAAGATAGAGAGATAGAAAGAAGATAGAGAAAGAAGATAGAGAAAGAAGATAGAAAAAAGATAGAGAGAGAGAAAGAAGATAGAGAAAGAAGATAGAGAAAGAAGATAGAGAAAGAAGATAGAGAGAGAGAAAGAGGATAGAAAAAGAAGATAGAGAGAGAGAAAGAAAGAGAAAAGATTAACCCAGGGAGAGGGGAGAGACAGGAGAGAATGAGAGAGAGAAGAGAGAGGCACATAAGAAGAAAGAAGTGAGAGACCGACAGAGGAAGAAATCAAGAGAAAAGATGAGAGAAAGAAGAGGGGAGAGACAGAGAGGGAAATCAGGAAGAGAAAAGAGTGAGAGAACAAAGAGGGATGGACAGGGGGAAAGAGGGATGATAAAAAGACGATAGCCAAGTTAACCCAGATGCATCTAGCATAGACCTAGACAATGCACTGTGAGATGTACAAGTGCATGTGCCCAAGGGTGAATAGTTTGTGCACCTCCTCTTGTCTCCATCGTACATCTTTTCTTTCCTCGGGGAACTGCAGCAACATTACATCTTACAATCTTGTGTGGTTGAGGAGGAACAATGCAAATGGTTTGAAAAAAGACCAAAATGGAAAATTGAAAAATATCGACATGAAAATTTATCCTGCTTATTCTAGTTCCCCCGTGAGGTAATATTATATTGCAACATCTTGGGAGCATTATGAAATATCCCGGTCACTTTGTACGCCACTGTGATTCACGATCAGTCTAAGCAGTGTGAACGCCGTGCTGAGTAGCAGTTGGTCTTGGTGATGGCCATTGCGTAACGCATTCACAGGTAGCTGCCATTCACTACCGTATAATGTCCGATATCTGCGCACTTTGAACGCCTACGTATCTGACGGCACACGCGTGGTATCTGGGTTTTCGGCCGATGCACGTGCCCACTTCCCAGCGATATGAAAAAACAAACAAAAAAACGGTCATGAAAGTGAAAAAGTCAGGGTAGAAAAAAAAACAGCGGGTGGCGGTGGGTCTTATCGCCGGGTTTACTAGCCGTTGGTGTGGGCCTGGTGTGGCTCGGTCCCCGGTCGGGTCAGTTCGGTACCGTGTCAATACGTTTCCAGCGTAGAGTCTCCGTAAACGTGGGTTAATATTGGATAGGCAATGTGGTCACTGATAATAGTTTGTATATATAAAAATAGGGAGCCAAAGGACATTTCGTCATGTTAGTAATAGCCGAATGTTCGGTATATCGTCGTTCGTCACAGCGACGGTTTTTTTTGTACACCTCTGAAGGGCAGGGATACCGAAAACAGTTGATCAATTAATCAATCAATCAATCAGTCAATCAATTGTTCAATCAACCTATCCATCAATTCATCAGGTACAGGCAGCACGCAACACGGTAGCATTTCAGTATCGTACCATGGAGGAAGGACCTCCATGATCATACCCACAGTGGAGTTTGAGGACCAACGGTAATCTGGGAGAGTGTCCACGCACGTTGGTGATGACTGAATAGCTCACTATATCGCAGCGTCAGTTCAGTATGCAATCACGTACACCTGTATTTGGGTCAGCGGAATGTGTGAGCGTGAGTGGATCTGTCATTGAAGCGATGACCTTCCTTTGGGCGAGATTCCACTGAGACCGGCCCGATGCCAAAAAAGCGCAGAGTTCCTCTGCACTGCGTGCACCCACACCTCCAACTAATTAAATGTCCTCCCCAAATTAAAGTTCATGCCTTTGTGATTCTGGGGGTTTCGACGACACGTAGACTTATTGCAGCGCAAATAAAAAACGCAGTGGCTGTTGTTACGGCAGTCGTCCGTGTGGTTCCCTGACTTGATTGTATTTCTTCAGCATTGCAGGCTGGTTGAACCAGTCTATTAGCTGATAGTCTGGTTCCAAGAGCTAAACATCCTGACAAATACTGTGAAGTCAGGGAACCACACGGACGACTGCCGTAACAACAGCCACTGCGAATAAAAAAAACATTCAGGTGATGGCCAGCCAATGATCAACATATTATAATTACTGAAATCAGTGGGCGAAACACGTCCAACAGCGATACAAAACAAAATAATCAAATTACGATTGTTAATCCGGATTAATTGAGAAGAATTTTAGATTGATTACCCGACAGATGTTCATGCTAAAAATTTGTGGAGGTAGCCTTCAGGTTACCAAGAGAAATCTGCCTCAGGTGGGTTAGACCGTTAGTGTTGTTTTCGCTATAAAGTTTCCATTTTCAAAAACCACACATCTTTGTTGTACACTTTGGTACATGGGCCTTATCCTACCACACTGCATCAGCGGGTGCATGATCATAATATACCACAGAATACCACAAGCGTTTTGTGTGTGTGCGTGTGTAAGAGGACTGTATACCGCAGCATACCACATGAGAAACCATGCGTGGTAAATTGTGAAGAACGGCATTCGTCTCATTCAGGGGGTTACAGTCGTGTCACGCTTTGCCTGTACGGGAGGTGATCGTCGTTCCACCTATCCCCGACTCACCTATCAGGGTCCAGATGAGGAACTCCAGCCAAGCCAAGGAGTCGAACCTAACCATGAGGACCACATTGCATAGGAGACTAAACAAAGGCAAGAATGGCATGAACGGCACCTAGGAAAGAAAGAGAGAGAGAGAGAGGGGGGGGGGGTGAAAAGGTGGAACGTGAAATGGACGGTGTAAAACATAAAGAGTTTTGATCCTAGCAGGACCATTCTAAAATGCACATATCTAAGAGATACAAGACCCAGGCAGCTCAGATTTCCTATATTTTTCTGAGTGCAAGAAAAACCAAGCAAAAGATATTATGCTCTTTATTGGGGAATTCCTTTATTGCCATCCCATGGCGAAAAACAAACACAGTGGCTGTTGTTACGGCAGTCGTCCGTGTGGTTCCCTGACTTCACAGTATTTGTCAGGATCTTTAGCTGTTGGAACCAGACTATCAGCTAATAGACTGGTTCAACCAGCCTGCAATGCTGACGAAATACAATCAAGTCAGGGAACCACACGGAAGACTGCCGTAACAACAGCCACTGCGAAAAACAAATGTTCCTACTTTCCCTATACATGTGTGTACATCCAATGTCTCTTAGATGACAAGGATGGACATCCCCAAGGCAAGGCTCTCACCAGACTCGCTTGAATGGAGAAACTTTGAGGTCGCCTGCGATATAAAACGTACGAAATTGCAAGGGGGAGCCAAAGCCTATAAGCCTTCGTTTCATAAAGGGCCTATTGTGTGCTTATGTATTCGTGTGACTTGCCAATGCGGAGACTGTCTCGGTCTTGTGATTGACACTTGAGGCTGGGATCTAGAGCGAGGCGTGGAAAGATGTTCACCGGCAACCCGAGCAACCGGAACCCCGCTAGCTCACCTTGAACGGAATGCCTTCCTTGTACTGCGGCAGCACGAAGAGGGGCCAACAGGCGATGAGGGCCAGACCGGCGCTGAAGGCCACCCCGAACACCACGGCCCCGTCCATGGCCTGCAGCTCGTCCATCTTGAAGGTCAGCAGCGCCACGGCCGTGAACTCGAACAGGAGGTGGAGGGTGAGCGAGGCGATGACGGTGGGCGTCGGGTGCCGGTGGATCCACCGTCGCCTGGAGGACGAAGAGCCCGCGGATGAGGAGGAGGACGAGCCGGATAGGGAGCCGGCGTTGGACGGGCTACCGCCGGCCAGGAGAGGGGCCTTCTCCCCGGCACGGCCGTTGCTGCGACGCGGCGGGGACTTCCCCGTCGTCTTCTTCTTGACCAGGCGGCGCGGGTACTCGCCCGAGAGCTCCGTGTCGGCCTCCTGCTCGCCGTCGAGGTCGGGCTGGTGGTCCCGGGGCCCGCCCGCCTCGCTGCTGCCCGTCTGGCTGCCCTCCAGGGCCGCGTAGCCGGCGGTGAGCGGCGGCCGGTAGCGGAGGATGACGGCGGCCATCCCCACGATGACGAACTCCACGAAGGCCACCAGCGAGAGGAACTGGATGATGACCATGAACTCGACCAGGACGCTGACCACGGCGGTGAGGACGGCGCCGCAGGCGGTGGCCACTAGCGGGGTCTGGGTGCGCTCGTTGGTACGGGCAAGGAAGGCCGGCAGGAGGCCGTCCCGAGCCACGACGTAGATGCTGCGAGCCAGGCAGAAGGCGCAGTTGATGATCCCCCCGGTCATGCTACCCAGCGCCCCGACTGCCACCAGGTACTTCATCCAGTTGACGCCCACCGCCTCGAAGGCCGTCACGAAGGGCGAGCCCGGGTTGATGTCGTGGTAGTCGGCAAGGATGCTGATGGAGAAGGCGCCGGCCACGTAGCAGAGGATGGAGGCGGAGAAGGCGGCGATGATGCCCACGGGCAGGCCCCGGCTCGGGTCCTTGGCCTCCTCGGCGCTGAAGGCGATGGCCTCGAAGCCGCAGTAGCCCGTGAAGCAGGCGGCCGCGCCGGTCATGACCCCGCCCAGGCCCGTCGGGAAGAACCCGTGGCGGGTCAGCAGCGAGAAGTCGGCGTGGATCAGGGCGAAGACCACCACCAGGCCGATGGTGGCGATGTTAATGAAGACGAAGACCATGTTGGCCTTGGCCGAGACCTCGGTGCCGGCCGCCACCAGGACGCAGGCGAACAGGGTGATCAGGCCGGCCACCAGGTCCGGGTAGGCCGCCACCACGGGCACGCTCCACTCCTGGCCGTTCAGGATGTAGGCCACGGTGTAGTTGCGCACGTGGTCGCCGATGACGTCGTCGAAGTAGGCGCTCCAACCGCGGGAGACCAGCGCCGTGGCGAAGATGCGGACGACCACGGCGTTCCAGCCGATCATGAAGGCCATCATCTCGCCCAGGGTCACGTAGGTGTACAGGTAGGAGGCGCCCGTCTCCGGCAGCTGGGTGGCGCACTCCAGGTAGCAGAGAGCGGCCATGAAGGCCACCAGGCCGGACAGGAGGAAGGAGAGCATGCCGGCCGGGCCGGCCATCTCACCGGCCACCTCGCCGGTCAGCACGTACACGCCCGAGCCCAGCATGCAGCCGATGCCGATGAAGGCCAGGTCCAGCGAGGAGAGGCATCGCTGCAGCGGGGTGGACCGCAGGTCGGTGGCCACCACCTTGGTGCGCACGATGTTGTCACGGATCTGCCCGCAGCAGCCGGCGTCCGCCATGGTCTTGATCCTCCTCTCCGGCTCTCGGCTCCCCCCTTTTAATTACCACGAGGACTCGGGTACCGGGTGCGGCTACAACCGTACACTGACCCGCTCCTCGTCTGCGCGAGCTCTCGACCACAGCTCGGCGGGGAAATGTCGACCCGTTACCCCGCCTGGCGTTGACCGGACGGCACGGTGACGAAACAGGCTCTGCGCGACTTAGTAGCGCGTTCTTTTTCACCCCACTCTTTTACCACCTGCGATAGTGCTCCCGCCTCGGAAGCGTACCCCTTGAATGCCGCAGCAAAAAGCGCCGACGCTCACGGTCCCACAGCAGGCGTGCATTCCACGCTCTGGCCCATTCAGCAGAGGTGACGTCATCTAGTGATCGGCCGGTGTGCCCTGACTGCGCAGATAAATCGCCGTGGTTCTCTCCAGTGCATTTTTCAACGCAGGCCGAATGCATTACACGATACGCGCCACAGACAGCGCACCAAAGCCATGTGTCAACACATTTCGGTGTACGTGTAATAGGGGTTATGCGTTGACGTCATCACACGCTTGACGACCAATAGCGACGCCATCTTAGAGGGCAAGCGCTTTGCACGCAACCGGCGTGTGTACATGTACATGTACAGTGTACAGTATATATGTACAGTATGTACACGTACAATATACTGTACACATAAAACACTGCATGTCGTATACAGCGTAGTATACGTACGTGTGCGAGCGTCGGGGAAATTTCACATCGTTTTCGTCTCGAAATTCGCCCGGTGTTGTTTGGAAATCAGTACAGACATGACAGCCCAGTTGTCAGCGTACGTTGAAGCACTTTCTGGTGCAGCCAAAGCCAGTTATTTGGAAAAGTTGTCACTGTGCGAGCTACGGGAAGATCCCTACTGCATCGATGCTACACGTTTGGAGGCTGAGCCGTCGGTGATTCCAAATGTGAAATGGAATGACATGTACTTGTACATGATTTCCACACCAAGTCAACACACAAAGGAAGAAATGCAATAATTTGATCTTGCAAAATAATGTAGTTTTTCTCAAGAACAGGGCCTACAGGCATCAAGTAGGATGTTTGCATTATCTGTTTAATGTAATCATTGAAATGCATTAAAATTTGTTATTTTGAGGAGCACATTGCTCATATTCATCATTTTTTAAGACAGAAAATGCACCGGGTCCTATTTTAATATGGTGAGCCATTATAAACTAGTACAATTCATGTATAATTAATGATGTACACTGTACACAGATACAAATTGATATCAAACTAGTTTTGAGGTTTTATTTCTTCAAAGGTCATATTGTTTTCTATTGCATGTTGGCTTCAATTTTTATATACTGTACAGCTGTACATTGTAATAACACAGGTACATGTATTACGGTTATAATTCTGGTGTCACATCCCAGGGTGCATTCCTTATTTAGTTTCAACGTCATGATTTTAATCAAGAGGAACCACTCCTGGGCACATGTTCACAAAAGCACAAGCAACATGAACAATTTTGTTTACAGTCACCTCTGGAGAATTTTTGTCATTAACTAGTGTAATTGGGATACGGCTTTGGAGAATTGTGTACTTCTGTTTAACCATTCCGATTACCCGTTCAACATGAATTCTTACACATGACAGTTCCCTACTCCAATCAACGTCAACTTTTTCAAGTTGCTTTTTACCACATGTGAATGGGGGCACTTTCACCTCAGCCATTGCCATTCCGCAGTAGTCATTTACAAAAAATCCCCTATCACCTATAACAAGATCACCTGGTAAAAGTTTGTCTACGAGGCCACTGTTCTGTGTGATATTCGTATCTGAAGCACGCCCTCCCCAGCAATTACTTAAAAAACAAATGGAACCTTGTGGTGTAATACCAATCAGAAACTTGAGTGTGGAATGGTGTTTGTAGTTACTCCAAACTTGAGCTCTTGCCAGTAAATCCGAGGGCTGTTCAATAAAAACTTCAGTACAGTCAATAATAACAGCACATTTTCCAAAAAAACGTCTGAATGACCTTGGCATGCTCTTGCGCAAAGCATCGCGACTAGGCCAGTGAATAAGGGACTGTGTCTTAACAAACATAATGTCTAGAATACGGTGAAAATTTCTCGAAACCGTTGATTGATTCACTCCAAATCTATATGCCAAATCATCATCAGCGAGGTTCAAACGCAGTTTCATGAAAAACATTAACACCTTATGAAACTGGGACAGTTTTCTACAACCTGGAAGGGCACCTAGTATCAGTGCAAAAAGGGCAGAGAACACGCCCCATGAAGGAAGCCCTGTGTAGAACTTAATCTTCGCATCATCTTTGAAGTCCTCTTCTAGCAGACCCGTTTGATTCACCCTTTCCTCCAGCTCACGAACCTGGCCCCTCAGAGCAATATTGTCTCTTTCGAGTTGCTGGATTTGTTGTTCAAATGAACTGATGTAATCTGATGACAGTTCTGTTTGAGCCTCGACTCCTGATGGCTCTGCGTAGGTGTTCTGTTCCTGCTCTGGGTTGTCGGCACTTTGGCGCCGTTTGTGAAGCTCAAGTAGTATTGAAGCTGTCGCCACATCATCTGCCTTTCTTTTACGCTGAGCCAGTCGTTCAAAACGTCCAGGTGCTCCCTCGTGTCTTGAGTACCCCATGTTTTGAGTAGGAGACCAATCAGGATTGTTGGTGTCATGAAGGTAAGCTGGCTTTCCTGCGTGAAAATTTTGAAAATGTTTTAGAGGACATACAATTTGTGCAGGGGTCGATATTATGAAACTCATAAATTTCGGTCAATTATATATGTGACCAGGCACAGCGACATGAGGAATATCACAACAAAACACTTTTCCAGTAAACAATGCCTGAAGTCAAAGTATCTTCTCAATTCGGTTAAAAATCAATTATTTTTTTTGCATTTTTGGAAAGTTAGTGTATTGGAGGATGTTATGTTCAACTTCAAAGGATTTTTCCGAAATCCGTCTCTAAATGTTGAAAAAAACGAGTGTTTGTGTACTGTTTTCATGAAAATGTAAAGTTCCTGCCTTTTTGAATGGCCACTTTCGAGGAGTTAGACTGGTGCTGCTATATTGTGTCTGGTGCCAAATGAACAAGCGAAGTCCCCTTGTAGTTGTACTATTTACAACAAAGTTCATATGGAAATAAATTTGATATTATTTGAAAGCTAATGGTATACTCTTTCACATCATTAGGAAATCTCAAAATCTCAAAAGTGGGGGTTATTCCTCATTATGCTGTGCCGGGTCACATAATTATAAGATGTTGTAACTGTAGATGACTGGCGATGAACCAAAGCCATACGGTCTGTCACATCTGCGATGGGTTATCCATCTTTACTTGAGTTACGATGGATTGTAAAATCGGCTCCAGGTTTAATAGCGCATGAGTAGGGTTCGTCTAATTTTCATTTTTGTATGAGAAAGCCTCATTATAAAGCCTACCTTGAATAAAGTGTACGGAGCACACCCGCGACGATTTGGAAGGTACCCATCCGTCACGCTTGATGTTAGCGATCCATTTCTCTCGCCGTTCTTTCGAAAGTTTCGCCGAGTGCTCACCGTGGTGAAGTAAAACAGTGGGAATGCAGAAAAAGGACACTCCTTTGTCTCGGTTACTGCGGTTGCCACAGCCGACGACGCAACAGAAATTCACCATTTTCGGACGTTTTCGCAGCTACACTCACGATGAAAACGAAGGACGCTATGTGCATGTACTATGCATGTACACACACGTACTCGTACGAACGCGTACTACACTCTGTTGCTAGCCTCTGGCTTGTCCTCTGAGAGAGGGCGCCCTTCAGTTACTAAGTATGTCTGACGTCATACGCATAACCTCTATTACCGATTACAAGAGCCATGGGTGTAGGCGGGGTTTTTTGGGGGGGAGGGCTGGGTGTTAAGACGATCGGCGTCGGGTTAGGATCAATGGCTCCCACTTCATGAACTGGCGTAAACCACTGATTACCCATGCCGACTCTCTTTTCAGTATGTTTGCTCAGAAATCATTACGCAGCGCGACGATTGTGAACGCCCCTTTGTGGTTGCGTTCACCGCAGCGGATTATGACGACTCTTGCTCAATGCTTTATCTAACCTTGGAGGAATAAGGAGAGATCTAACCTAGGATTCCCAAGCTCAGCAAGAAATTGGAGCCAGAGCCAGATGACGGCCAGATGACGGCCAGAGCATACTGGTCGAAACGTCGAGTTACCCTCAGGTTCTTTTCAGAACCATACCTCTTCCTTTAAGAGACCTGATACATGGTGTTCACCGCAAACCTTCCTATATTGATTCACCCACCATGCAAAGCCTTAAGTCTCATTTAGCCAGGACCATGATAAAAAGTGCCATGAAGTAAGCAGCAAGAGTACGAAGACGTTGCTTATACTGCTCATAGACTTCCATGACCAAAAATGTCAATCTATAAAACGTAGAGTGACTGACGTTTCGCTTCTATGTATATGTGACCCGGCACAACATAATGAGGAATAACCCCCACTTTTGATATTTTGAGATTTTCTAATGATGTGAAAGAGTATACCATTAGCTTTCGAATGATATCAAATTTATTTCCGTACGAACTTTGTTGTAAATAGATACAAGGAGACTTCGCTAGTTCATTTGGCACCAGACACAATATAGCAGCACCAGTCTAACTCCTCGAAAGCGGCCATTCAAAAAGGCAGGAACTTTATATTTTCATTAAAAACAGTACACAAACACTCCCGAAATCCTCGTATTTTCAACATTTAGAGACGGATTTCGTAAAAATCCTTTGGACATAATATCCTCCAATACATTAACTTTCCGAAAATACCACACACACACAAAAATATTTTTAATCGAATTGAGAAGATTCTTTGACTTCAGGCGTTGTTTACTGGAAAAGTGTTTTGGTGGGATAATCCTCATGTCGCTGTGCCGGGTCACATATATACAACTTTAACAGGACTAAGGGCATGAGCTTTTGAGAAAAGGGGTTCTTCTGGGATCGAAACTTCTGGCATGAGCAGCCATTCAAATGATTAAACACAAGACATCAACAATATTCAATTTCAAACATTATACTTATAGACTTAAATATTTGGACGCGAAAGGATACACATGAAATATGCCAAATTTGTTTGCATACTGCTCACTGACTAAAATGACCAAAAATGAAACGTCAGGCCTCAATATTTTTGATTTTTTTTTCGTTTATTGACGTGGAACATTACAAATTACGTTAACAAAACGGAGAAAAGAGTAACATGCAAACAAAATTGCAAACTGCTTAGGGCCCTACTAATTTGAATGAACAAAATGCAAAATCTCAAAATTGTAAAGTGGCTGATGCCTACGATCCTAGTAGGACCTTTCTCAAAGTTTGCGAAAGGTCCTACTAGGTTCGAAACGTCAGCAACTCTACATTATTGAGAATGAGGATAAAAACACACGATAGTTGCACCCCCAAAACACTCGTAAAAACCAGCTGTCATTAACCTCTCGGTAAAAGCATAGGTCATCAAAGCAACGTGAAATGGACAGAAAATTGAAACCCGGCACAGCGACATGAGGAATATCCCACCAAAACGCTTTTCCAGTAAACAACGCCTTAAGTCGTTGTATCTTCTCAATTCGATTAAAAATCAATTCATTAATTTTTTATTTTCGGAAAGTTAATGTATTGGAGGATATTATGTCCAAAGGATTTTTTCGAAATCCGTCTCTAAATGTTGAAAAAACGAGGATTTCGGGGGAGTGTTTGTGTATACTGTTTTCATGAAAATGTAAAGTTCCTGCCTTTTTGAATGGCCGCTTTCGAGGAGTTAGACTGGTGCTGCTATATTGTGTCTGGTACCAAATGAACGAGCGAAGTCCCCTTGTACTATTTACAACAAAGTTCACACGGAAATAAATTTGATATCATTTGAAAGTTAATGGTATACTCTTTCACATCATTAGAAAATCTCGAAATCTCAAAAGTGGGGGGTTATTCCTCATTATATGGGCCGGTGTCCTGCCAAAAAGTGTCCCTGCCAAATACTGTCCGCTCATTAGCATACTGATCGCTGATTGGTTAGCGTTAAGACTACGATTAGGGTCGTTAGGGTTAGGGTTTGGATTAGAATTAGGATTGGGATTAGGATTAGGGTTAGGATTAGGGTTGTTTGGGTTTGGGTTAGCATTACGGTTACAGTTAGGGTCCAACGGTACCAAAGTGCCCAACGTTGCGTGTGTTAGGCCAGCAACCATACACAATGCGTGTGTAGTGCGCAACCATACCCCAACCACGGCGGTTGAATGTCATACGTATTGGACCAATCAGCGATCAGTATGCTAATGAGTGGACACTATTTGGCAGGGGACACTATTTGGCATGACACCGGGTCACAATAAATTACGCACTTTGTGCATGCATTCGCTGATCACGGATTAAACTGAAATCGGAGCGGGCCGTCTGCATAAGATAATTCCTCGGTCTGCTCTTCTCGTCACCAAGTTCACTCCCTCCACGAATAAACGAGCACGTGCCGAAGACAGCTTTCATCAATTCAAATGAACGTAGGAGTTGTGGAACCACTGTTAATTCGTCGCCGGCAGGTTCACTGTCTCTGGGAACTACGTTCGGGTATAATTTATAGGCAGACCGAGAGCGTTGTCATCTGTGCGCACAGCAAGCAAGTTAGTACCACGGATTAAGGCCAACGTCGGGTGTCTGAATTTTATGCATAGACACGGGTTTGTATAGAAAAGGACCGGGCAGGGTAATATGCAGACCATTAGGAATTCCACGATCTTTCTATCATTTTACTTTTGCTCTGTTCCTGCGCTGTGCTCTTAAAGGGGAATGAAACCAAAAGAAAAATGTTGGCTTTAATATCTGATTGGGTGTTAGAAACAACCTACAATTACCTAAGTGCAAATTATGGAATTCCGTGGTCAAATTCGCGTTCCCGCCAAACCGCCATCTTTTCGGATGGCCCGCCAGTCACTGCGGGGGGTATGACATCGCAACGGAAAACTCCCGCATGGGCCTGCACGGATGTACCCCTACTATACATGTATATACTGCGTGCAGTTATACTCTCGCGAGCTGAACGATAGTGTACTGCCAGGCTTTTGGATGTCAAACGGGTCTCTTGTCTGTGTTATGAACTGCACGGAAAGATTTCCCCAGCTTTTTCCCGCTGGCATTTTTGACTTCCAAAAGCCTGGCAGTACTGCCTGGCAGTATAGGATATAGCCTATGAAAAAAAAACACCACAGAATCTTAGAATAGAATAAAAAAAATTAATTTTGCTACGCAGTCTTCCTTACGTGTAGCGAGCGAGATATCGTCGGCACGTTTAGCAGATAGAAGAGAGGTTTCACGCGCGAACGGTACATTACCCACCACATGTATTCAAACTAAAAAAATGAGGAAAAAATATACGAACACGCCGAGTTTGCAAGTGGTGGAATCCGCCTTCGTGACCGCTGAGGGCGCCGTTTACTATGCCCGTGCTTGGCACTATTTGCTTTTCCCTTCCACGCTGTGGTCCATGCCGTAGAGGAAGTACACGATCACGCCTGGAAAGAGAAAAACCACGGAATAACGTCATCTGGGCGTGAAATTACGAGAAACGGCAAAGCAGTCCGCTTTCAGTGACCGCAGTCGGGAACAGCAGACAGCCCCGTGGCACGTGGCCATTGGCCCGCGTGTAATTTCACGGCCCACGGCCTCGGAACCCTTCCCCTGACACCGCTCTCCGTGTCGCGAGCAACCCCTGGTCCATCGGGGGCCCCCCGGGTTCAAATAAACTTCAACGGGTTCGGCTACGGTTGTGGTGAAGAGGGGATGGTATAGGCATACTCAGCTAAGAGCCTATCGGATAACGTGATAGGCCTATAGCAAACAAATTGACCTAAATGACCAAAACAATAACAATAGAGAGGCAGAAAGTCGCTTTGCACTTCAGCAATGAAAAATTCTACCACCCTCATTCTGTTTTGAGGTAAATCGATCATCAAATAAATATTTCTTCCCGGCAGGTAGCTTTCACCTTTTTATTTAAACAAAAAGGTTCCACTAAAACGAATAGAGAGACTAATGGTATCAGAATTTGTAGCATGGTACTGCAAGACATTTTCCCTGTTTGAGTAACTTTACCTGCTCCCATCCACACGGCTAACTCTATCCAAGCCAGGAGTTGGATCTGCACGGCTAAGATGATGTTACACAGCAAGCTGAACAGAGGCAGGTACGGCATCAGGGGCACCTTCAAGGCACAGGGAAAGCAAGCTGGTTAATCACGCCTGCCTTATACGTCTCCAGTAAATTCACCATGAAATTCAATGGACAATGAAGTTCATAGTGCTAATGGCGCGGTCATGAAAACTCGTGTGCATTTTGATACAGTAAGTAAAGCCAAATACCAATGAGCAAATTGTGGATTAGCTCCCAACGACTGAAGGACGCCGAGATAGAAAGTGCACCTGCTAGTATCATTCCTTTACCTTGAACGGGATTCCCTCTCCATACTGGGGCAGGACCACTAGAGGAAGGCAAGCGAGGAGAGCCCCTACACTGCAGAAGGAGACCCCGAACACCACCGGGACATCGCACTGCCGTAGGTCCTCGATTCTGTTGGTGATCAGCCCCACGGTGATTCCCTCGAACAGGAGGTGGAGGGCCAGGGACACGTGGACCCAGATCCTCGGGCGATCGGACATCCAATGCCCCGGGAGCGAGCAGAGCTGCCACCGGGCTCGTCCCGGCGTCTCGTCCCGATCCTCGCCGCCCGGAATCTTCTCCCACCCGCTGGTGTCCTCGTCCGTCTCACCGGCCAAGGTGTAGCTGCCGGTCTCCGGCTCCTCTTCGGCGTCGTCCTCGTTGTCTTCGCCTAGGGCCTGGTACTCAGCCCTGGCCCTGGGGGCCCCGTACCGGAGGCTTATGACCGCCACCCCCACGATGACGTAATCCACGAGGGCCGCCAGCGAGATGAACTCAATGATGAAGAGGAAGTCGACGAAGATACTGATGACGATGGACAGGGCGGCGCCGAACAGGGTGGCAACGATCGGCGTCTTTGTTCGCTCGTTGGTCCGTCCCAGGAAGGCGGGCAGGAGTCCGTCTCGAGCCATGGCGAAAATGTTCCGGGACAGACAGAAGATTGTGTTAAGGACGCCGCCCGTCATGCTACACAGCCCGCCCAGGCCCACCACGTAACCCATCCAGGTGATGCCTTTTGCTTCGAATGCCGTCACGAAGGGGGAGAGCGGATTGATGTCACGGTAGTCGGCCAGTACGCTGATGGCTAGAACCCCGGCCATGTAGTTCAGAATCGAGACGACGTACGAGGCGATGACACCTATCGGAAGACCCGTGCTTGGGTTCTTGGCTTCCTCCGCGCAGAACAGGATCGACTCGAAGCCTCCG
Source organism: Luidia sarsii (assembly GCA_949987565.1). Taxonomy (NCBI): domain Eukaryota; kingdom Metazoa; phylum Echinodermata; class Asteroidea; order Paxillosida; family Luidiidae; genus Luidia; species Luidia sarsii. The sequence goes on from OX465115.1 coordinate 2,877,490, forward strand.
TAACCAGATCCGAGGCAGACGGCCGCGCCTGCGATCACTCCGCCGAAGCCCATGGGGAAGAAGCCGTGGACGGTCAGGTAAGAGAAATGGCCGGTGATCATCGCGACCACGAACACCATGGCGACCGTGATGACGTTGACGACCACGAAGAAGCCGTTGGTCTTGGAAGACAAATCGGTCCCGATGGCGATGGGTATGGCCCCGAGCAAGACAACGGCCCCACCGATGAGATCTGGGTACTCGACGACCAGGGGGTACTCCCACTCTGTCCCGTCCATGAGACGTTCCACCGTGAAGTTCTCCACTCGGTACCCGATCAGGTTATCGAAGTAGGCGCTCCAGCCTCTGGCCGCGTAGGCGACCACGAAAACCCTCATGAGGATGACGTTCCAGCCGACCAGGAAGGCCGCCAGCTCGCCCAGGCCGACGTAGGTGAAGAGGTAAGAAGCTCCCGTCCGAGGGACCCGAGTGGCGCACTCCGTGAACAGCAGAGCCGTCAGCAGCGACACCACCCCGGCTATGAGGAAGGACAAGATGGCTGCCGGGCCGGCCAAGTTGCCGGCCACCTCGCCCGTCAGTATGTAGACCCCCGAGCCCAGCATTCCCCCGATGCCCATCAGGGCCAGATCGGTGGCCGTCAGGCACCGGTCCAGCGAGTTGGACGCCAGGTCCGACTCGGTGGCCTTGGTGCGGATGACGGCGCGACGAAGGCGCTGACAGAGACCGATCTCTTCCATGGTGGACGGCAGACAGCAACAGAAGGAACCGAGCAGACAAGCACCTGAAATAATCACACCAACCAAGAATTAGAAAAGGGACATTAAGGCCGTGTCCGAAACGGGCGTCTAAAGCTACACTGTAAAAACGAACTGCACCTCATGCACTCCTGCATGCAATGGCACATATTTGTCCCAGAACATGAACACTTGAGGCACCTACTGTACTTCATGCACATGAAATACTGTAGCTCAAGCACATGTGGCATTGTAATCACTTGAGCAAAAGTCTGATGAGGTGCATGAAGTGCTTCATGTACACGAACATCTCCCTATTTACTGTACCTCAAGCACATGGAGTGAAAGTGAGCATCACCTCGTGCGCATGTATCGTGCACCATGTGCCTGAACATACTTCATCCATGTGCATGATGTGAGCACCGTTTTTACAGTGTAGGTCTATAGGTCTTCCCTCTTTTAAAGAAATACACGGAGATGCGAACCGATAGTCGTAGCTCTGGAAGCCCGTTTTGGACACGGTCTAAGACCAGGGCCCAATTTCATAGAGCCGTTTAAGCGTGAAAATCTGCTAAGCAGGAAATGTCTTCCTTGTGTAAGCAGGATAACAAACTGCACTTGGATGCGATGCCAATTGCTTTTGACTTGTATTCCACTCTTCTTTACTTAGCATGAAACAAAAGTGAAGCTTGGGTTGGCAAGGAGATCCTGTGACTCATGAGTTTTTGCGCTTAACCACTTCGCGCCGGGGGGTTTTTCAGCGCCGATGACCGCCATACGGGGGTTTTTGAACAATGCATCATTTTAAAATCTTGCTAAAACAATCGGAACAATATATTTCTGTGAAATAAATCAATAAGGGTATACTATGGGTACAAGAGAGTAAAACCTGGCACAATTCGGACGTCGTTGTGGCCTTTGTCAAGAGATTATCCGTTCGAAAAAGGGCCCTTTGTGCGTCGTCAATGGACCGTAACGGACGTGTGTGTGTGGGTGCGTGTACGCTGCTGACAATCCCTGACCGCAGACTCCAGCCTCCACCCCAGGCAGTCAAATCTTCGAGTTGGTCGGCCACAAACGAGCGTACAGATTACGGTAAAGAATGTGGGGGGAATTCCAATGCCAGACCGACGACCGTTGGGCTGTGTGGCATGCAAAGACAATGTGCCCCGCGTGCTTTCAGCTGCAGCGCGGTATCCCTCGATCCTCCACAGTAAAAGTCCCACAATTGCACAATTACTGCTTCTAATCTTGCAATTCATGTGGCAACGTGCGTCAAAAAGGGTCTTTGTACTGATTCATATTGCTTTGTTCTTAGCTGAAAAGAGTCTTTGTTTAGAATGTGGACAATAGTGGTGCCCGGATTCGGAGGGCCCCGTTGCAAAGGCAATCCAATTGACCTCCGGATTCGGAGGTCCCGGCGCGAAGTGGTTAAGCACATTTTGGCGCTGAAGCGGCTCTATGAAATTGGCCCCAGGGCCCAAAGTCATATAGCACCTGAAGGTGCTAAGTAACAAAGTGCTGATAAATGAGTGCTGAAAATAGGTGCTAAGTAACAAAGTGCTGATTACTGAGTGCTGAAAATAGGTGCTAAGTAAGAAAGTGCTGAATTTTGAGTGCTGAGCCATGTCAAGCACTTCACGTGTACATTTCAGCACTTAAAGCCAAGGGTGAAATTGCATGGTTGAAAAAAATGTGAACGTATACTTATGAATGAGAGCAGAAAATATAGCCGGTGTTGGCTATTATATACTAGGCCTATTGTATGGCGAGAACTTAAAGAGAGTAGTTTATGAGCACCTTCATTTGAGTGGACAAATAATCACATCTTAAATGTTGAAACAGAAAAGTAGGGGTGACTGGGTGGGATTACGTTTTTTTACAATATCATTTAAACATCCCCAAAATCGTCAGGTGCCGTTTGCGTGAGCACTTCGTATGAAACGGACCCAGTTTCCGTTGATCGCGCTGCGATTGCGTGACGAACGCGCGTCTGTACGAGGGCTAAACGTGCCGGCTATAGAAAGGTACTGGAAGCTGGCGTCGCGTCGTTAACACACATCTGTGCACTGCGACCCGAAGCTGCACTGACAAGGAATCGATTTTGGTCAGAAAAAAACCCAGCCCATTGAATCGTTCTATGTGTTTGTAACCCTCTGTTACGTTTATCCAACTTGGGCACTGCCACGGACTGGTCCTTGGTCTATCGTGTGCTTCGTAAATGCGACACGGATGACTGACAGTGACGGAAGTACTGTCGTCATAGTACAATGTAGTACACACACAGAAAAAAAACCCCACAGGTTGTGTAAAATTATACATATTTGCAATGTGGCATACGAACCTCCTAATAGTTATGTACAATTTTACAGAACAGGTGTTTGGTAAAGTTTTTCATAGAAATTTTGTAAACTTTAACCTCAAAACTACTCTCTTAATTTACCTAATATCGCGGTAAAATCAATTTTGGTAAAATTTTAAACCCTGAAATGGTAAAAAAAGAGATTATCTACGTATTTTTTGCGTAAATTTTAGGTTTTTTTTTTTACTGCTTACTATGTTCATATTTTACTTATATTTAGTACATGTACTACGGTAGTACTGCAGTATTACATGTTTACATGACTAGTAGTAGAGTACTACTACTAATACACGTACAACTGTACTAGTAGTACTACATGAACTAGTACTTGTAAGTGTATGTAATAAATAGTAATGGAGTACTACTAGTGAGAAGAGGGGGAAAGATCACTAATCCCTACCCTACTCCTTGCCCTTCCCTTTGATCTCTCCCTACCAGCTTCATTCTTTGTCGATGTCCTTTGTTTCTCATCCGTGTCCTATTCAATCTCTCCCCCCTTCCTTCGTGTACATGTATCTGTTTTGTCCTTGTCACTCTGCCTTTGAGAAAGGTCCTGCTAGGATCGAAACGTCGGGCCCACTAAATTTTAAGATTTACATTTTGGTAATTTTAGTCAGTAAGCAGTTTGCAACATTTTTGTCTATCACCTGCACAATAATTGTGTTGCCACGGTGGCGAATTATGGTTAAGATTTTTTGACTCAGCAGCTCAATCATCACAGTACGATAACTTGAATAAGCCACAAGCATTCACTTGAAGAAATGGCAAAGAACGCAGGCCTAATGTGCAGACCAACAAACTGTGCACAGTACACAGGGAATGCACATATCTGAGCCACAGTGGTCGTAGACTTGTGTTTGGCCATGATCTACAGAGTGTAAAACGACAGTTACCGTGAACCAACACTCACTGAGCCAAGCCGCTGTATATTCCCAATCATTCCTTTAAAGCCCCTACACAACATTGGTAAGATCGAAAAGCAGAAACGTTCACAGATTTACATGAAACTTATACAGTTTGAAGATGGTTATAGTGGAAATCTTGCACTGAAATATTTCTGTCTAAAAGGCTGTATTTTGGGAGAAAAGAGTAAAAGAAATAGTTTACGTCTCACCGAGATCTAAACTAATTTTCGGAACAGCACGGCGTTGAATGCTGCGTTATCACGATACAAATGAAGCGGTTTTCACGATTTTCTCGAGACTTGGTTGGCGGATTAAGCTGAAATTTTCACAGGTGTGCCATTTCATGCATATGTTGGATCAGACAACGTATGGATGCTATTCCTTGACATCGACCAATGTTGTGTAGGGGCGAGTTTAAAGTACGGTATAATAGGTCTAAAGAGTAGGGGAACGCGCCCGAACTCACCAAGTCTTCCGCAAACGTGCAGGGCGACGCACAAACCGAATGCTCAATGACGAAAACCAACAAGTGTGGAGTTCCGGCTGACTGCACGGCAGCCTACAGGTACAGGTACACGCTATTCAAAATACAACGTAGCATGTTTTCACAAAAGGTCGTTTGTTGGGCTGTACCGACCTTGCCCTAGAGACTGTCGGGCTCACCCTTCTATCATCAAAAATGGTGAACCTGATATCCATTGGATGGTGCCACGGCCGGTTAGTCAGACATAAACTGGCCTCCAGTCGCCCGAGAACCCGACTCCTAACACCAATATCAAGTATTCTTCCTATAGAGTTTTCTTCTTTTTATAATACATGTACAGTATAGATCTTGAGTCTTAGTATATATTTTACTCGATCTAGTACTTGTGTATCTATCTTGGTTAATCCAATGTTTCTGTTTGTATTACATATCCTGTCCGCTCTAACCCCTCTATTTTTAAATCTGTGTAAACGTTTTACACGAATTTATATGAATTCCTATGTAAAATTCAAATAATAATAAACCATGAATAATGATAATAATAATAATAATAATAATAGTGATAGAGCCCATATGTGACCCGGCACAGCATAATGAAGAATAACCCCACTTTTGAGATTTTGAGATTTTCTAATGATGTGAGAGAGTATACCATTAGCTTTCAAATGATATCAAAATATAATATCCTCTAATATTTATAATTTCCGGGAAAAAAAAGAAAAAAAAATTGTAATCGAATTGTGAAGATACTTTAACTTCAGGCGTTGTTTACTCAAAAGGTGTTTTGGTGGGATATTCCTCATGTCGTTGTGCCGGGTCACATATACGTACAAAACTGAAGGCGAAAACATACAGCACAGGCCCTATACATGCATTAAGTCCACAATTGTGTTGTCACGTCGGCGTATCGTGGTTCAGATTTTTTACTGAAGTGGAGCAAATCCGACCAAGCAGCAGCTCATGCAATCACCACAGTACGATAACTTGAATAAGCCACAAGCATTCACTTGAAGAAATGGCAAAGGACGCAGGTCTAATGCGTTGGGCAACATGTACTGTGCAGGGTACGATTTCTTTAACTCTGTTCTCCAAAAATACAACATTTTAGGCAGATATAATTGAAAAGAGACCAGCCCTGCGTTACAACTATCAGCCCGTGCAGCTGGACATGATTAACGGCGGCTAGAGATTTGGATTCAACGAGACATCTTACATGTTTGTGTCAAACTACAGCTACAACAACAGCCAGTCACATTCCGCCCCTCAACAAGAAAACCCAATCCTTGACGCAAACATCATGTTTAATCAATTTATTTAATTAATGATGCAACGCGGAACCCGCCGCTATACATTATTCACCAGCTCGGTGGTCCAGTGGTTAAGACGTCCGTACTAGAATTCGGGAGTCGCGGGTTCGAATCCCGCCCGAGCTGCCTGAAATATTTTTTATCAGGCACCGGGCAAAGCACTGAGCATTCAGTGTTTACCACGTCGAGTAAGGGCAAAACCACTTTGAAAAACCCAACTGACTGATCACGTCACGCAGCGCTACATGTGGCCTCTTTCAAGCGCGAGTTTGCACGAATACAGCGAAAAAAACCGTGGCTGCGGTGTACACAAAAATCGCAATGGACTGTCCCCGCACGTTATAGGACCCGCATTCCTTCCATTTCAATAATCCGCCCCTTGTCCATTAGATTAAGCGAGGTCCCGCGTATGCCGTCAGCGTTCCCGTTGTTCGAACGAACGCCATACCCGCAACATTATCAAAGCCGATATGACTGACCCAACATCGGACAAGGCGTTACATAACACAAAATGTTATTCTAAAATTTAGTGTGCCTGACGTTTCGATCCCAACAGGACCTTTCTCAAAGGCAGAGTGACAATAAATTAATTTTAGTCAGTAAGCAGTTTGCTACATTTTTGTATATCACAAAATGTTATTCAAAATTTAAAATTTAGTGGGCCTGACGTTTCGATCCTAGCAGGACCTTTCTCAAAGGCAGAGTAAAATGTTATTCAGTGAAAATCCCCTGGTCACCATCAGGTACCAGGAATTGTTTCGACCTGGGGCCAATTTCATAGCGCCGCTTAAGCGCAAAAACTCATGAGCCACAGGATCCCCTTGCCAACCAAAACTTCACTTTTGTTTCACGCTCAAAGTAAAGAAGAGTGGAATACAAATCAAAAGCAATGGACATCACGTTGCATGGCAGCTTGTAGTCCTTGCTTATACACGAGGAAGACTTGTACCGGTACTGCTAAGCAGATTTTCACGCTTAAGCGGCTCTATGAAATTGGGCCCCTGGCGTTTCTGCGCGACCTGACTCAATAGGTAGGCAGCTATTAAAATGCTTTGCCGTGACGCATCATGTGTGACCCGGTACGCCATAATGAGGATTCTCGTCCAATTTTGAGTAGGCCTACCTCGTTAGCATTCCATGACACCACACCCATTTCCATTCGTTGACGAAATCCAAAAATATAGGCCTACGACTAGGCAACGCGCAGTCACGGAAACCACTTTTCGAGGAAAGCTGCTCTAAAAGAGGTCATGCACACGGTGCGTCGACAGCGAGTTTTCAATATTTGCAGAAATGTTTTTGTCAAGTTCCTTTGGACAGACGATTCTCTTATGCATAAGGTTTCCGAAAATGCAAACAATTTATAATTATTCTTATTAAAATAAAAAATACAGCCTTAAAGCCCCTACGCAGAGTCGAAGTCAAAGAATAGCATACATAATATATACGTTGTCCGATCAAACATATGCATGACATAGCACATCTGTGAAAGTTTCAGCTCAATCCGCCAACCGAGTCTCGAGAAAATCGTGAAAACCGCTTCATTTGTATCGTGATAATGCAGCATTCAACGCCGTGCTGTTCTGAAAATTAGTCTAGATCTCGGTGAGACGTAGACTATTTCTTTTACTCATTTCTCCCCAAATACAGCATTTTAGGCAGAAATATTTCAGTGCGAGGTTTCTACTATAACCATCTTCAAACTGCATAACTTTCAAGTAAATCTGTGAACATTTCTGTTTTTCGATCTTACCAATGCTTTTAATGAAAACAGCGTGAGCATTGACGCTAGAATTGATCTAGAGATTCCATAGCGCATGCGTAGAACGCATCACTTGCTCGGGCGGACTCAGCGTAGACACGTATGACCGTCCCTGAGTTTATACTGTACAGTGTACACCCTTTGCTAACATGGCGGCGGCACGCTGTCTTCAAGGTATCTGGTATATGCACCGAGAAAATGGATAGAGTTTACATAAAGAACAGTATTATCTTTACTTCCACTTCTACATACAATAAACTGCCAAACAACCTTTCTTGGATTGGCTATAGCAAAGCACAGGAGACATTTAATGAAACTGCAAGAATTACATAAATTATTTATTTACAAAATAATTTGTGACAATCACCAGGAACTTTCATGTACCAATCCAGCATGTCATTGCTGTACTTAACCGCTTCATCAGAGAAGACGACGTCCAGGCAAAAAAAAACAGAATAAAAAAATTGTAATTTTTTTTCTGAAAAGCCTGTGCCCAAAAACAGTCAGCATTCTCCTCCGCGAGGGCGTTGGACTTCGCCCTGTGCATAATATCGTACAAGAACTCAAGTTGTCCTCAATTGTTTACCATCCAAATCACCGAAATTAAAATGCGTGTGTCTCGTATGGAGTGCTTGCTAGAACTGATCTGAATACTCCTTTCTTCCCCTATTTAAACCTACTGACGTCCTATTACGTAACCTCCTCACCTGCAATGCGTTGCAGAATTCCTAAGACAATTATCTGCAATATCTACAATAAATAACACTTTTACTGCTCAATATCTTGGTACGTTGATGTCACGTGCCTTTGGTCTTGTGTAAAAAAGCTGGGCTTTGAAGAGCGGAGGTAATGAGCACGTGAGTTTGTGATTACTTATGGTTTTATTTTACAGCTTGTGAGAAGTACAAAATGCCCATGAAAAGTACTCACAAGCATGTACAGTGTACCAGTATATTTACGCTGCAATTAGGAGGTATACCCGCTGGTAATGAATAGGCTTAATACCCGTATTCATTAAACAGATGGTGTTTTATGATGATTTCCGACTCCTTTAAGTGGCTTTTCAAAGTTGGTTTTTCGTTAGTTGTCAACTTGAGTCGCTGACGGCAACATTGGTGCTCGTCTGCTCAGTTCCTTTACTTGTCTGTATTCCTTTCACCATGGAAGAGGTCGGTCTCTGTCAGCGCCTTCGTCGCGCCGTCACCCGCACCAAGGCCACCGAGTCGGACCTGGCGTCCAACTCGCTGGACCGGTGCCTGACGGCCACCGATCTGGCCCTGATGGGCATCGGGGGAATGCTGGGCTCGGGGGTCTACATACTGACGGGCGAGGTGGCCGGCAACTTGGCCGGCCCGGCGGCCATCTTGTCCTTCCTCATAGCCGGGGTGGTGTCGCTGCTGACGGCTCTGCTGTACACGGAGTGCGCCACTCGGGTCCCTCGGACGGGAGCTTCCTACCTCTTCACCTACGTCGGCCTGGGCGAGCTGGCGGCCTTCCTGGTCGGCTGGAACGTCATCCTCATGAGGGTGTTCGTGGTCGCCTACGCGGCCAGAGGCTGGAGCGCCTACTTCGATAACCTGATCGGGTACCGAGTGCAGAACTTCACGGTGGAACGTCTCATGGACGGGACAGAGTGGGAGTACCCCCTGGTCGTCGAGTACCCAGATCTCATCGGTGGGGCCGTTGCCTTGCTCGGGGCCATACCCATCGCCATCGGGACCGATTTGTCTTCCAAGACCAACGGCTTCTTCGTGGTTGTCAACGTCATCACGGTCGCCATGGTGTTCGTGGTCGCGATGATCAGCGGCCATTTCTCTTACCTGACCGTCCACGGCTTCTTCCCCATGGGCTTCGGCGGAGTGATCGCAGGCGCGGCCGTCTGCCTCGGATCTGGTTACGGAGGCTTCGAGTCGATCCTGTTCAGCGCGGAGGAAGCCAAGAACCCAAGCACGGGTCTTCCCATAGGTATCATCGCCTCGTACGTCGTCTCGATTCTGAACTACATGGCCGGGGTTCTAGCCATCAGCGTACTGGCCGACTACCGTGACATCAATCCGCTCTCCCCCTTCGTGACGGCATTCGAAGCAAAAGGCATCACCTGGATGGGTTACGTGGTGGGCCTGGGCGGGCTGTGTAGCATGACGGGCGGCGTCCTGAACACAATCTTCTGTCTGTCCCGGAACATTTTCGCCATGGCTCGAGACGGACTCCTGCCCGCCTTCCTGGGACGGACCAACGAGCGAACAAAGACGCCGATCGTTGCCACCCTGTTCGGCGCCGCCCTGTCCATTGTCATCAGCATCTTCGTCGACTTCCTCTTCATCATTGAGTTCATCTCGCTGGCGGCCCTCGTGGATTACGTCATCGTGGGGGTGGCGGTCATAAGCCTCCGGTACGGGGCCCCCAGGGCCAGGGCTGAGTACCAGGCCCTAGGCGAAGACAACGAGGACGACGCCGAAGAGGAGCCGGAGACCGGCAGCTACACCTTGGTCGGTGAGACGGACGAGGACACCAGCGGGTGGGAGAAGATTCCGGGCGGCGGGGATCAGGACGAGACGCCGGGACGAGCCCGGTGGCAGCTCTGCTCGCTCCCGGGGCATTGGATGTCCGATCACCCGAGGATCTGGGTCCACGTGTCCCTGGCCCTCCACCTCCTGTTCGAGGGAATCACCGTGGGGCTGATCACCAACAGATTCGAGGACCTACGGCAGGGCGATGTCCTGGTGGTGTTCGGGGTCTCCTTCTGCGGTGTAGTGGCTCTCCTCGCTTGCCTTCCTCTAGTGGTCCTGCCCCAGTATGGAGAGGGAATCCCGTTCAAGGTAAAGGAATGATACTAGCAGGTGCACTTTCTATCTCGGCGTCCTTCAGTCGTTGGGAGCTAAACCACAATTTGCTCATTGGTATTTGGCTTTACTTACTGTATCAAAATGCACACGAGTTTTCATGACCGCGCCACTAGCACTATGAACTTCATTGTCCATTGAATTTCATGGTGAATTTACTGGAGACGTATAAGGCAGGCGTAATTAACCAGCTTGCTTTCCCTGTGCCTTGAAGGTGCCCCTGATGCCGTACCTGCCTCTGATCAGCTTGCTGTGTAACATCATCTTAGCCGTGCAGATCCCACTCCTGGCGTGGATAGAGTTAGCCGTGTGGATGGGAGCAGGTAAAGTTCCAAGCAGGGAAATGCCTTGCCCTATCATGTTACAAACTCGGATACTGTGTATGAATTGATGTCATGATCCCTGTGTACCCATTTCATCGAACGTGGTGGAAACTTCACTTCCTCATTTAAAACAGGTGAAAGATACCGACCAGGGCTGGATTTCACAAAGCCTTACGATGAATCGTAACACAACTTACGATGGATAACCCATCGTAAGTTGCGTTGGACCGTATGGTTTCTGTGCATTGCTCAACGCCGTGCGATTAATCGCAAGTTACGATGAGTTTGGTGAAACCGACCCCAGAAAAGATACCGTTTTAATGGGTTTGCTTAAAAGACTGTTTGATTTACCCCAAATAGAACGAATATGTATGTATTTTGAATGGCTAAACCATTAATTTTAGACAAGTGAGAAATTTAGGAATAAGCTCATCTAAATGTGACCCGGCACAACGACATGAGGAATATCCCACCAAAACACTTTTTGAGTAACAACGCCTGAAGTTAAAGTATCTTTCTTTTTTTTTCGGAAATTTTAAATATTAGAGGATATTATATTTTGATATCATTTGAAAGCTAATGGTATACTCTTTCACATCATTAGAAAATCTCAAAATCTCAAAAGTGGGGTTATACCTCATTATGCTGTGCCGGGTCACAAATGTGAAAAAGGACGAAGCATTAATAATTTTAATGACATCCAGGAGAACGTCTGGCCACATTGTGAATATCTGTTGTCCTCCAGAACTGATCTTACCACGGTTAATACCTTGTATGCCCGCGTAGTCTGTGCACCGGACCTCCCTACCATGCATCTGTGGCTGTGGCTGCGGCTGTAGCCCGTTAACTAAACCAAACGAAGGCTGTGAATAAGTCAAGACTGTGAAGGTGACCTATTAACTGGCTGCGGCTCTGAATTCTACGTAAGCCAGTGGACACCACCAGCATGAGGCGGCCTTACTTCGCCGTTTCTCGTAAATTCACGTCCAACTGACGTTACTCTGTGTTTTTTCTTTCCCTTTCCAGGCGTGATCGTGTACTTCATCTACGGCATGGACCACAGTGTGGAAGGGAAAACCAAATAAAGCACGACCATAGACTGTTTACGAAACTAAAGGCTTAGGCTCGGGCTTAGGCTTCGATACGTCATACTTTATATAGGCTTAGGCTTCGGTCAAATTGATCTGACTCATTATAATATCACAGTCCTCTAAAACCAAGCGTTTGGCCCCAGTTTCTTTGGAAATACTCTGTACCCATCAAGCCAAGAAGCCTTCAAATTCGGAAACAAACCACAACCTGGATTTTCAGGTTTTGTCAGACGGAGACGAAGCCTGAGCCCGAGCCTATAAGCCTTCAAAGATTTTCGTAAATGGCTATATAGTATGCTCGTGCTTCACATGCTTAACGGCGCCCTCAGCGTTCACGAAGGAGGATTCCACCACTACTCTAGAGCAAATCCTTTTTTTTTAGTCTTAAAAAAAAAGTGAAATCTAAGTGGCCTAAGATTTTACGAAAAAAGTTAAGAGAAACTAAACTTTAAAGAGCAAAACATTTACTGAAGATAAATTTGGACCCAATACCTCTGAGTACCGCATTTGCATAATTTTCTATAAGCACATTTAAAAAATAAATCAAAATAAATACACGTTCCTTTCATTTTTCATTCTATTTCGTAGATTTTGTTAACGCTCCAACAATAAATCACGATTAACAAGGAGAAGTAGGCCTACTCGTAGATTAGAATAAAGCACTTGAGGTGACGGTCATGTGAACCCCGAACATTGAAAATCACGATCTGGCATTTAATTTCCTCATTGGTACATTATAAACTTAGATCAATCGATATTTTGTGCTTTTAATGTATTTGTAAAGAGTTTTTTTTAGTAACTTACATTAAGGCCGTGGTGATTGAGGGCGCTCTTTGGGACGTCATGGAGGAACCGGACATTATTCTCTGCCACGATAAGGCCGTATACATATACATACAGAGAAAAGAATCTGGAGACAAACGCATTTGTCTACATGCCTGTGACATTAAAACTGGTAAGATAGATATGACAGAAGCATAAACTAGAGCCTAAGTCTTCATTTCGTAAACGGCATGTGCTGCTCGTATAATGCTGGTGAGAAGCCATATATATCCACAGATATAAATAAGCCATAGACCGACAGCCATACACAATACATATGGAAAACGACGTCAGGATACTGTAGTGGTGACGGCGCCCGACTAAATGTGAAACCATGGGCGGAAGTGGATGAACAATGTGCACAAACATGTGGGAAAAATCCCGGAATGATGGATTCGTGTTTTATTAGAAATGATAGCGAATCAAAATTTGGCGGTCATTTTTCTCGTGGATGGAGGGCCAGTAGGCGTAATCTTGCACTGAGTTTGTGTACGTACGTCCGTACGTCCGTGTGACGTGACGAAAAAGTTTGACCATGGTTTTTCACGCGTCCCGTTGTTGTCCGTCTACATGTTATTTATGTATGTTGTGTGTACTGCGTTGAAGTCTTTCTACGAAGCCCTTGAGGGTGCATGGGTGATTCATATTTCTGACCCGGCACAACGACATGAGGAATATCCCACCAAAACACCTTTTGAGTAAACAACGCCTGAAGTTAAAGTATCTTCACAATTCGATTACAAATATTTTTTTGTTTTTGTATTTTCGGAAATTTTAAATATTAGAGGATGTTATATTTTGATATCATTTGAAAGCTAATGGTATACTCTTTCACATCATTAGAAAATATCAAAATCTCAAAAGTGGGGTTATTCTTCATAATGCTGTGCCGGGTCACATTTTGGTTCGTCTGAAGTAATGTTATTTAATAGAAATAAATTCAACATGATCACAAACAAAATTGACCCCAAACAGCAGTGACGCTCCAAGGACCGTGGACCGAGGGCTGCTGCATTCTTTGGGGCGTGCCTTGCTCTTAAATACTCGCTCTATAAATATATACCACCGCCAGGATATAGTCCCTAATTGACATAATTATAGCCCATCAAAGGTTATTACCCATTCTATTGTCGTTATGATTATTATTACCTTCTGTTCGTACTGGTTCTCAATTATCTACACAGAGCCAGTTCGCCACTGGTGATCACGTGATACCCTTCACCAGAGCTAGTTAGAATACGCGGGTTAATCATGTGACAGGATCGCACCAGACTTATAATAGTATAAGGCAGTGCCGTAATTCGTCGGTTGGGACTTTGAATGACACGCGAGCCTATGACGGCCGTATAGTTGTCCGGTCTCCCGGTCGTTGCCAGTGGGATTCGGACGGCGCGCCGGAGAAATATAACAGGACCGACATATGAAGCTTAACCACCGTCGTTGAGCCATGCTGGTACCCCGTAAGTTGTGTGGGGACTATACAAGGACGTGTTTTGTAAACCAGCGTAGGTTAGGCTTAGGGCGCTACGGTTAGGGTTATGGTTACGGACGGGGCGCCGGAGAAATATAACAGGACCGACATGAAGCTTAACCACCGTCGTTGAGCCATGCTGGTACCCCGTAAATTGTGTGGGGACTATACAAGGACGTGTTTTGTAAACCAGCGTAGGTTAGGCTTAGGGCGCTACGGTTAGGGTTATGGTTACGGACGGGGCGCCGGAGAAATATAACAGGACCGACATATGACGCTTAACCACCGTCGTGGAGCCATGCTGGTGCCCCGTAAATTGTGTGGGGACTATACAAGGACGTGTTTTGTAAACCAGCGTAGGTTAGGCTTAGGGCCCTACGGTTAGGGTTATGGTTACGGACGGGGCGCCGGAGAAATATAACAGGACCGACATATGAAGCTTAACCACCGTCGTTGAGCCATGCTGGTGCCCCGTAAATTGTGTGGGGACTATACAAGGACGTGTTTTGTAAACCAGCGTAGGTTAGGCTTAGGGCGCTACGGTTAGGGTTATGGTTACGGATAGAGTTCGAGTTCGGGTTGGGTTAGCGTTACTGATAGAGTTAGGATTAGGATTAGGGTTAGGTTCAGGATTAGGGTTGTTAGGGTTAGGATTAGGATAAGGGTTAGGGTTGTTTCATGCTTGTGCCTGTAACTACCTGAGAAATGAATGAATGAATGAATGGGGGAGGCCTCAGCAAAACCTGGCTTCACGCATGCGCACTTATAGCTTAGCCACGGTGGTTAAGTGTCATACGTCGTGACGCTTATATGCCTCGGGCGCCGTGACAGCCCAGCCACGCCGGTACCGCTGCCGTCCAGCCGCCACGAGCGGGCGGGCTTGACCGAGAGGGCTCCCTCACCCGGCCACCGTGATCGCAACCTTGTCGGCCACGGTCACGGCAGTCGACAGCGCAGTCGCTACGGCCAGCGCGAGGAAGGACGCGTAGTAGTCACGGGTCAGGTCGTGCAGCTCACCTGCGGCACAAACAAACAAAGGAACAGAGACATCATGCTTGGAAACGGCGCCAGAATATAAACGCCAAGTTTGCCTCGGACAGCAAGAGGCACAAGTTCACTCTACTGGTTTGGCTCTCACCGCATGCATCACACCAGGCAATTGGGCAATATCTAACCGCCATTTGGACCAACCCTGGTCACAGCAGCTAGCTGGTAGGCTTATTGCTCAAAAGAAGCCCCACTGTTGAACTGTGTTGGTGAAAATGATAGTCTCACAGGCTCACGTTTCCAATGAAACCACTACCCGAAATGTTGAGTTACCGGCTCTTTACAGAGCCACACTCCTTCTCGAAAGAGAAGTGCCACATGGTGTCACCGCATGCCTTCCACTTAGAAACCATTGTTTGCCTTAGAACACTTGGTGCCCGACAGTTTTACGGTGCAAATTTTGCGCTTGGTATAGTGGCTTATCGCATTGGTTCAATTAGTGTTAGTTCGGCTACCTTCTGTGCATTTGCCCTTGCTCGACGTGATGAGCCTCATTGAATCATATTCGCCTCGACGCAAAACACCATGTTATATCTATGATGCAACGCGGTATCCGACGCTATACATTATTCTAATCCACCACACGACCTCGACCAGCTCGGTGGTCCAGTGGTTAAGACCTCCGTACAAGCATTTGGGAGCCGCGGGTTCGAATCCCGCCCGGGCTGCCTGAAATATGTTTCATCAGGCACCGGGCAAAGCACTTAGCATTCAGTGTGTATCACGTCGAGCAAGGGCAAACACCTCATTGAATGTCTTATTATTGGTTCAATCAGTCTTAGTTCGGCTGCCATTTGTGCATTTCCACCACTCCTCTAACTCTATCGCAGATGATCTGGGTGGAATACCTAAGTGACCAGACCAAGTCTTGCCTGATGTCGGGCCGCCCGAAAGGGCGCCCCCGCTCGGCCAGGGGAGCAGAACGAGAGTGCCCTGCTAAAAAAAACAGAGAAAATAGGTTCGTTCCACTGGGATGGACCGAGCGACAACCATGCGCCGATGCCCCCACCTGCTAGGAAGGCCCCCAGGATCTCCCCGAGGCCAAAGACGCAGTTGCCCATGACGCAGAGATCCATGTGGTGGCGCTCGTGGTATAGCTCTTTGGCGAGCGGCATCAGGATCAGGGTGGTCACCCCTATGGCGCCGCCATTCACCATGGCCAGCACCATTAAACCCTGCAGGGAGAGGGAAGGTTCCATGCATTATAATGGGCTTACCCAGTGAGAAGGCACCAAATGAATGCTTTACCCGTGGTATAATCAGTGGTCGTTAATGACAACCATTGGCAAGCAGTTGCAACTATAGTGGCAATCAGTAACACCCAGTGACAGCCGGTGGCAATCAGTGCTAACCAGAACCAATCGGTGGAAAGCGGTGTCAACCAACCAGCGCCAATCTGTGGCAACTAGTGCCAACCAGTGGAAACCGATGACAACCAGTGCCAACCGGTGGCAACCGGTGTTAATCAGTGGCATTCAGTGGTAACCAGTGACAGCCAGTTGCATTCAGAAACAACCGGTGGAAACTAGTGTCATGCAACCAATGGTAACTTCTCCCAATTTGTAGTAATTTGCGGTAACTTGTGGCAATCAGTGGCAACCGGTGATAACCAGTGGCAATTAATGGAGATTAGCAGTACAGTAACTACCGGTGGTTTGTGGGAACCAGTAGCAACCAGGGACTCGATCACAGCGCTATCTAAAGGCTGAATAGATCAGGCTGGTGGTAAGAGCGCTGGTACGTTACACCGGAGTGAGTTGAAATCCCAGAAGAGTCGAATTTTCTCTTTTCATTAGTTGTCTGTTGTTTTGATTGACCAGGATTTTACTTTTCTATGATTATAATAGTCAATTATTGTGATTGTAAATGATTGTATCCGTCTATGATTGTGATTGTCAATGATTGTAATTGTTTACGATTTTCATTGTCTATTATATCAATTGTTAATTGACAACGATTGTAATTATATGTGAAGGCAAATGTCTATGGGTGCAAAATGTTTATGATTGTAAGTGTCTGTGGTCTTAGATTAAATATGACTGTATACTCACGGGGTAACTATCAAGGACGACATAATCCAGCAGAAGTGCAACCACGTTGAGGGCGCTGATCACCACGAACATCCAGAAGACGCTGACGACCTGATGGTAGACGAAGGGCAGGTGGATGAGGCGGCAGGCCAGGTGGCCCGCACCCCCCACCGTGGACATGAAGACGGCCGCCCCGGGCGTGATGCCCCGGGAGATGGCGTGCGGCACCAGGAAGACCATCCAGGCGGAGAAGAGCATGCCCTGCAACAGCCAGCCGGCCAGGTTGAAGTAAACCCGCGGCTCCTCGGCGAAGACGTCGAGCGACAGACAGTCGCTCAGGGCCGCGCCGGCCCGAGCCGGCCAGCCGGGCCGGCCCCGGCCGACGCAGCCGTCATCGCCATCGCCCTCCGCCGGACAATCCGGGGCGTCGTCGCCGCTGCTCAGCCTCCCGTAGGCCGCCGGCGGTAGGCGCTGGAGGGCACCGCAGACGCACACGTGGAAGTTGGCGGCCGCGATGATCAGGAAGGCGCCCCGCCAGCCGTACTCGGTCAGGATGAGCTCTACCAGGGGCGGGCACATCATCATGCCCAGGGAGCCACCCGTGCCCACCACGCCGAACAAGACCGAGAAGTGGTTCGGGAAGGCCGCCAGCAGCACCATGCACTGCGGTACGTACGAAAACCCCAGACCCAGGCCTGGTATCGAGTTTGGGGATAAAAAAGGAGCCTTCGTTATGACATGCCCAGTGTCCGTGTGCGTCAGACAAACTAACGGGGTGCTGCACGAACTAATGGGAGTGGTTCCTCGCACGGGTTTTCAACTGCAAAACTGATTCTACGGGAGGACTCACCGCTTATCCCGAGGCCGATGGCGAGATGATAGATGTTGGCTGCCAGCGAGCACACCACGTAGCCGGTGCAGAGCAGGGCGCCCCCAACCATTACGCACAGGCGGTTGTTGTACCTCAGCACGACTCTACGAGCAAGGGGAGCTAGTAGAGAGAAAGAGAGGAGAGGGGGAGAGAGGGGGGGGTGAGTAGGGGGAGAGAGAGGGAGAGTGAGAGGAGAGAGAAAGAAGGAAGAGTGATGAGCAGAGAGGGGAGAATGAGGGGGAGAGAGGAGAGGGGGAGAGAGAGAGAGGGGAGAGAGAGGGGAGAGAGGGGAGAGTGAGAGGGGAGAGTGAGAGGGAAGATTGATGATGAGAGAGGGGAGAAAGAGGGGGAGAGAGAGTGGGGAATGAGGAGACAGAGAGAAATGCATAGTGAGATAAAGATGAGAGAGCCGTAGAGAGGAGTGGAAAAGAGAGAGTCGAAGAGAACGAGAGATGGGAGAAACAGAGCGTGGAGAGAAAAAATGAAAGAGAAAAACAGAGAGAAAGATGGGGCGAGGAGAGGAAGTGGTGGCGAGAGAGAAGTGAAGGGCGACAGGACAGGGAGAAAGGGAACAAAGTGAAAGAGATAATGAAGGAGAGAGAAAGAGTATCGGGAAAAGGGAGAGGTGGCGAGAGAGAGAGGAGAGATAGAGGGAGGAAGAGACGTGGGAGAGAGTAGAGTGAGAGAGGGGTCAGGGAGGGAGAGAAAGAGAATGAGGGAGAAAGAGGACGGGGGAGGAGATCAGAGATAACACCTCTCATGTATCCTCCTTAGTATTTACAGTACTGTATAGTAATGGTACAAAAACAAGCAGATTTTGTTTTTTTATATCTAAGTTGGCACATTTGTTTTCTATAAACAATTGGTATCTCTACACACTTCACAATGATCAGCCCTGATGATGACCCTCATGCATTTAACATATTCAACCAATAAAATTATATTTGCCAAAAAAGTCGGTCAAATTTCTTTATCGATAACACGCGGTAACAAAATGGTGCAAACAGTGCTGAGCAAAATCGCTTGCCCAAACACTTGGTGTCGTTTTATCAAAATGTTGGTTTTATCAAAAGTTTGTTTTCCTTACACTATCCAAAAAGTATCAGTAGACCAATAATGTAACTACCTGTTACAGGTCAGTCACAATGTTACTGCAGTAATGCCAACCCTTTTCTTAACTGCCGCTACCGGTTACATGTCAGTCACAATTTTACTGCAGTAATGACAACCATTTTCTTAACTACCGATACCTGTTACAGGTCAGTCACAATGTTACTGCAGTAATGACAACCATTTTCTTTCTGCAACCGATACCGGTTACAGGTCAGTCACAATGTTACTGCAGTAATGACAACCATTTTCTTAACTACCGATACCGGTTACAGGTCAGTCACAATGTTACTGCAGTAATGACAACCATTTTCTTTCTGCAACCGATACCGGTAACAGGTCAGTCACAATGTTACTGCAGTAATGACGACCATTTTCTTAACTACCGATACCTGTTACAGGTCAGTTACAATTTTACTGCAGTAATGACAACCCTTTTCTTAACTACCGATACCTGTTACAGGTCAGTCACTATGTTACTGCAGTATGACAACCATTTTCTTAACTACCGATACCTGTTACAGGTCAGTCACTATGTTACTGCAGTAATGACAACCATTTTCTTAACTACCGATACCGGTTTCAGGTCTGTAAACACAGTAATGACAACCATTTTCTTTTCTTGGAATAATATAGTTGTAGGCCTTGAGTGTACCCTCACATAGTACGAGTCCCACGCTGTGTGTGGTGCCGAGCAGTGTTCCCAACTGGGCCGTGCTGCACTCCAGCGATTCCAGGATGGGGTTGAAGAGGACGCCGAAGCTCTTGATGGTTCCCATCTCCAGATAGAAGACGGCGAAGGCGGTCACCACGAGGAGGCAACCGCCGCCGCCGCCACTACCGCAGCCCCGCATCGCGCACACCGTACCCGTGAGGACTGCAACCCGCCGCTGTGGTAGTAATGGTATACCAACCCGGCAATAATTATCAGCGGAGCTCTGGTACCCGTGCGTGGCGGCGAGTACCGTGCTTTCACCTACGCCGTGCCGACCCAAACCGAACCGTATAAGGCCTATAATATGTATATGGGAAGGTGGGGTGGAGTGAAGATAACCTGAATGTAAGCCGAGGCTATCAGCAGAAAGTCGCACAAAGCTATTTGGATGCTACGGAGCTGATTAAGGGACAAGAAAAAATAGTTCAAGCTACAGTGATTGGCCCGTGGAAGTCTCTAGATACCACGCTAGTCTCCTGATTCGACGGCTGTTGCGTGAGCAGTCGGCGTTCGAACGACGGCTGTTTCCACCTGATTTATTTTTTGATCGACTATCCGCCTCATCACAGGTCTACTCACGTCGAGAGAGCAGGTTGCACAGTCTCCAATTTATTAGCCCCAATTCGGCTACGAAATTATATTGTCCAATAATCCTCATCCATTTCAATCCCTTGTCAAATAACCAATCGTTATAATAGTGGGCCTGACGTTTCGATCCTAGCAGGACCTTTCTCAAAGGCAGTAGACCTTTCTCTGCCTTTGAGAAAGGTCCTGCTAGGATCGAAACGTCAGGCCCACTAAATTTTAAGATTTGCATTTTGGTATTTTTAGTCAGTAAGCAGTTTGCAACATTTTTGTACATCAATCGTTATATAATCATATTCGTCTCCTACTATGTTAGGTCCAATTTGTATACCAAACTATAAGGGTCCAATTATCCGTATCCATTTCAATCCCGACCCATATACCCAATACTATAATTATATTCGTCTCCAATAGCTTAGGTCTAATTATACATGTACCAAACTATTATTGTCCGATTATCTAAATCCATTTCAATGCTGAGCTTTAAAACCAATTATTCATCTCAAATTGCTGAGGTCCAATTTGGTCTCCCAAACTATAATATCAATGGATATACCATATAACCAGTCCCAATTTATATACCGACTCCAAATTGCACACAAATGATTCACTTTGTCTAAGTTGTTAAATGATTATCGATGCAATCAATCCGACTGAGAGGCAAATCTTGCGAACCTTTTGGCCTTCTCAGATTAAATCGTTTAAAGTGACTGGAAAGAGACGACCCCTAGAATAGGATTAGGGCCGAACTTGAACTTGTGACCTTAGGAAACGCAACATTAAAGGGCCAATGCAATTGATTTTTTTTTTTTTTGCGAGTTACATTACAAATTGTAATTGTAATGTTGACAATAACGACGCTGAATGAAGAGAACAACACCGAAGGCATGATTAATTATTCGTCATCGTTTTCAATGGCAGATACGTTATCCCGAACTGGTGACGTTGATCGGTCAGGCCTCGGTCAAAATAAACTGGCTCAAAGTGTGCAGAGCAGACGACCGAGTGCTCGGTTGGTCCTGACCACTTCGCCAGAGTCAGCGTGACTTTCGCCGTCCGAATTCTCCGAATTTTTGGCTCAGTGTGAAAACGATGGATGCTGAACCTACCTTGAGCGCGCTGTTGCTGCAACCTTCCACAATACGGGTCGGTGGCATTCTTGCAAACCTACGTCAATTTCTTCGAGGAGTACGGCGACAACCTCAAGAAACTTCTAAAAGTTTGTCTGAGGCGTACGACGTCACACACACGGCCGATCTGGCTGCCACGTAGAAACGGCATGTGGTAGCTGAGCTGATCTCCGGTGTCTACGTCACAAAGTGTTATGCTAATAAGGGGATGGGCGGAGCATATACTGGGCATCCCTAAAATACGTTTTCATTTTTGTTCATTACATAAACGCGGTAAAATCAAAGGGGAAATGGGCAAATATCTGTTGGAATGGAATCACTTCCTGACTTGAACTTAAGTACATGTATGCATCAATGTTATCCGTCTGTACGTTTGGAATCACGACTAGTGCGGCACCCGGGACCTCGAGGATTTGTCTCCAACGTGCGTTACCTTTCAGTGTCCTTCCATCTTTGAGAAGTTCTTGCCATGATCGAACTGCCAGGTCCTCCCTCCCTCCGTCCCTCCGTCCCTCCGTCCCTCCCTCCATCCGTCCCTTCGCAGTGCTCACAGCTCAGCCAGGCAATGTCAGCTTTACTGTACACGCGATTACCAACGCAATGCTGTATAAAGGGACACATTTTGCCCGCTTTGAATGACATCAACAGAATGCCACCGCAATGAACAAACCTTTAATTTCTATGTGTCGTATGGCCGTAGGCGAACACCCTCAATAGACAGTTGAGGCACGGGCAGTTCGCACGTGCTGTTCGTGATAGGTTGACGACTCCAAGAACTGGCGCTTGAACATAATTTAGGCGACAAAGCCTTTGAGAAAGGTCCTGCTAGGATCGGAAATGTCAGGCCCTCTTTGAGAAAGGTCCTGCTATAGGATTTAAAACGTCAGGCCCTCTAACTTTTAAGATTGATGTATTGCAGGTCATTTTAGTCAGTGGATATATTTACCTCGTAATTTAATAGACATAAATTCAACAAGAACACAAACCAAATTGACCCCAAACAGCAGTGACGCTCCAAGGACAGTGGACCGAGGGCCCATTCTACTGTCGTTATGTTTATTATCACCTTCTGTTCCTACTGGTTCTCAATTATCTACCCCGAGCCAGTTCACCACTGGTGATCACGTGATACCCTTCACCAGAGCTAGTTAGAATACGCGGGTTAATTATGTGACAGGATCGCACCAGACTTATAATAGTATAAGGCCGTGCCGTAATTCGTCGGTTGGGACTTTGAATGACACGCGAGCCTATGACGGCCGTATAGTTGTCCGGTCTCCAGGTCGTTGCCAGTGGGATTCGGACGGGGCGCCGGAGAAATATAACAGGACCGACATATGACGCTTAACCACCGTCGTTGAGCCATGCTGGTACCCCGTAAATTGTGTGGGGACTATACAAGGACGTGTTTTGTAAACCAGCGTAGGTTAGGCTTAGGGCGCTACGGTTAGGGTTATGGTTACGGACGGGGCGCCGGAGAAATATAACAGGACCGACATATGACGCTTAACCACCGTCGTTGAGCCATGCTGGTGCCCCGTAAATTGTGTGGGGACTATACAAGGACGTGTTTTGTAAACCAGCGTAGGTTAGGCTTAGGGCGCTACGGTTAGTGTTATGGTTACGGACGGGGCGCCGGAGAAATATAACAGGACCGACATATGACGCTTAACCACCGTCGTTGAGCCATGCTGGTACCCCGTCAATTGTGTGGGGACTATACAAGGACGTGTTTTGTAAACCAGCGTAGGTTAGGCTTAGGGCGCTACGGTTAGGGTTATGGTTACGGACGGGGTGCCGGAGAAATATAACAGGACCGACATATGACGCTTAACCACCGTCGTTGAGCCATGCTGGTGCCCCGTAAATTGTGTGGGGACTATACAAGGACGTGTTTTGTAAACCAGCGTAGGTTAGGCTTAGGGCGCTACGGTTCAGGTTATGGTTACGGATAGAGTTCGAGTTCGGGTTGGGTTAGCGTTACTGATAGAGTTAGGATTAGGATTAGGGTTAGGTTCAGGATTAGGGTTGTTAGGGTGAGGATTAGGATAAGGGTTAGGGTTGTTTCATGCTTGTGCCTGTAACTACCTGAGAAATGAACGAATGAATGAATGGGGGAGGCCTCAGCAAAACCTGGCTTCACGCATGCGCACTTATAGCTTAGCCACGGTGGTTATTAGTGTCATACGTCGTCACGCTTATATGCCTCCGGGGCGCCGTGACAGCCCAGCCACGCCGGTACCGCTGCCGTCCAGCCGCCACGAGCGGGCGGGCTTGACCGAGAGGGCTCCCTCACCCGGCCACCGTGATCGCAACCTTGTCGGCTACGGTCACGACAGTCGACAGCGCAGTCGCTACGGCCAGCGCGAGGAAGGACGCGTAGTAGTCACGGGTCAGGTCGTGCAGCTCACCTGCGGCACAAACGAACAAAGGAACAGAGACATCATGCTTGGAAACGGCGCCAGAATATAAACGCCAAGTTTGCCTCGGACAGCAAGAGGCACGAGTTCACTCTACTGGTTTGGCTCTCACTGCATGCATCACACCAGGCAATTGGGCAATATCTAACCGCCATTTGGACCAACCCTGGTCACAGCAGCTAGCTGGTAGGCTTATTGCTCAAAAGAAGCCCCACTGTTGAACTGTGTTGGTGAAAATGATAGTCTCACAGGCTCACGTTTCCAATGAAACCACTACCCGAAATGTTGAGTTACCGGCTCTTTACAGAGCCACACTCCTTTTCGAAAGAGAAGTGCCACATGGTGTCACCGCATGCCTTCCACTTAGAAACCATTGTTTGACCTAGAACACTTGGTGCCCGACAGTTTTACGGTGCAAATTTTGCGCTTGGTATAGTAGCTTATCATTGGTTCCATTAGTGTTAGTTCGGCTACCTTCTGTGCATTTGCCCTTGCTCGACGTGATAAGCCTCATTGAATCATATTCGCCTCGACGCAAAACACCATGTTATATCTATGATGCAACGCGGTATCCGACGCTATACATTATTCCAATCCACCACACGACCTCGACCAGCTCGGTGGTCCAGTGGTTAAGACGTCCGTACTAGAATTTGGGAGTCGCGGGTTCGAATCCCACCCGGGCTGCCTGAAATATGTTTCATCAGGCACCGGGCAAAGCACTTAGCATTCAGTGTTTATCACGTCGAGCAAGGGCAAACACCTCATTGAATGGCTTATTATTGGCTCAATCAGTCTTAGTTCGGCTGCCATTTTGTGCATTTCCACCACTCCTCTAACTCTATCGAAGATGATCTCGGTGGAATACCTAAGTGACCAGACCAAGTCTTGCCTGATGTCGGGCCGCCCAAAAGGGCGCCCCCGCTCGGCCAGGGGAGCAGAACGAGAGTGCCCTGCTAAAAAAAAAACAGAGAAAAAGGTTCGTTCCACTGGGATGGACCGAGCGACAACCATGCGCCGATCTCCCACCTGCTAGGAAGGCCCCCAGGATCTCCCCGAGGCCAAAGACGCAGTTGCCCATGACGCAGAGGTCCATGTGGTGGCGCTCGTGGTATAGCTCTTTGGCGAGCGGCATCAGGATCAGGGTGGTCACCCCTATGGCGCCGCCATTCACCATGGCCAGCACCATTAAACCCTGCAGGGAGAGGGAAGGTTCCATGCATTATAATGGGCTTACCCAGTGAGAAGGCACCAAATGAATGCTTACCCGTGGTATAATCAGTGGTCGTTAATGACAACCATTGGCAAGCAGTTGCAACTATAGTGGCAATCAGTAACACCCAGTGACAGCCGGTGGCAATCAGTGCTAACCAGAACCAATCGGTGGAAAGCGATGTCAACCAACCAGCGCCAGTCTGTGGCAACTAGTGCCAACCAGTGGAAACCGATGACAACCAGTGCCAACCGGTGGCAACCGGTGTTAATCAGTGGCATTCAGTGGTAACCAGTGACAGCCAGTTGCATTCAGAAACAACCGGTGGAAACTAGTGTCATGCAACCAATGGTAACTTCTCCCGATTTGTAGTAATTTGCGGTAACTTGTGGCAATCAGTGGCAACCGGTGATAACCAGTGGCAATTAATGGAGATTAGCAGTACAGTAACTACCGGTTATTTGTGGGAACCAGTAGCAACCAGGGACTCGATCACAGTGCTATCTAAAGGCTGAATAGATCAGGCTGGTGGTAAGAGCGCTGGTACGTTACACCGGAGTGAGTTGAAATCCCAAAAGAGTAAAATTTTCTCTTTTCATTAGTTGTCTGTTGTTTTGATTGACTAGGATTTTAATTTGTTATGATTATAATAGTCAATTATTGTGATTGTAAATGATTGTATCTGTCTATGATTGTGATTGTCAATGATTGTAATTGTTTACGATATTTTCATTGTCTATTATATCAATTGTTAATTGACAACGATTGTAATTATATGTGAAGGCAAATGTCTATGAGTGCAAAATGTTTATGAGTGTAAGTGTGTGTGGTCTTAGATTAAATATGACTGCATACTCACGGGGTAACTATCAAGGACGACATAATCCAGCAGAAGTGCCACCACGTTGAGGGCGCTGATCACCACGAACATCCAGAAGACGCTGACGACCTGATGGTAGACGAAGGGCAGGTGGATGAGGCGGCAGGCCAGGTGGCCCGCACCCCCCACCGTGGACATGAAGACGGCCGCCCCGGGCGTGATGCCCCGGGAGATGGCGTGCGGCACCAGGAAGACCATCCAGGCGGAGAAGAGCATGCCCTGCAACAGCCAGCCGGCCAGGTTGAAGAAAACCCGCGGCTCCTCGGCGAAGACGTCGAGCGACAGACAGTCGCTCAGGGCCGCGCCGGCCCGAGCCGGCCAGCCGGGCCGGCCCCGGCCGACGCAGCCGTCATCGCCGTCGCCCTCCGGCGGACAGTCCGGGGCGTCGTCGCCGCTGCTCAGCCTCTCGTAGGCCGCCGGCGGCAGGCGCTGGAGGGCACCGCAGACGCACACGTGGAAGTTGGCGGCCGCGATGATCAGGAAGGCGCCCCGCCAGCCGTACTCGGTCAGGATGAGCTCGACCAGGGGCGGGCACATCATCATGCCCAGGGAACCGCCCGTGCCCACCACGCCGAACAAGACCGAGAAGTGGGTCGGGAAGGCCGCCAGCAGCACCATGCACTGCGGCACGTACGAAAACCCCAGACCCAGGCCTGGTATCGAGTTTGGGGATAAAAAAGGAGCCTTCGTTATGGCATGCCCAGTGTCCGTGTGCGTCAGACAAACTAACGGGGTGCTGCACGAACTAACGGGAGTGGTTCCTCGCACGGGTTTTCAACTGCAAAACTGATTCTACGGGAGGACTCACCGCTTATCCCGAGGCCGATGGCGAGATGATAGATGTTGGCTGCCAGTGAGCACACCACGTAGCCGGTGCAGAGCAAGGCGCCCCCAACCATTACGCACAGGCGGTTGTTGTACCTCAGCACGACTCTACGAGCAAGGGGAGCTAGTAGAGAGAAAGAGAGGAGAGGGGGAGAGAGAGGGGGGGTGAGTAGGGGGAGAGAGAGGGAGAGTGAGAGGAGAGAGAAAGAAGGAAGAGTGATGAGCAGAGAGGGGAGAATGAGGGGGAGAGAGGAGAGGGGGAGAGAGAGAGAGGGGAGAGAGAGAGGGGAGAGAGGGGAGAGTGAGAGGGGAGAGTGAGAGGGAAGATTGATGATGAGAGAGGGGAGAAAGAGGGGGAGAGAGAGTGGGGAATGAGGAGACAGAGAGAAATGCATAGTGAGATAAAGATGAGAGAGCCGGAGAGAGGAGTGGAAAAGAGAGAGTCGAAGAGAACGAGAGATGGGAGAAACAGAGCGTGGAGAGAAAAAATGAAAGAGAAAAACAGAGAGAAAGATGGGGCGAGGAGAGGAAGTGGTGGCGAGAGAGAAGTGAAGGGCGACAGGACAGGGAGAAAGGGAACAAAGTGAAAGAGATAATGAAGGAGAGAGAAAGAGTATCGGGAAAAGGGAGAGGTGGCGAGAGAGAGAGGAGAGATAGAGGGAGGAAGAGACGTGGGAGAGAGTAGAGTGAGAGAGGGGTCAGGGAGGGAGAGAAAGAGAATGAGGGAGAAAGAGGACGGGGGAGGAGATCACAGATAACACCTCTCATGTATCCTCCTTAGTATTTATAGTACTGTATAATATGGTACAAAAACAAGCGGATTTTGTTTTTTATATCTAAGTTGGCACATTTGTTTTTCTATAAACAATTGGTATCTCTACACACTTCACAATGATCAGCCCTGATGATGACCCTCATGCATTTAACATATTCAACCAATAAAATTATATTTGCCAAAAAAGTCGGTCAAATTTCTTTATCGATAACACGCGGTAACAAAATGGTGCAAACAGTGCTGAGCAAAATCGCTTGCCCAAACACTTGGTGTCGTTTTATCAAAATGTTGGTTTTATCAAAAAAAAATTACTTACACTATCCAAAAAGTATCAGTAGACCAATAATGTAACTACCTGTTACAGGTCAGTCACAATGTTACTGCAGTAATGACAACCATTTTCTAAACTACCGATACCGGTAACAGGTCAGTCACAATGTTACTGCAGTAATGACAACCATTTTCTTAACTACCGATACCGGTTACAGGTCAGTCACAATTTTACTGCAGTAATGACAACCATTTTCTAAACTACCGATACCGGTTACAGGTCAGTCACAATTTTACTGCAGTAATGACAACCATTTTCTTAACTACCGATACCGGTTACATGTCAGTCACAATGTTACTGCAGTAATGACAACCATTTTCTTTCTGCAACCGATACCGGTAACAGGTCAGTCACAATGTTACTGCAGTATGACAACCATTTTCTTAACTACCGATACCTGTTACAGGTCAGTTACAATTTTACTGCAGTAATGACAACCATTTTTCTTAACTACCGATACCAGTAACAGGTCAGTCACGATGTTACTGCAGTAATAACAACCATTTTCTTAACTACCGATACCTGTTACAGGTCAGTCACTATGTTACTGCAGTAATGACAACCATTTTCTTAACTACCGATACCGGTTACAGGTCAGTCACAATTTTACTGCAGTAATGGCAACCATTTTCTTAACTACCGATACCGGTTTCAGGTCTGTAAACACAGTAATGACAACCATTTTCTTTTCTTGGAATAATATAGTTGTAGGCCTTGAGTGTACCCTCACCTAGTACGAGTCCCACGCTGTGTGTGGTGCCGAGCAGTGTTCCCAACTGGGCCGTGCTGCACTCCAGCGATTCCAGGATGGGGTTGAAGAAGACGCCGAAGCTCTTGATGGTTCCTATCTCCAGATAGAAGACGGCGAAGGTGGTCACCACGAGGAGGCAACCGCCGCCGCCGCCACTACCGCAGCCCCGCATCGCGCACACCGTACCCGTGAGGACTGCAACCCGCCGCTGTGGTAGTAATGGTATACCAACCCGGCAATAATTATCAGCGGAGCTCTGGTACCCGTGCGTGGCGGCGGCGGCGAGTGCCGTGCTTTCACCTACGCCGTGCCGACCCAAACCGAACCGTATAAGGCCTATAATATGTATATGGGAAGGTGGGGTGGAGTGTAGATAACCTGAATGTAAGCCGAGGCTATCAGCAGAAAGTCGCACAAATCTATTTGGATGCTACGGAGCTGATTAAGGGACATGAAAAAATAGTTCAAGCTACAGTGATTGGCCCGTGGAAGTCTCTAGATACCACGCTAGTCTCCTGATTCGACGGCTGTTGCGTGAGCAGTCGGCGTTCGAACGACGGCTCTTTCCACCTGATTTATTTTTTGATCGACTATCCGCCTCATCACAGGTCTACTCACGTCGAGAGAGCAGGTTGCACAGTCTCCAATTTATTAGCCCCAATTCGGCTACGAAACTATATTGTCCAATAATCCTCATCCATTTCAATCCCTTGCCAAAATAACCAATCGTTATAATAGTGGGCCTGACGTTTCGATCCTAGCAGGACCTTTCTCAAAGGCAGAGAAAGGTCTACTGCCTTTGAGAAAGGTCCTGCTAGGATGGAAACGTCAGGCCCACTAAATTTTAAGATTTGCATTTGGGTATTTTTAGTCAGTAAGCAGTTTGCAACATTTTTGTACATCAATCGTTATATAATCATATTCGTCTCCAACTAGGTTAGGTCCAATTTGTATACCAAACTATAAGGGTCCAATTATCCGTATCCATTTCAATCCCGACCCATATACCCAATACTATAATTATATTCGTCTCCAATAGCTTAGGTCTAATTATACATGTACCAAACTATTATTGTCCGATTATCTAAATCCATTTCAATGCTGAGCTTTAAAACCAATTATTCATCTCAAATTGCTGAGGTCCAATTTGGTCTCCCAAACTATAATATCAATGGATATACCATATAACCAGTCCCAATTTATATACCGACTCCAAATTGCACACAAATGATTCACTTTGTCTAAGTTGTTAAATGATTATCGATGCAATCAATCCGACTGAGAGGCAAATCTTGCGAACCTTTTTCCCTTCTCAGATTAAATCGTTTAAAGTGACTGGAAAGAGACGACCCCTAGAATAGGATTAGGGCCGAACTTGAACTTGTGACCTTAGGAAACGCAACATTAAAGGGCCAATGCAATTGATTTTTTTTGGGTTTTTTTGCGAGTTACATTACAATTTATAATTGTAATGTTGACAAAAACGACGCTGAATGAAGAGAACAACACCGAAGGCATGATTAATTATTCGTCATCGTTTTCAACGGCAGATGGAGAGCTTTCTGCTATACGTTATCCCGAACTGGTGACGTTGATCGTTCAGGCCTCGGTCAAAATAAACTGGCTAAAAGTGCGCAGAGCAGACGACCGAGTGCTCGGTTGGTCCTGACCACTTCGCCAGAGTCAGCGTGACTTTCGCCGTCCGAATTCTCCGAATTTTTGGCTCAGTGTGAAAACGATGGAGGCTGAACCCACCTTTAGCGCGCTGTTGCTGCAACCTTCCACAATACGGGTCGGTGGCATTCTTGCAAACCTACGTCAATTTCTTCGAGGAGTACGGCGACAAACTCAAGAAACTTCTAAAAGTTTGTCTGAGGCGTACGACGTCACACACACGGCCGATCTGGCTGCCACGTAGAAACGGGATGTGGTAGCTGAGCTGATCTCCGGTGTCTACGTCACAAAGTGCTTTGCTAATCGGGGGATGGGCGGAGCATATAATGGGCATACCTAAAATACGTTTTCATTTTTTTTCATTACATAAACGCGGTAAAATCAAAGGGGAAATGGGCAAATATCTGTTGGAATGGAATCACTTCCTGACTTGAACTTAAGTACATGTATGCATCAATGTTATCCGTCTGTACGTTTGGAATCACGACTAGTGCGGCACCCGGGACCTCGAGGATTTGTCTCCAACGTGCGTTACCTTTCAGTGTCCTTCCATCTTTGAGAAGTTCTTGCCATGATCGAACTGACAGGTCCTCCCTCCCTCCGTCCCTCCGTCCCTCCGTCCCTCCCTCCATCCGTCCCTCCGCAGTGCTCACAGCTCAGCCAGGCAATGTCAGCTTTACTGTACACGCGATTACCCACACAATGCTGTATAAAGGGACACATTTTGCCCGCTTTGAATGACATCAACAGAATGCCACCGCAATGAACAAACCTTTAATTTCTATGTGTCGTATGGCCGTAGGCGAACACCCTCAATAGACAGTTGAGGCACGGGCAGTTCGCACGTGCTGTTCGTGATAGGTTGACGACTCCAAGAACTGGCGCTTGAACATAATTTAGGCGACAAAGCCTTTGAGAAAGGTCCTGCTAGGATCGGAAATGTCAGGCCCTCTTTGAGAAAGGTCCTGCTATAGGATTTAAAACGTCAGGCCCTCTAACTTTTAAGATTGATGTATTGCAGGTCATTTTAGTCAGTGGATATATTTAGCTCGTAATTTAATAGACATAAATTCAACAAGAACACAAACAAAATTGACCCCAAACAGCAGTGACGCTCCAAGGACAGTGGACCGAGGGCCCATTCTACTGTCGTTATGTTTATTATCACCTTCTGTTCGTACTGGTTCTCAATTATCTACCCCGAGCCAGTTCACCACTGGTGATCACGTGATACCCTTCACCAGAGCTAGTTAGAATACGCGGGTTAATTATGTGACAGGATCGCACCAGACTTATAATAGTATAAGGCCGTGCCGTAATTCGTCGGTTGGGACTTTGAATGACACGCGAGCCTATGACGGCCGTATAGTTGTCCGGTCTCCAGGTCGTTGCCAGTGGGATTCGGACGGGGCGCCGGAGAAATATAACAGGACCGACATATGACGCTTAACCACCGTCGTTGAGCCATGCTGGTACCCCGTAAATTGTGTGGGGACTATACAAGGACGTGTTTTGTAAACCAGCGTAGGTTAGGCTTAGGGCGCTACGGTTAGGGTTATGGTTACGGACGGGGCGCCGGAGAAATATAACAGGACCGACATATGAAGCTTAACCACCGTCGTTGAGCCATGCTGGTGCCCCGTAAATTGTGTGGGGACTATACAGGGACGTGTTTTGTAAACCAGCGTAGGTTAGGCTTAGGGCGCTACGGTTAGGGTTATGGTTACGGACGGGAAGCCGGAGAAATATAACAGGACCGACATATGACGGTTAACCACCGTCGTTGAGCCATGCTGGTACCCCGTAAATTGTGTGGGGACTATACAAGGACGTGTTTTGTAAACCAGCGTAGGTTAGGCTTAAGGGCGCTACGGTTAAGGTTATGGTTACGGATAGAGTTCGAGTTCGGGTTGAGTTAGCGTTACTGATAGAGTTAGGATTAGGATTAGGGTTAGGTTCAGGATTAGGGTTGTTAGGGTTAGGATTAGGATAAGGGTTAGGGTTGTTTCATGCTTGTGCCTGTAACTACCTGAGAAATGAATGAATGAATGAATGAATGAATGGGGGAGGTCTCAGTAAAACCTGGCTTCACGTATGCGCACTTAGCTTAGCCACGGTGGTTATTAGTGTCATACGTCGTCACGCTTATATGCCTCCGGGGCGCCGTGACAGCCCAGCCACGCCGGCACCGCTGCCGTCCAGCCGCCACGAGCGGGCGGGCTTGACCGAGAGGGCTCCCTCACCCGGCCACCGTGATCGCAACCTTGTCGGCCACGGTCACGACAGTCGACAGCGCAGTCGCTACGGCCAGCGCGAGGAAGGACGCGTAGTAGTCACGGGTCAGGTCGTGCAGCTCACCTGCGGCACAAACAAACAAAGGAACAGAGACATCATGCATGGAAACGGCGCCAGAATATAAACGCCAAGATTGCCTCGGACAGCAAGAGGCACGAGTTCACTCTACTGGTTTGGCTCTCACCGAATGCATCACACCAGGCAATTGGGCAATATCTAACCGCCATTTGGACCAACCCTGGTCACAGCAGCTAGCTGGTAGGCTTATTGCTCAAAAGAAGCCCCACTGTTGAACTGTGTTGGTGAAAATGATAGTCTCACAGGCTCACGTTTCCAATGAAACCACTACCCGAAATGTTGAGTTACCGGCTCTTTACAGAGCCACACTCCTTTTCGAAAGAGAAGTGCCACATGGTGTCACCGCATGCCTTCCACTTAGAAACCATTGTTTGACTTAGAACACTTGGTGCCCGACAGTTTTACGGTGCAAATTTTGCGCTTGGTATAGTGGCTTATCGCATTGGTTCCATTAGTGTTAGTTTGGCTACCTTCTGTGCATTTGCCCTTGCTCGACGTGATAAGCCTCATTGAATCATATTCGCCTCGACGCAAAACACCATGTTATATCTATGATGCAACGCGGTATCCGACGCTATACATTATTCTAATCCACCACACGACCTCGACCAGCTCGGTGGTCCAGTGGTTAAGACGTCCGTACTAGCATTTGGGAGTCGCGGGTTCGAATCCCGCCCGGGCTGTCTGAAATATGTTTTATCAGGCACCGGGCAAAGCACTTAGCATTCAGTGTTTATCACGTCGAGCAAGGGCAAAAACCTCATTGAATGTCTTATTATTGGCTCAATCAGTCTTAGTTCGGCTGCCATTTGTGCATTTCCACCACTCCTCTAACTCTATCGAAGATGATCTCGGTGGAATACCTAAGTGACCAGACCAAGTCTTGCCTGATGTCGGGCCGCCCAAAAGGGCGCCCCCGCTCGGCCAGGGGAGTGCCCTGCTAAAAAAAAACAGAGAAAAAGGTTCGTTCCACTGGGATGGACCGAGCGACAACCATGCGCCGATCCCCCACCTGCTAGGAAGGCCCCCAGGATCTCCCCGAGGCCAAAGACGCAGTTGCCCATGACGCAGAGGTCCATGTGGTGGCGCTCGTGGTATAGCTCTTTGGCGAGCGGCATCAGGATCAGGGTGGTCACCCCTATGGCGCCGCCATTCACCATGGCCAGCACCATTAAACCCTGCAGGGAGAGGGAAGGTTCCATGCATTATAATGGGCTTACCCAGTGAGAAGGCACCAAATGAATGCTTACCCGTGGTATAATCAGTGGTCATTAATGACAACCATTGGCAAGCAGTTGCAACTATAGTGGCAATCAGTAACACCCAGTGACAGCCGGTGGCAATCAGTGCTAACCAGAACCAATCGGTGGAAAGCGATGTCAACCAACCAGCGCCAATCTGTGGCAACTAGTGCCAACCAGTGGAAACCGATGACAACCAGTGCCAGCCGGTGGCAACCGGTGTTAATCAGTGGCATTCAGTGGTAACCAGTGACAGCCAGTTGCATTCAGAAACAACCGGTGGAAACTAGTGTCATGCAACTAATGGTAACTTCTCCCAATTTGTAGTAATTTGCGGTAACTTGTGGCAATCAGTGGCAACCGGTGATAACCAGTGGCAATTAATGGAGATTAGCAGTACAGTAACTACCGGTGGTTTGTGGGAACCAGTAGCAACCAGGGACTCGATCACAGTGCTATCTAAAGGCTGAATAGATCAGGCTGGTGGTAAGAGCGCTGGTACGTTACACCGGAGTGAGTTGAAATCCCAGAAGAGTCGAATTTTCTCTTTTCATTAGTTGTCTGTTGTTTTGATTGACCAGGATTTTACTTTTCTATGATTATAATAGTCAATTATTGTGATTGTAAATGATTGTATCTGTCTATGATTATAATTGTTTACGATTTTCATTGTCTATTATATCAATTGTCTATCTTTTTAATTGGCAACGATTGTAATTATATGTGAAGGCAAATGTCTATGAGTGCAAAATGTTTATGATTGTAAGTGTCTGTGGTCTTAGATTAAATATGACTGTATACTCACGGGGTAACTATCAAGGACGACATAATCCAGCAGAAGTGCAACCACGTTGAGGGCGCTGATCACCACGAACATCCAGAAGACGCTGACGACCTGATGGTAGACGAAGGGCAGGTGGATGAGGCGGCAGGCCAGGTGGCCCGCACCCCCCACCGTGGACATGAAGACGGCCGCCCCTGGCGTGATGCCCCGGGAGATGGCGTGCGGCACCAGGAAGACCATCCAGGCGGAGAAGAGCATGCCCTGCAACAGCCAGCCGGCCAGGTTGAAGAAAACCCGCGGCTCCTCGGCGAAGACGTCGAGCGACAGACAGTCGCTCAGGGCCGCGCCGGCCCGAGCCGGCCAGCCGGGCCGGCCCCGGCCGACGCAGCCGTCATCGCCGTCGCCCTCCGGCGGACAGTCCGGGGCGTCGTCGCTGCTGCTCAGCCTCTCGTAGGCCGCCGGCGGCAGGCGCTGGAGGGCACCGCAGACGCACACGTGGAAGTTGGCGGCCGCGATGATCAGGAAGGCGCCCCGCCAGCCGTACTCGGTCAGGATGAGCTCGACCAGGGGCGGGCACATCATCATGCCCAGGGAACCGCCCGTGCCCACCACGCCGAACAAGACCGAGAAGTGGGTCGGGAAGGCCGCCAGCAGCACCATGCACTGCGGTACGTACGAAAACCCCAGACCCAGGCCTGGTATAGCGACGTCGACAGATCGGGAAGGGAAAAGACGATCGATGCATTCAATGTACTGTGGGTGGTCGCCACCAGTGTTGCCCTTATGAATATGCAAACATCTAAAGGTCACTATCGTGTTGCTTCATAGCTTTGACCGCAGAGCAAGGAAACAGCTCTATGCCTTGACCAAGTCTTTGGTCGCCGTTGGTTTTCGTTTTCTTTTTGTGGGATTTCTTTCTCAGAATGGGACAAAATGTACCCTCTCGCTCTCGCGCTCTCTCTCTCTCTCTCTCTCACTCTCTCTCTCTCTCTCTCTCTCTCTCTCTCTCTCTCTCTCTCTCTCTCTCTCTCTCTCTTACAAAAGCCTGATGTCTTTTCTTACTATCCCTCGCATACATTCACACTTTAAATTTATCTATGCTGATTTCCTCCGTCAAATTTAGGATGACATGGGAGGGCTCGGGCCCCAGAAGATCCGGATTTTTATCTTGAACAAGAGTCGAGTTTGGGGATAAAAAAAGGAGCCTTCGTTATGACATGCCCAGTGTCCGTGTGCGTCAGACAAACTAACGGGGTGCTGCACGAACTAACGGGAGTGGTCCCTGGCACGGGTTTTCAACTGCAAAACTGATTCTACGGGAGGACTCACCGCTTATTCCGAGGCCGATGGCGAGATGATAGATGTTGGCTGCCAGCGAGCACACCACGTAGCCGGTGCAGAGCAGGGCGCCCCCAACCATTACGCACAGGCGGTTGTTGTACCTCAGCACGACGCTACGAGCAAGGGGAGCTAGTAGAGAGAAAGAGAGGAGAGGGGGAGAGAGAGTGAGAGTGAGAGAGAGACAGGAAAGAGAGGGGAGAGAGAGGGAAGAGAGAGAGGGAGAGTGAGAGAGAGAGAGAGGGGTGAGCAGGGGGAGAGTGAGAGGAGAGAGAAAGAAGGAAGAGTGATGAGCAGAGAGGGGAGAAAGAGGGGGAGAGAGAGGGGGGCGAGTAGGGGAGAGAGAGGGAGAGTGAGAGGAAAGAGTGAGAAGGGAGTGTGATGAGGAGAGAGGGGAGAGAGAGGGGAGAGAGAGGGAGAGTGAGAGGAAAGAGTGAGAAGGGAGTGTGATGAGGAGAGAGGGGAGAGAGAGGAGGAGAGAGAGTGCGGGGCGAGTTGGGGAAAAGAGAGGAGAGAGAGAGGAGGGTGGTGAGCAGGGGGAGAGAGAGGGAGAGTGAGAGAGAGAAAGAGAGAGAGAGAGAGAGAGAGAGAGAGAGAAAGAGAGAGAGAGATGGGGTGAGCAGGGGGAGAGAGAGGGAGAGGAGAGAGAAAGAAGGGAGAGTGATGAGGAGAGAGGGAAGAAAGAGGGGAGGGGAGAGGAGGGGGCGAGTAGGGGGAGAGAGAGAGACAGAGAGGGGGAGAGAGGGAGAGAGGGAAGGAGAGAGACAGAGAGGGGGAAGAGAGAGGGAGAGAGGGAGAGAGAGGGGGAGAGAGAGGGAGAGAGGGGTGAGAGAGATATATATAGAGAGGGAGAGAGAGAGGGGGAGAGAGAGAGAGGGAGAGAGAGAGAGAGAGACGGACACAGAGAGAGAAAGACAGAGAGGGGGAGAGAGGGAGAGAGGGAGGCTTTGAAAGTGAGTGTTTTTTTGTACATTGTTTCATGGGATTGATCAGGCACGGACAACTAACCCGTATGAGCGCCCCCGCGTGACGCTGCATGAACATTTGTGACCCGGCACAGCATAATGATGTGAAAGAGTATACCATTCAGCTTTCAAATGATATCAAAATTATTTCACTGTGAACTTTGTTGTAAATAGTACAAGGGGACTTTGCTCGTTCGTTTGGCACCAGACACAATATAGCAGCGCCATTCTAACTCCTCGAAAGCGGCCATTCAAAAAGGCAGGAACTTTACATTTTCATGAAAACAGTATACAAACACTCTCCCGAAATCCTCGTTTTTTCAACATTTAGAGACGGATTTCGGAAAAAATGCTTTGGACATAATATCCTCCAATACCTTAACTTTCCGGAAATACCCCCAACAAACAATTGATTTTTTTTTATCGAATTGAGAAGATACTTTGACTTCAGGCGTTGTTTACTCGAAAATTTGTTTTGGTGGGATATTCCTCATGTCGCTGTGCCCGGTCACAATTGGCGAGGTAGACGACCTCTCCTTGACGACCCTCCCCTTACCCCGTGCCTCGGACAAGGACGAAGGTAATTCTTTGTCGCGTGTGGATCCGTGCGCAAAGCACGAACAAGCCCAAAAATGGTTTGGGGATCGTCATTCGAATACCACTGACACAAATCGCATTCATCCGAACAATGGTTGTATCTCGATTCAATTCGCCATTTAATTCAAACAATCGCGTTTTGCGGGAGGAGGGGGCCGGGGGGGGGAGGGGGAGGGGGGCAGCGGGAATGGCCTGGACCCAACCAACAAACGCCGTCCAGATTTTGTTCAGGGAGGACGGCTGACCGGGGAGGGGGAACGGGACGTGTACTGTATTGCACAACACAGACGCTTCATTTAAATCAACCGCTCGACCTCGAGAACATAATCAC
This sequence comes from Luidia sarsii, assembly GCA_949987565.1. Lineage (NCBI taxonomy): Eukaryota > Metazoa > Echinodermata > Asteroidea > Paxillosida > Luidiidae > Luidia > Luidia sarsii. The sequence continues at coordinate 2,915,580 of OX465115.1, forward strand.
TTTTTTGGGGAGAGGGGGGAGCCTATAGCCTATAGGAACTATATATACGTGCATACGTATGAAGCTCAATCCCCGAATAGAATCCCACACGTTTCAATGGGGGATTTTTGTTGGCCACGGCGGAGCTAACTGTTTCCCTGCAAAATGAACGAAACGCTGTAAGACTGTCGCCTACCCCTACCCCTACCCCTACCCCCTATCTCTACCCTACCCCTACCCCCTACCCCCTACCCCCTACCCCCTACCCCCCATCCCTACCCCCTACCCCCTACCCCTACCCCCTACCCCCTAATTGAAGATACTTATAAAATATTGAGCTTCATACGTCGGTCTGCATATATATCTCGCCTATAGGGCTGCGGAAAAAAAATTAAGCAAACCAAACCAAACAACATACATCGCCCGGTAACGCTGAATCTTGGACTGTTGGCCATTTTTTTTTTAGATACTCGCAATCATTCTGTAGCGAATCGTTCTCCGGTAAAAATAAATCATAAAAAAAAAATGGTGTTGAGCAATATCGCTTGCCCAAACATCACCGGGTCTGGTTTTCTAAAAATGTTGGAGTTTTTTTGACCAACATTATCCAAAAGGTGTAATAAGTAGATCAACGTGTACCTGTTACGGCACGTTACTGCAGTCGTATAATTATGAGGGTGTTGGTCCATTCCCTTACATCATCGCGCCACTGTCTCCCATAGGTCTGCCTCTTTTCCTTTGACCCTCTGTTAACCCCAGTACTGTAATGTCCTTAAATTTGCTATTGTGTATTCGGACCTTGTGGCATGATCAAAATACATAGGTCAACTTTCTTTGTTTTCACGATGTTGGCTTGAGTTGAGGACCTAGAAGGTCACTTGTCTTTCATTTCTTCCCTGACAGATTCGTTCGTTCTCTTCTGTTCCCATGTGATTCCTGAGGCAGTCTTCTCTGTATTTTCACGTCAAAAAATAGCCTCACATCCATGTATATCACATTGGCTGTCACTATCGTAATGCCAACCATTTTATTTTTCTTTGCCTGTGAATGATAACTGATGATAGCGCACCCTTACCTAGTACGAGTCCCATGCTGTGTGTGGTGCCGAGCAGTGTTCCCAACTGGGCCGTGCTGCACTCCAGCGATTCCAGGATGGGGTTGAAGAGGACGCCGAAGCTCTTGATGGTTCCTATCTCCAGATAGAAGACGGCGAAGGCGGTCACCACGAGGAGGCAACCGCCGCCCCGCATCGCGCACACCCGCGGGGACTGTCCGCTCGGCAGGCCCGCGAGCGCGTCGTTCGTGGCGGGGATTTCGCGGGCGGGCGCCCGCGAGGTATCGGGGAGATAATAGCGGCGAGGTATCGGCAACCCGCCGGCGTACTATCTGTGGCAGCACGGTATAATATCAGCGGAGCTCCTAGTGTCCGTGCGTGACAGTGATGTGTGCCGTGCTTTACGTCACCGACGCCCTGCCGTCCCGATCATCGAACGGTGCGCGAGGGAGGCGGATGCTGAGTCGACCTTGATCTAAACCAAGGATATTACCTATAGTCGCACAAAGCTATTTGGATGATACAAAGCTGTATAAGGGACATGGGAAAACCTAAAAAAAAACCAAAACAAAAAAACACACACACACACAATGTGACACGATGGGTTCGGCGGTTGCCTTGAAGATTATGTTGCGGGACTAATTATGAAGTTTCTGGTTAATTATTAACGTGCAGGAACGTCCGTGCAGCCGTACGTGTGCGTATACAGTGACGCGCGATCACGGGAGCTCTAGGAGCGCCATTTTTGTTTTCGTAGGAGGGTTAGGGGTAATTTTCATTAAAAAAACAGAAATGGGCGTGTTGAATTGTGAAATTACGACAGAAGAAGATTACAACACGCCTGCGCCTACTTATGACAATTGCCCCTAACCCTCCTACGAAAAATAATTACGCGCCCCGGTGTCCTGCCAAAAAGTGTCCCTGCCAAATACTGTCCGCTCATTAGCATACTGATCGCTGATTGGTTAGCGTTAGGACTAGGATTAGGGTAGTTAGGGTTAGGGTTTGGATTAGAATTAGGATTGGGATTAGGATTAGGGTTAGGATTAGGGTTGTTTGGGTTAGGGTTAGCGTTACGGTTACAGTTAGGGTCCAACGGTACCAAAGTGCCCAACGTTGCGTGTGTTAGGCCAGCAACCATACACAATGCGTGTGTAGTGCGCAACCATACCCCAACCACGGTGGTTGAATGTCATACGTATTGGACCAATCAGCGATCAGTATGCTAATGAGTGGACACTATTTGGCAGGGGACACTATTTGGCATGACACCGGGACCCTCCATGGGAGTTACGAATGGTGGTGTCTCGAACGTGCGTCACCTTTCAGTGTCCTTCCATCTTTGAGAAGTTCTTGCCAGTCCAGGCTCCATTATTGATTGATTTATTTAGGCCCTTATTTGCGTGTGTAGCCGGGAAGGCAATTCAAGTCGGCTGGTTGCTTCTAGTCAGCGAGTAGATTTGCGACATCGAGTCTCCATCGGAATAAAATAAAAAAACAAAAAAAACAAAGATGGCGTCGCGCCCCGAGGAATCTGGGCTTTCCCTTGATTCCTCGGAGACATTCCTACATTCTCACACCCACTCTCTCGCGTCGATTGCCCCGAGAGGAGGTGGCGCGCCGTCACGGAGGTCAGTAATGCCGAGAACGAAAGGAACATCGCCATATGCGACACAAACCCGATTGACATGAAAGCCACGACATGAAAAAACTTCACTCTCATTTCATACCGGTAATTACAAGTGTGGTGTGATTAACACCTGTTGTTATTATTTCTGGTGACGGTTGCATCCACAATACTGTAAAGAAAATCGGACACTTCATTGAGGGTTTGCCCTACTGGACGTGATAACCATTTAGTGCCAAGTGCTTTGCACGATTGCCGGCTGAAGAGGTTATACAGACAGCTCGAGTATAAATAGGATTTGAACCCAGGACTCCTACCGGTACTGTCTAGTGCAAACGTCGCGTTGTAGCATAGAGTTAACGCAAACAAATGATATCATCAACTATGGTAATACAACGCGGTACCCGCTGCTATATACAGATTCGAATCAATCGCACGACCTCGACCAGCTATCTTTGGTCCTGCGTGGTCAAGACGTCTGCCTCGCGAAAGCAGGAGTCGAGGGTTCGAATCCCGCCCGAGCCTAGAAAATGGGCAAAGCACTGATGAGCACTCGGCGCTTAGGCTATATTAAATCGAGTAGGGAAAAACCTCAATGAATTACATTCTCCTCGATGCCAAAAAAAATAAATACATATAAAAAACAGATACTGAAGACAAAGAACCTCTGTACTTACTGGCACGTTGGCTATACTACACCAAGAAGGAAAGCATTCACACCAAAGTGACCAAAACATTATCATGCTCTGAACGGGTCAACGTACGACCAAGACTCTACCAAGACTACCGACACATAAACTAAGGCGACTCGTACAATTAGTATAGGTTTTCCCGGTGTAGCATACAAGAACAACAAGCACCTCGTTCCACTTCGTTAGGTAGGGTATGCAGCTGTCAACAATGTTTGTTCCAACGGCCTTAGTTAAGTCATGACGTCAATTATTGTGGTGACATCATTATTTGTGGTGAAATTTCACTGGTTTGTTTAATCAATCGTCCCACTAACTCAAGCTATATAGACCCATTCGGGGAATCCTTCCCGAAGCCACCATAGCTGGGGGTCACCGCACGACAACCCTTTCAGGTGACTGATACATTTACTCAGGGGCTGGTATGCGAGACTAAGAGCCCCCCAGACATGGCCGCGTACACGTAGACGGGGTCGAATTGGTCTACTGTGAAATGTGGCAGTGAGCCAGCTTCGCGCACACAGAGAGAGAGAGGGGGCAACTGGTGAACTCGCTGATCGGTGAATGGAGATATATAACAGGACCGACATATGACGCTTAACCACCGTCGTTCAGCCATGCTGGTACCCCGTAAATTGTGTGGGCACTATACAAGGACGTGTTTTGTAAACCAGCGTTAGGCTTACGGCGCTACAATTAGGATTATGGTTACGGATAGAGTTACAGTTCGGGTTGGGTTAGCGTTACTGATAGAGTTAGGATCAGGGTTAGGGTTACGGTTAGGTTCAGGATTAGGGTTGTTAGGGTTAGGATTAGGATAAGGGTTAGGGTCGTTTCGTGCTTGTGCCTGTAACTACCCGAGAAATGCATGAATGAATAAATGAATGAATGAATGCGGGAGGCCTCAGCAAAACCTGGCTTCGCGCATGCGCACTTATAGCTTAGCCACGGTGGTTAGGTGTCATACGTCGTGACGCTTATATGCCTCGTGAATGGATTAGGATCAAGCCGAACACATGCCCTTCCTCGCTGACGTGATCGGGCGCCATCTTTGAAGGAACACAGCCGATTATCGCATCAAGGGAAGAGGCTCCACGCGGCACATGCAGTGAGGGGGTGCATTCCATAAGCGGTAGCATGGGCGGCCGGAATTACAGGATCTTTGCAGAGAGGGGCGTTGGCTCCAGAATATTTCTAAGCCACTCAATTACATTCTCCTTGACGCAACACCATAATTATCTATATACAGGTATGGCCAGTTGATGAGAAAAACGATACAAAGTAAGATATGAAACCAAAATGCATTGACAAAGTAAGCAAAATGTCCCTAGACTATGGTTCCATTGTTTATCATTATTTACCTACACAGGGATCAAATCATTATTGTCGACGAAAGAAATAAAGCACAAAGCAATCTTGGTATGGTATTCTTGTAGGAAAAGTGCTAACGTCAAATTGCTGAGGGCAGCGGTTCGCCGTGTTGAGATGGCGGTGCACATAGAAAAGGCACGCAAGAGCTTCAAGTAGTACTTTCCGTAATGTCTCTTCAGTCTGCTCAACATAAAGCCATTGCATGGACTGCATACCGATACGCTGCGTTATTCATGCTAAGCGAAGTTTCTTTTGTAGTCCCAGACTCTTTTTTTTGGGGGGGGGGGCAGTGTAAATCCCGGCAATCAATCAACCGAATCCTAAATGCAAGCAACTATATAGGCTTTTACTATAACATTACCTCGCACATTTCTTAAAAAAAAAAAAAAAAAAAAAACGTGACAAATGATCACGGACCTAAAATCTTGACAAAAGACCTTGACAGAATTAGGTTACGGTGACTACTTGTCGGGGGCCCAGGATGGGTTCTGGGAGAGGTGAACACTGTGAATCCCCTGAAATAATATGTCGAGGGCTACTGAGGGGGGGGGGGGACTTTAAAGGCCCAATACAACATTGGTAAAGGTCAAAAGATTGCCACAGTTTGTGTGTTAAATGAGATTTGAAGGTTTGCATGGTGAGAATATTAGGTTTGCGGAGACACCATGTAAACTCTCTTTTGTGAGTTAGTGTGGTTCTGAAAAGAACCGGAGGAACTCAAGGTTTTTTGAACAGTGTACTCTGATCGTCTTCGGGAGACTGCTGGATTCCAACTGGGAGTGGGGCTTATGTAGTGTGGAGAGGGATCCAGGTGAGGGGATTAGCTCGGTGAAGGGCTAACCCGAGCTAATCCCCTCACCAGGATCCCTCTCCACACTACAAAAGCCCCACTCCCAGTTGGAATCCAGCGGTCTCCTGAAGACAATCAGAGTACACTGTTCAAAAAACCTTGAGTTCCTCCGGTTCTTTTCAGAACCACACTTACTCACAAAAGAGAATTTACATGGTGTCTCCGCAAACCTTATTACCCTGAGTTTGTGTGTTAAACCATTAAACATCCTAAAAAAGCAATCATGCGAAGGTTTTAGCTCAAATTGTGATCCGAGAAAGTAGAAAAATGTAAAAAAACAAAAAAACAAACAAAACCAGAACAGTTCGTCTTTCCCGCAACGATGTAGCAGCGGAAAAGCCAACTAAGCCTATAGAGGGAATATTGATCCTTGAATCCCTACGTTTTTGATCAACTTTACAGAATGTATTATTATTATTATTTTTTTATTTTTTTTTTTTGGGGGGGGGCTGTGAAAGACGGTGTCCGTACCTACTGGACGCCTCCCCCTAGATCAGCCTATTGTATCCTCTCCCCATGAAGCGGCGAGGTTCATCAGAGAAAACAAATCCCGTGTGAACGGAGCCGATTTTCTTCGTCTTGGAATAGTCCGAGAAAACCTATACTTTACAACAAAGCATTCCTTCATGAGAGTACTTGAAGATGCGACACACACACAACCGAACACAGTACGGTAAAGATTATAGCTGATGTAACTGTCTAATATAAGCACAACTATACACTTTCAAAATTGAAGCACAGAAATTCGAAGCACATTTTACGTTTACATATTCTCCGTTACAGAAATACAAAAATCCCAAAGAAGGTCCACTAAAATTCTAACAATTTCATACATTTTCTAACAATTTTCTCTCTCCCATAGAGATTTCGAAATCGCCTACATCAATATAAATAAAAACAACGACACATTAATTTCTTTTTATCGCGAGTAAACAAATCGTGTTTGCGACGGATTATTTTTTAATGAAAAAACAGTCTGCCATTCACGCCCGATATACGCCCGTGTCGTCAAAACAGTAACCGATTTCATAGAGCTTGTAAGGCCCTCAAAACTTCCCCCCAAAAAAATCCAAACAATGCCTTATAAAATCAGGTTACGGGGACGAGTGCCCGCTCGCAACTTCATATTTGTCGTTGTTTTCCAATTATTAGTCAAATTATGTCCAAGACAAAGCAAAAGCTAGCAACATGGAGGTCAGACTCGATTCTGTAGACGGGGGTGATAACTTAAGCCCCCCCCCCCACCCCCCCAAAAAAAGCCTGCTTACAATGTCCCATTCATAATATGATGCACCCCGATACAGCATCATTGTTGTCATAGTGACAGTCGCCGATTGTCGCCAATTTTTAAGAGCGCAACAGTGGGACAACCAACCCCCCCCAAAAAAAAATAATAAATAAATAAATAAATAAAAAAAAAAAATTATGATAATCGATTGATAAATAGATATGCCAAACCCGACTCTGAATTTCTAAACCAATTGAAAAATGGCAAAGAAAACATTGAATGTACCGCTAGGCAGTGATGGGAAACCCACGCACGGCTCTCATACCCTACGCCCAGTATTGTAATACGCGTGAAAACGCGGAAATATTGGGTTTTTTTCCCCAGGCGGGTTGGGGGCAAAACGGTGACCGGGTTTTATCAGCCCATGATGAAGGTTGGCGAGCGGCACAGATCACTGCATGATAATGAGGCTCTGACAACTTTCAAACGAGCATCTCTCCCCCCCGACGGAGCTAGGAAAGGAATCGTGCATGTCAACAACTCCATGCATGAGAAGCGGACTTCCAAAGGAAGCCCACAAAATCGCTTAGAGTAATGAGACGGCTGTCAATGTTGGGGCCATGGAATCGTAACACCTCCACCCTCCCTTACACCGTGTAGAACTTCACCTCAAACGTCCGCCAAACAAAAAAAACAACACGCACATAATTCGTCGCAATCACCGCCACAAACATCCGGCGCGATCTGTACATGACCACGGAGGACTAGATCGGATCTCTCTCGTGTCACCTTTCTGTCAGTGTATTCCCACGGGCAATGGGCCTCATTCAATAAAACAATTCCACCAATTCAATACCTCGACCAACCCTGCACGTCGGATGACTCCTAGAGCCGAGAAACTCACAATGGAGTGGGAAAAAACCTCTTTGAATGAGAGGCAGACACGTTCTGCACCGCTGAGCAAAACGGGATTCCCATGCCCTTGACGAATCCATGGATCATGCTCACGCGCCTCATCTGGCGTCTGACAAAACGCAAAAGTGCAGGTGCAGATTTTTTTTTTGGGGGGGTCGGTTTGTTTGGCTTGTTAAGTACAGAGCATTCACCAAGAAACCGGCGCCATGCGCTGGTTTCTAGATACCTGTGACATTAAAACGACTGAAGCCTAAGCCCGAGCCTAAAGCCGTGTCCGCACTGGACTTATTTTTTTACTAAGCCCGTGGGTAACACTCCAATGGGTAAATCTTCCCGGCGTCCGCACTTGGACTTTTCGACTCGGGTAAACTAACCGAGACGATAGGTAAAACTAACCGACTCATGTACATGTGCATGTACTCTAGGTACACAAACACGTTGTTGGGCCCGCACGAGTATTGCATACAGTAACGTAACGTGCGGGGCGCCGGATGTGGTTTTTTTACCGAGTCGTTTACCGAGACGTCGTGTCCGGATTGGACTTATCGACTCGGTTAAACTGACCTGGTCAATTTAACCGGGCAGAAGTTGGTCGGTTAAACTACCCACTGGAGTCGGGTAAGTTACTTGGGAGGAAAACTTCCCGGGCTGTCCGCACTGGACTTAAAATGGTCAATTTACCCATTTGCTCGGTTACTTTACCCATTTTAAGTCCAGTGCGGACGCGGCTTAAGCCTCCATTTCATTAACGGCCACAGAAATGCCATTCGGCATCCTCTCTCACGTGATTTAATGCAAACCAGAGAACCCCCCCCCCCTTCTCTGGTGGAAATCCAGATGTGTCCCGACGACACTGCAACACACGCTGCCCGGTGTTCTGCCCGAACTCTCTCTCTTTCGGGGAGGGGGGGGGGCGTGCAAAACCCAGACGAGAGATTACGCACACGGCGGTCACCATTGACCTCTTACATTGTGAGCCCACCTCACAAACCTCACCGCCAAGAGATGGCAAACAGGGCCCTCTCTATTCTCTGACTACCCACTGTGAAGTGAAACCCTGAAGAGATGTCCCAACAAAGCAACATTAACGTTCGCATCCCCTTACCACTACATCCAGGAAGGGGCAGTCCCGGGCAGATCTGTCTCTGGGCCTGGTGTGCCCCCCTCCTCTCTCTCTCTCTCTCTCTCACTCCGATCTCATAATCATTTACCTTTTGATATCAATTCATCACAACCCTCAGCTGCCTGCCTGAAATACAATCAACCGTGGTCGGTCAGACGCTCAAGCCCCAGGCCTAGTGCCAGAAATGGCTTGGACACATTCCCCCGAGTCAGTGCTGTTGCCTTCCCTCTTTTTATTGTTTTGATCACAGGGGTGGCTTTTTGTAAAAAAAAAAAAATCGAAAAAATGGATTTGAAGTGACACCATGTATAAGGTCTCTTAAAGAAGAGGTGTGGTTCTGAGAAGAACCTGAGTGGTAACTTGCCGTCATCTGGAGAAACTAAACTGAACTCCTGATGACGGCCAGAGCCAGCCACCATGTTTTCCTTTCTCCGTTGGCACTGGGAGGTCGCGCGACCGAGTAGATGGTGCATGTACTGTCAAGGTTAAGAAGGTCAGACTCATTGGACAACCCAAAAAGGTATCTGTAATAATGTGCCTGATGTTGCTAGCCTAGCAGGGCGTTTCGCTCCTAGCAGGACGTTTCGATCCTAGCAGGACGTTTCAATCCTAGCAGGATGTTTCAATCCTAGCAGGACGTTTCGATCCTAGCAGGACGTTTCAATCCAAGCAGGACATTTCGATCCTAGCAGGATGTTTCAATCCTAGCAGGACGTTTCGCTCCTAGCAGGACGTTTCGATCCTAGCAGGACGTTTCAATCCTAGCAGGACGTTTCGATCCTATCAGGACGTTTCAATCCTAGCAGGACGTTTCAATCCTAGCAGGACGTTTCAATCCTAGCAGGACGTTTCGATCCTAGCAGGACGTTTCGATCCTAGCAGGACGTTTCAATCCTTGCGGGACGTTTTGATCCTAGCAGGACGTTTCAATCCTAGCAGAACGTTTCAATCCTAGCAGGACGTTTCGATCCTATCAGGACGTTTCAATCCTAGCAGGACGTTTCAATCCTAGCAGGACGTTTCAATCCTAGCAGGACGTTTCGATCCTAGCAGGACGTTTCGATCCTAGCAGGACGTTTCAATCCTTGCGGGACGTTTTGATCCTAGCAGGACGTTTCAATCCTAGCAGAACGTTTCGCTCCTAGCAGGACGTTTCGATCCTAGCAGGACTTTCCATCCTAGCAGGACGTTTTGATCCTAGCAGGACGTTTTGATCCTAGCAGAACGTCGAGTTATCACTCGGCTTCTTTTCAGAACCACGCCTCTTCTCTAAGAGACCATATACGTGGTGTCACCGCAAACTCTCCTATATCGTTTCGCCCACCATGCAAAGCCTTTACAAAGTCGCGTTCAAGACAGAAGAAAAAGAAGAAGAAGAAGAAGACGCTTCATAGCTTCTCCTTGAGGGAGTAGATGCGGTTGATGATCTTCAGGGCGGGTCCCAGCTTCATGTTCATGGCCATCATCAGGTGGTCCTCCTTGAGGAGCATGAGGGCCTGGCCGTCGATCTCCTGCCGCAGAAACTCCTCGGCGTAGTCCGAGCAGCCCGGCAGCTCCCGGATGAAGTCGTAGACGTCCTGCACCGACCACTTGGCCGGGTCGCCGGCCAGGCCGGCCGCCGCCGCCTCCTCAAAGGCGTCGTCCGAGACGGGCGTGGTGTCGCCGGCCTCGCTGCCGTCCGGCGACGGGGAGAAGCTCAGCGAGGACTCCAGGGAGGAGGAGGAGCCTCCCTCCGAGGGACCGGCGCTGCTGCTGTTGCTGTCCCCGTCCTGAGCGGCGGCCGCGGCCGCTGCGGCGGCAGACGCAGCAGCAGCGGCCGCGGCGGCGGCCGCCGCCGCCGAGGGGTTAGAGGCCGAGGCCTGGGCCAGGGAGGAGGAGGAGGAGGAGGAGGAGGAGGAGGAGGATGGGGCCCCCCCTTGAGAGTTGGCCACATAGACCCTCTCGCTCTGTGTGAAGGGATGGAAAGACTTCGCATTGAGCAGGTGGCACTGAAACGACAGAGATAAGAAGGTGAGAAATCGATAGGCGGTGTTATGATGGGAGGGTTAATCCGGACCGAGATGGCTCAACATTCAATATGCAAGGAAGTCTGTCAACAATCAGGTACATACTAGGACAAGGAGCTGATTTCAGAGAGACGCTTCAGCGCCACAATTTGCTATCAAACCCCCCCCCCAAAAAAAAAAGGGCCTTCCTCAATTTAAAACCAGGTTACCGGCCAAAGTGCCACTATTTAACCCCTTGACGGCGGGATTATTTTAGTGCCAATGGCCGGCACAGTACCATTTCAAAAGCTCGCTCAACAATCAGAGAACGATATGCTAAACCTGCAAAACACCTGTATCAGTGAATCAAATGTGGCACAGTAGGAAGTCTGCGTGGCTTTTGTCAAGGGATTATCAGCCCTCAAAGATTGGCCTTTTGTGCGTAGTGCAACACGACTCCAAGAACTGTGTGTGCTGCTACCCTTTGACCGCAAACATTCCTGCACTGCAGCGGACAAAGGATCCAGCTGGACAGCCTCAACAAAGTCTTTTCCCGAAAATCACCAAAGGCCAATAAATTGTGCAAAATGAGAGTGAGTAATTACGCGACCGAGAGATGCGATTGCGAAATTCACGGCAGGGGTGCAGGTGCCCTTCATTTTTCAGGGTTTTAACAGATAAAATTGAGCAGTTTGAGATACCAGTTTGACATAAATAAAAAATCAAATCACGCAATTTCCGGAAATATGACGAAAAAAATTGCACCATTTCCGGAAATCTGGACATTTCAGGAGGTCTTACGGAAAAAGCAAACCAATGGGGGTGAGATCGGACAGGGTCGGCGGGGGGAGGGGGAAGGGGGGGGGGGAGGGTTTTCCTCACCCACGTCCGGTCCACGTTGAAGCTGAGCCGTCCGTGCTTGCCCCGGGAGCCCTTGAGGGGCTTGGCCTTGGTCTGGAGCTTGAGGTTATGCTTGATGCGCTCATGGTTCTCCCGCTGGGGGGCGAACAGGCCCAGCCGCTTGCTGCAGCCCACGTTGTAGCGCTTGCTGCAGGACAGCGAGCAGAAGCGCTTGGAGCGCTTGAACTTGTGCGGCTGGTCCACCTTGCCGCAGAACTCGCAGCGCAGCGGCGAGCCGTCGCAGTCCTCCGGACCGTCGCTGGGCGCTAGAAGACGAGAGTTGGGAACCAGATGATGAAGAGAGAAAGAGAGAGAGGGGGAAAGGGGTGGGTTACACACGCGTGACGTGCTCTGTGAAAATTAATTTGCTGCTCACACAGCGCTTTTTACATGCACAAGGACACTGAAAGGTGTGGGGGTGAGAAAAAATCTGTCCAAAATAAATTTTGAAAAATTGGAAAAGAAAACTTTTGACAATTTTTCAATTTGCTCAAAAGTTCCCAGTCAGTTTTTTTCCTTTTTGTTTGTTGGACAAATTTATTTTAAGATTATGGTTTATATTGTTTCGTTCGTTGGTGACAATTTTTTCCCCTATATTTGCTGACTTGCTGATTTCAAATCTAAAACTTTAAAATAAGAGGTTTTGCGGAATAAATCCATGATCATGATTTTACGTCAATGCTTTAGATTCCCATCCCTATCCAATCTGTATACAGTAAACCAGTGGAGCCTCAAGCAAGCCTACAACACCACCACAAACTATCGGTTGTGAGTTCTGGGGGGGGGGGGGAGAAAACCCAGGTTCCCGGCTGTCACAAGACCCTCCTCGTTCAGGAGGTCCCTGGAAGGGTGCTAGTGCTATGGCCCCGCACGACGATACAACTCTGACAGTGTAGGGAAACGTTAGCATTGACTAACGTTTGCCTATACTGTCGGAGTTGTGTCGTCGTGCGAGGTCATAGCACTAGCACCATTCCAGGGAAACGTTTGCCTATACTGTTGGAGTTGTATCGTCGTGCGGGGCCATAGCACTAGCACCATTCCAGGGACCTCCTGAACGAGGAGGGTCTTGTGACACCGGCCGAGTGCCGCAGTTACATGTACCTGATCTCTTGTGGGGCTGGCCGGCGTCTCTCCTGCCCTCTGGACCGCCGTGGGACCGCTGGAGCCGTGAATCCAGCTGGGGGTACTCGTCCGACCAGAGTGAGGAAGGGCCCACCTGAAACCGCCAGAGTTTATACCGTTGTTAAGGCCTTGTTGCATAAGGGCCGGCCGTTCCCACTACACCAAATAATCGCAATTATTTGGATCGCGATTTGAATCACGATCCAAACTCCACTTTTTTTTGCGTGTGGGGACACAATAAACGCAATTATAAGTGGGATTTGAATCGCGATTCGGACTCCACTAAGAGTGAGGTTTTTTTTCTTCAAATAATCGCGTTTATTTGCGACGCGATGTGTGTGGGAGCGCTCCGCTCAAATCGCACCGTTTTTTTTTTAAAGCCAACGATGCATTGCGCAGGCGTTGCATTTCCTGCCAGCAGCTTACTGCCAGGAAGTGCAGCACAGGGTTTGCTTACGTTAGTCAGCGAGTCCCGCCATTCCCGCTTGCGCAGCGTGACCACATACTAACCGCAACAATCGGCTCGCGTTTATTTGCGACGCCATTATTTGGCCTGTGTGGACACGACAAAAAAAAAAACCTGTTTTTTGATTCGCGATTCAAATCGAGATTATTTTCGTAATGGGAACGGCCCTACAGTTCCTTGCCTATGAGGCTGTGAGCAAAGGCTGGCCTCCTAGAAGTGACGGGGGCATGTTTGGACTCTGACTCAAACTCAGCCACACATCGGATGCAAAACTACCGTGTGGGTGTTTTTTACTCACTGATGAAGGTTGAGCCTTTGCTTGCGAGCTCATGGCAGAAAACAAACAGGTTTTTCCGAAAATAATTGCATAATCTAGAACTCTGGTCCTCTGGAGCAACCGGCAATTTGGAGATGCTTGGTGCTGTTAAATAATATTGCTTGTTCTTCCCGTGTCCTGGGCGCATACATGCAGTTCTGATCGTTCTCACAGCTTGTGGGTGGGTGGGGGAGGGGAGGATATCGACAGATATCTCTGCTCCCATCTGTACATGTATCTCAAGGTCTCCTGCTGGTTCAAGGTAGAAAGGAGACCCAGAGCCGAAGACAGAGCCCCCGGCAAAAACTAGAAAAGGCCCGCGCGCAAAGCCCCTGTTGTCAGGGATCTCTTATTTGGTGCAGACATCTCGACCATGCAGTGGTAATTACACATCAGGTGGGGCAATCCCTCACTGAATTAAGCCGCGTCCGCACTGGACTTAAAATGGGTAAACTAACCGAGCAAATGGGTAGATTGACCATTTTAAGTCCAGTGCGGACAGCCCAGGAAGTTTTCCTCCCAGGTAACTTACCCGACTCCAATGGGTAGTTTAACCGACCAACTTCTGCCCGGTTAAATTGACCAGGTCAGTTTAACTGAGTCGATAAGTCCAATCCGGACACGACGTCTCGGTAAACGACTCGGTAAAAAACCACATCCGGCGCCCCTCACGTTACGTTACTGTATGCAAGACTCGTGCGGGCGCAGGGTAACAACGTGTTTGTGTACCTAGTAGAGTACATGCAAATGTACATGAGTCGGTTAGTTTTACCGATCGTCTCGGTTAGTTTACCCGAGTCGAAAAGTCCAAGTGCAGGCGCCGGGAAGATTTACCCATTGGAATGTTACCCACGGGCTCGGTAAAAAATAAGTCCAGTGCGGACACGGCTTTACTCTATCTCCTTGATGCAAAAACAAGACAATCTTATATCCATGACTGGGAAGTCCCTATGAATCCCATAGAGCTGCTATAAATAAACTAGTGTGGGCACTCATTGCATGACGCGTGCCGACAAGGGGACTGCGACGCCATTACCAAAGAGGGCAACTACATATGGTACATAGAGCTCTATGGGGCAAACCATGGGCCAACCAGATAGGTGAATAGGTTTGCGGTGACACAATGCAAGATTCCTTCGAGATGACTTGAAATTATGAAAGCTTTCCTTTGTTCATTACTAAAGAACATATTTTCTATAGCATTGTGGGCAATTCCATGATTATTAAGTGGACATGACCCCAACATTTCAAATTGTATTTATCATTCATTTTTTGGTTGTTTATGATTAGAGACACTGCAAGGTGTCTGAAAAATCAGTTGCCTAGCTGTATCTTGACTATACATGTAAGTGGATCAAAACCACAAACTCATATTGATAATGTTTTCCTTTAAATTAGTTTCCGCATTCACAACCTTGCGGCTATATTTTTCCCCATTCACAACACGCACGATTGCTACTGACATCCGGGCACTTAGAGCTGAAGTTGCCCTCTTTGGTAATGGCAGATGCGCGTCCATGTCGGCACACGTTCGTACCGCGCGTTGATGGGGGAGTGCGCACTCTAGTTTATTTCTAGAGCTCTATGAATCCCCAGTCTTTGCAGCATTTGTAGCGATGATGAAGAGGGAAAGTCTGGGCTGTGGCTATCATGGCTATGGCCATGCCGAGTGACACAGACCAGCACACCGGTCCCCGAAGCAGGGAACCAGCCATTCCCAAAGCCATGGACACCTAGTGTGTGTGCACAAAACCCAATGCAGCACATTATATAGCCACACAATGAACACCGGTCAATACATACACATAGGTAATATGCATTCGGTATTAACGTCACCGAAGATCCCGTGAGATATACGGCAGTTAAAGGTTGAAATGGTTCCGACTGGCAGCCCCATCCCGACAAAGACTAGTTGACTATTTGGGAAGACCCCCGTCTCAGGGCTGGTAAGAGGTAGTGGTGCTAATACGCAAAACCAGACATCTCGGGTTCAAGTCCCGGTTCAGTCAAATGTACTTTGCCATTTTTTTTAAAAACAATTCCCCGTCAATGTTTCCTTTGTTTGATTCTAATTGTTCACATGAACTATTTCCCCAAAATTTTTCCCAATTTGGGGACAAATTCTTCACTCTTCTGAGCTTTTTCACTCTTTTTCTTAAAAAAAAAAAAGAGTGACAAACATCTTTACACTGGGGAAAACAAGACAGTGATCACCTTGTGAAATATTTTCACCGTACGTAATTGGTAACTGCTTTTCACAATTTGTCTCAATTTGGTTTACCCCACAGGGACCCTAGTGTTGATTTGCCGCACAATTTGGTTGGGTCTGGAAAAAGAAAATGTACAAAACTACCACCATGCCAAAGCAGTTTCCAGGAACACCAGATACATGTAGTCCATTACAAGTTACAACTACAAGGTTCTTCCACAGCAAGCATGCAGACTACGTGACAATGAAAGAGAGGGGGGAGGGAGAGAGGGAGAGGGAGAGGGGGGGGGGAGAGGGGGAGAGGGAGAGGGAGAGGGAGAGGGAAGGGGAGAGGGAGAGGGAGAGGGAAAGAGGGAGAGGGAGAGGGAGAGGGAGAGGGAGAGGGAGAGGGAGAGGGAGAGGGAGAGGGAGAGGGAGAGGGAGAGGGAGAGGGAGAGGGAGAGGGAGAGGGAGAGGGAGAGGGAGAGGGAGAGAGAGAGAGAGGGGTTGGTGGTAAGGAATGATTGAATAACATCCTGCATAAAGCCATTTGATCCACTCAGGGGCTGGAAATGCAAGATTCAGGGCTGCTTCCCTTGTGGCCCCGTACAACAAGAGATTTGTCCTTTGCACTGAAGGCCAATTAGTCATGAGGAAATTAAGTTGCTTTAAGAAAACAGAATGATTTTGTTTGAAGGCTTGCTGCCCTGAACACGAATGCGTGAAACCAACACCGTACTTTAAAACCCCAACCTTCCTCAATCCTTCAAAACCCAGTTGTTTTTTTAAAGGAATTTGCAGTCTGGGAGGATTTTGGAGGTTTGAGGATGAACGGTGTTTGCAGTTGGGAAGGATTCTTAATGGATTGAGGCTAATAGTGGCTTTTCTTTGGAAGGAAAATATGTCCATATTCAAAGGAAAACAATCAAACAAACAGAGCGCCTGTCCCACACAAACTGCTAAGTGGAAGCAGGTCCTCATCCCATATCGATTAGGTCAGGCTTTCCATAGCAAGGCCACAGATGCAGGTCAATCAGAGAGTCACACCAATTCTAGCATCACAATTCTGGACACCAAGCACATGGCCTACACACATCGACAGACAGTGTTGACTGACCCCCAAAAAACAAGCAAAACCAAAATGAGCCCCCCTTTCAAAAAAAAAAAAAAAAAAAAGGAAACAAGAAATAAAAATATGAAGAAAAAAAGTGACAGGAGTACTGTACCAAGATACATATTAGGGTCAAATGATAAGACTTTGCCGGACTTCATTGGCTATGGCTGAAAATAACAGATGAGCCTATATGAGAATCAGCCGAAAGCCGCTAGCCGGCAGCTCCCATAGGCGCATGTGTAAACGAGAGCCGTAGCCAGAGAAGTCAGACATTGGGGGGGGGGGGCTGCAAATGTGGCCAGGAGGGAATAGAGAGCTCACTCTTGAGGGCGGCAGGCTGGCGCCTCCAGATTGTTTCCAACTCTAGTTGCACAAATCAAAATGAAAAACATACTGCATGGTTCAGTGGGTGAGACGGGGAACTATGCAACGGACTCTTACTCTCCTTCAAATGGGAGGCGGCTGTTAATTCGGGACTTGTGTTTGAATGAGTGAGGGAGGGGGTTGGCATCTAAATGCCAGATAATGGACACACATGATGGATGGGTGTATTCTGAGTGTTTTACACGTCCAGTCTATGAATCAGAAATGCCTACTTGTCGAATCAAAACTTCTTGGTGTGTACAAGTTCAGTCAGTGAAGGAGATTCCTACTCATTCTCAGTTCAATACCCTTCTTTTGGATCTGACAGAGTGATGACACCTTTTGCATTCTAAATAATTGCTCGGTCATAAAATGGAGTGACCTACTGTATCTCACTTGGTATCTTGAGACAAAGGCATTCAAAGTTTCACTCAGTGTTAAGAAAACTATTAACGGTTCTTCTTATGAAGGGACACTTCATGCTCAAATCAAGGTCATTTTTTGTTGTTGAAAGATTTAAGTGAGAAACAAGACACTCAAATGTCAGATGTGAAGTATTTCATAGAGGTAACAGAAATGACCTAAAAACTCATTTCCGTCGAAAAATTCAGCAAGGTCACCTCATGATTCAACAGACGAGTGAAATTTGTTGTTCCAGAAAAGAAGAAGAAGAAAAGACGAATCTCACCGAGAAGGGTTCCTTGGACTCCTCGATGATGAAGCCGTCGATGACATGGGTGAGGACCTGGGGCTTGACCACGGCCTTGGGCACCTGCCTCTCCACCCGGGCCACCCGGTCCTCGGTCAACCCGAGGACCTCTGACCGCGGCCGGGGCCGGGGCTGCAGGCCGCCGACCTCGGGCCGGCCGGCCTGGGCCGGACGACACTGCGGCTGCTTGGGCTGCTGCTGATGCTGCTGCTGCTGCTGCTGCTGCTGCTGCTGCTGTCCCTGGACAGAGGAGGAGATGTCGGGCCGGACGGGGGCCGTGGGGATGACCAGCGGGGGTACGGGCACCGGCAGCGGGGGGGACTTCTTCTCCCGCTGGACGGGCTTGACCACCTTGACCCCCGAGCTCTGACCTTGCTGCTGCTGCAGCTGCTGCAGCTGCTGCAGCTGCTGCAGCTGCTGCTGCTGCAGTACGGGCTTGATGGGTTTGACTTGGGAGCCCGGTTTGGCCGAGGACGAGGACGGGGGCTTGGCCCTGATCTTGACGGCGTCCGCCGCCCCGGGCGAGAGCGGGTGCTGGGAGAGGGGCTTGGCGGGGCCGGAGGGGTACGGCGGGGGCCGCTTGGACTGGAGCGGAGCGTGACCGCTGGGGGGCTTGGCCGGGGCGATCGTCCGCATCTGGGGGTGGAGGGCGTGGCCGGCCTTCTGGGGGTGCAGGCTGAAGGAGGAGGCGCCCTTGCCCTGGGGCTGGACCTGGGCCACGGCCAGGCTGAGCGGGGCCGGGCCGCGGGTGGCGGCCGAGGGCAGGTGGATGCGGGAGGGGTGGGCCTCGGCGGGGAAGCCCGTCAGCGCCGAGTGGAGCTTGGACTGGCCGGCCACATTGTAGGGCCCCACCATGGCCGGGTTGACCATGGTGGGGGTGACGCCGCGGATCAAGGGCCCGTCGGCCGTGGTGATCAGCCCCAGGCTGCCCATCAGGCGGGGCTGGATGATGAGCGGCGGCCGCTGCTGGCCGTGGTGGATGGCCTGCTGCAGGGAGGGGGTCACCCGCATCAGGGTGGACACCGTGGTGGTGGCGGCCGGGGCGGCGGTCGTCCCCGACGGACTGCTCAGGGCCGCGGTGGCAGTGGTGGCGAGGTGGTGGGACCGGTTGAAGATGGGCGTCTGCGTGGTGATGATGACCGCCTGGTCCGAGCGGCCCCCGCCCGAGGGGCTCTTGAGGGGCGGCCGCAGGAGGTGGAAGCCCGCCGGCATGCCGCTGACCAGCGCCGTAGAGGGCGGGCTCTTGGCCAGGTGCTGCACCAGGTAGTGGCCCGAGGTGCTGGCCGGCCGCTGGAGGGCGTTGACCGAGGCCGTCAGGGCGCCCAGGCTGCCGCCGTGCTTGCCGATGGGGCTGGTGGCCGTCATCGGGATGGGGGCAGCGGCCGAGGCCGGGGACGAGCCGCTGGGGAACAGGATGGGGTGCTGGTGGTGGGCTGGACTGAGTATCGGAGGGCCCAGAGCTGCAATCAAAAACCCGTCGCAGACCCGGGTTAACGGCAATGTTTAGCATCACACTGCACAACAGTGCTTTGCAAAACCCTGCACAACAGACTCTCCGGTGCTGATCTGCATCCGGTCAAGGTTTAAAGGCCCAATACAACATTGGGAAGATCGGAAAACATCGATGTCCACAAATTTCCTTCTAATTTACACAGTTTGTAGATGGTCATGATAGAATTCTCATGTTGAGAATGCTGTACTTTCCTAGAAATCTTCACTTGAACATGGACAAATAGCCAGACCGCAGTAGACGCAAATGCTGCTTTTTACTTACCGGTGGTCGGGGAGTGTCCCCCGGGGGAGTTGGCGCCCGTGGGCGGGGGCAGGGCGAGTCGCTGATGGGCAACAGGTGGGATGGCGGGAGGGAGGACAGCCACGGAGGACGGCGATGGGGAGGAGGTGGCCATCGGCTGGACAAAAAGAGAAGAAGAAGAAAAAGGAACAAAAATAGGATAAATAGGTTTGCAGTGACACCATGTAAATTCTCTTTTGTGAGTGCGGATCTGTAAGTGCGGTTCTGAAAAGAACCGGAGGAACTAGACATTTCGAACAGTAGGCCTATGTTCGTCTTCAACAAAAGATAGTTGACCATCTGAAAGTCAATTCATTGAGGTTTGTCCTGCTCAGCACTGAGTGCTCCTGCTTTTTAGTGAAGACGTCTTACTCTTAACCACTCGACCACCAAGCTGGTCAAGGTCGTGTGGCGAATTTTAATATTGTATAGTGGCGGGTACCGCGTTGCATCATAGATATAAGATGATGCTTGCGTCGAGGGGAATGTAATTCATTGAGGTTTGCCCTCAAATCCCGCCCGAGCTGCCAGAAATGTTCTCATCAGGCATCAGGCAAAGCACTGAGCACTCGGTGCTTATCACGTCGAATAGTCAATGAATTACATTCTCCTCGACACAAACATCATGTTATATTTGAAAAGGCAGTCATCAAAAGACTGGGGACTCTCAAGAGAGCCCTGGTACATTATATCACAAGTCTCGGGTTCAAGTCCTAGTCTCTATAGGCAGACAATGCTCAGTAAATGCTCCACAAGTTTGAATTCTCAAGAAAATCAATTATACGGAAGTAATACTGGGGCGCCCTCTCTGGCCCGATTCAAGAAAAGCAAAACGAAATGTCATTTGGCATAATTTGTGCGAATGAAGGACATTCTCATATGATTCTTCTCATCGAAGTTTCCATCTTGTCCGGATTAAGGACGTCAGATATACTTTTAATCTTTATTTTCTTTTTTTTTAATTCACCCTGTCCACCAGCATTTGTATACCAAAACCAGTTTCGTGGACACCTATATCAGGCATGCAACTCTTGAATTGTAAAAAAAGAGGAAAATGTCCGAATGAAACTGCGAGCGCGAAGCACGAAGCCCTTACGGTGTGTGGTTTGGGGCCGGGAAAATTTTTGGATTCTAGATGCTCTGTGGTGCATTCTGAGTAATTTGTGACAACTTATGACTTTGATTTAATTATTATTATTTTTTTTTTTTTTTTAATGGCCGAATTAAATAAAACGTGGAAATCCGCGGATCCGCGGACAAGTTGCATGCCTGCTATATACACTTTTAGAATTTCCCTGTGGAGACCTATTGTACCTGATGTCCTACGTTTCCACAGGGCACCCACAAACACAGAGAATAGATCAATAGTTACGTGTTTGGACTGTTCCACGAGTAAGGGCGGGTTCGCCGGGGGAGTGGTCGCTATGGCGGGAGGGGTCATCACCATGGTGATTGGCCGCGGACTTGGCTGTTGGTTGCTCATCTCGGCCGGCAGAGGTGACCTCGGCGCTGGACAGGCAACCGCACTTGGTCCCACCTCAGCTGTGTCTGAGTGAGTGAATGAACGAATGAACGAATCCGACGCTTGAACCAAGGATGGCCAACAATTGAGAATTCTGTTGGTCGGGGCTGTTGAATTTTAAAGGCTCACCCCCTTCAACTGGAGTGAAACTTACCGTAGAGTGTCAATGGAGTGGTCATAATAAAGTCCACTTTTTAAAAATTTGGTCCCACGAATGAGTGAAAATTCATCAGATGGAGTTGCATGATGTTATTACAAGAACTATTCAAACAATCAATTTTTTTACGCAGTGGCTGTTGTTACGGCAGTCGTCCGTGTGGTTCCCTGACTTCACAGCATTTGTCAGGATGTTTAGCTCTTGGAACCAGACTATCAGCTAATAGACTGGTTCAACCAGCCTGCAATGCTGACGAAATACAATCAAGTCAGAGAACCACACGGACGACTGCCGTAACAACAGCCACTGCGTTTTTTTTATTTAGCTGTAAAATGATATTTCATAAATATATCATTCACGCCTGTAGTAATCTTTCAATCCAGGGAATGACATGGAACAGCCAACCTGACCAATCAGGTGCCAGAATGCCATTCTGTGACATCACGCCGACCAAGTGAATAACAAAAATGTGCCCATTAAGAATACGGGAGTATTATTATCATTATTATTTCATTCCTGCCATTCAATTTACAATACATATAAATTACAAGATGGGCATGGGAGAGACAAAAGCAAAAACAATCGCTGTGGCCAGAGACCGGTCACTAGTGTCGGTGTCACTCCACATTAAGCTGTGATAGGTAATACAAATAAATATATGATAAGTATGAGGTTATTTACCCAACATTGTGAAAGCATGGAGGAATAAGCTCCTGCTTAAAGGTGATACATTTTTACCAAAAAAGAGGGACGATTCCTCAAAAATAGGAAATGTTGGCAGCTATGGAAAGAGATGTGCATCGCTAGTACTAGTACTACTACTAGTAGTTGAGTAACGGTGTATTCGTGTGTAAAATTGTCGAGGAAATCTAATAACTAGGCCTACGTGTGAAATCCCCCCACGATGTCTTGCACAAAATCTGTCACCAAAAAATAACGCGACAAAGCACGACCTATTTCCTCATTTTAAGCCGGAACTTCTTCCTGGTTTCACTCGGAGCCGAATCAAATTACTGCTACCCCGACTTTTCTTTCTTGAGAGGTGTGTTTGAGGACTTACGTACTGCAGAACCAGCAGAAATTCCTCGATTCTTGCTGCAAAAAATACTGTCAACAACGACCAGAATTATTTTATTTTAGCTCAATTCGATCTATGGTGTGCTTCATAGAGCTCTATTAAAAGAACTAGAGGGCGCGCGTCCCGTACTGCGTACGCAGCGCCCGTGTGCCCGCATGGAGAGCCGGGCGCCATGTTCAAACAGGGCAAAAACTGCGCAAAGTTCCCGGATGTGTAAACAGCGCGTGCGATATATCAATGGGGAAGCAAAGCTACGCGCGGACACCGTGGAAGTTAATTAATGTAAAAATCAATTACGTGGACTTACTTATCTGATTTTTTGTTGTTAATAAAAATACAAGTATAAAGAAGATTAGTAACCTTATGAACGTACCTCATCTGTCCAAACAGTCTTGTGTAAGTTGTAGAAGCTAGACGACGGAAACCGGACTGCATCGGGCATGCACATCATGTCGCGGCCAGAGTTGTTGTGTGTGTTTGTGAAGTCACATCATCACAGTTTAGTTTAGTCACCATCATTATGCATACATGTGTAAATCAGTCTACTGCCCTAGAAACAATATGGTTTTGTTCAATTGATGTCTTTTAGACGCCTCGTTGTTTTTTACGAATCTTTCTGTGTAAAGCCTGCCGTGATGGTGAAGAATGGTTCTCATATACAAGGAGCTGATTTTTTTGATGAGCTGCGTACAGTGGTCATCCTCTCCTGTCACATCGTGATCCAGAAAGTGGTCACTCAAATCGTTGAACACGGAGCCATGCAGGTTTTTCAGTAGTTCAAGTTGAACAGATGTCATCATATGATGGGAAGTTTTCATTGGGCCTGTGGTAGACAAAGCTCTCCTGCATGACAACACAAGATTGTCACTTGCATGCATGTAGCAAGTTGTGTTTATAATTTAATTTAACATGATCCAAATCACCAGTTAAGCAAGCAGGCAAATTTACTGTTTGTATACTTCTTTACTGCTATCATCTTTTGGATGAATTCCTGTGTGAAAAGGATAATTATTTTGTTTAATTTCACATACATGTACATGTGAAAAACATTGTTTTTTTTCCCTCAAAAATACAGAGAATATATATCATAATAATATCAGAATAAAATATAATCATAAGCTGTATATTCAGTCATAACATACACAGGATGTTACAAATGCATTGTGATAATAGCACCACTGTAAATCTCAAACTAATTGTCTTATTTTATCTTTAGACAATTTGGATTTATTTGCCTTACTTCACACTAACAGTAGGACTCAAATTTGTTGTTTATGTCACAGCAGATTGTACAATCAGTACGTAATTGTGTGAGAGCTCAGGAACTCGGGCAATAATCTTATATTTTGCAAAACAAAAACAGGATAAAAACAGGGTTGGCTCAGTCACTGAAATAGAAAAAGCACAAAGTTTAATTAATACAATATAAACAATTTCCCCTGCCCTATAGGTGTTGTGCTGACTAGCTCATCCTAATAGAAGTACATGCACACTGGGGAGAGACACACACACACGGGACACAGTTGGTATTAAACTCAAACCAGTTCTCCCTTTATTCTACAATTTCCTCAACACAAAATAAATTCTGATCCTATTTTGTAATAGTTGTTCTCAACCCCACCCCGGCCCTTCAAAGTGAGTGTGCATGTCCCCTCATCTCTGATTGGCAGCAAGTTCCATGGAATGTGATTACTGCAAGTTCTGTCATGCCATCCAAGCCGCAAGAGTGCACACATGCAGTCATGTTTCCCACAGTGTTCATGCGCATTACACCTGAAACAAACTTTTACAAACTAATCTGACAACTAAAAAGTACAAAAGAATGGTGCTGGCTTGATGCAAGCCATTCTCCTTGTATCCATCTACCCAGCTAGTTTGCCAGCATATTCCCATGCCCATCACAGCTTGACTGAACTGGCAGAAGTCTGGTTGGATGATGGATGATCCATCCAACACTCCTACGACTTGTTCTCAGAGGGTGCAGCCATCAAAGTTGAACAAGACTCCGGGGGATTGAATGACTCCACTGACTCATCACAAGCATGGGGTAGTGGCTGTGAAGAAGTGGGTCCAGGGAACATAGATTTTGATGGTGGCTCTCCTGGCAGAAGGAGGGCTTGGGGTTGGGGCAGGCTCCACTGCTTTGCAAGAAGCATCAGGGAGAGGCAGCGGAGGTACATGTCATCTTCAGACAATGGAGGTGGTGGTTCTGCAGCCAATGGGGAAGTAGGAGGCATGGCAACCTCTACAGCTTCATCAGAAGCACCAGGTGACAGCAGGCAACAGACTCACTGGTGATGGACAATACCAGGAGTTGTAGCAGAACTCTCACCCTCTCCATCTACTGTTACTGCTGCAACCCATGTGGGACGCTTTTCTGGCTTGAGGTGCAAGACTTCTTCCCTGATGTCAAGCAGCTCGACCCTCATCTCCTTTGCATATTTTGTCACAATCCTCTGGTAGCGACAGAAAGACTGCTCCAGTGACTCCATCTCTGCTGTGTGAAACCAACCCTTTATTGTGTCTTGCAAGTTGCCTGATCCTGTTGATGCATTTGAGAGCGCAGGAACACAGGCAATGATCTTTTATTTTGCAAAACACAAAAAGGGGGGAAATGGGTTGGCTCACAGGCGCAGCCTATGAAACAGAGAAAACACAAAGAATAATTAATTCAATATACATGTAACAGTAAAATAAATACGAAAAGCATAGCTGTCCAACTTATAGCCAACTGTAAACAAAACACTCGGCCATCAGTGAACTTCCGATGCATATTAATGAGAAGCCAAAATGTCATTTAAGGTTTTGCCCATCCAGGTCATGTAGTGGCTGGCCTCACTCCCAGGTACAGTACATGTAGGATGGTGGCAGCCCACACTGATCCAATGCCCTGGGACTATGTGAATAGTAGAAATGATTGCTTATCAGTTGTCAGTGCTTAACCCATACACACAGTATCACTGTATGCACTTGCACAGGCACTTAAGCATGTGCTCCTGAATTGGCTGTAGCACACAGCATGGCCAGAGGGGCCATCAGCATCTCAGGAGTCTCACAGACAATTCTCAGCTCCAGTAGCCAACCTAACATTACTGGCAATAACCCATAGCAAGTCAAAGCATAATGTCATAATACTCTACCATACACTTACAGTTTCTGAACTTGTAATTGTATCCAAAATAAAAGAAGTTCAAAGTTGGCCAGATATCAATTAGCAATAACCCATGAAATGAATACTACATTCTAGGTAAATATACAAAAAAGCAATATGAAGTTGTCTAACAACCCAATGCATCCAAGCATGATCCAAGCCACCTTGGCAACTTATAATGGCATCAATGATCATAAATCCGTATAAATGGAAACAGATTAGAAAGATTAGAAAGGAACCTATACCGTGAGAATACACAGATAAGAGGGGTTGAGTACATAACTATGTGGCCTTAAAATACAAAATAGGATGCTGGTCTACTGTTGGTTTCCCTAGTTTCCTTGACAAATACATTTGTTTCAAATACATACACCTAGGAATGAAAAATATATGTATATATGCTGTTCAATACTCACATGAAGTTGGTGTCTACCGTGGCCTTACACCATGGCCAAATCTGACTGTCTCTGCCAGCCTTAATTAAGAGGGGCACTAATGTGGCACTGTGCCTGTTGGCTGCTACTACACCCCAGTTCACTGCACAAGATTGTTGCCATGGCAACAGCAGTACTGCAGGGTATATTGCTTCTCCTATGCTAAGACAAAGGGACAGTGATTATCTACAACTGAACATTCAGGCCTTAATCAAAAAGATACAATTGTGCTGATTAGAAAATTCCAACTACATGTAACATTTTGTCCATGGAAAAATTACTGCATAGCCTCTGTATTGCTTACCTCTCACGTAATTATGTTTTTCAAAATGCTCACTGCAAACTCTGTGGTGAACTGTTGGCTGAAAATTATCACGACTGATATTAATTAGCCACTTTGTCAGCAAACTGGGGTCTTCAGGGGGAAATCTGAGTGAAAAGTAAGAAATATCTAGACTGTAAGTTACCATATTTGTCTATTTGACATAGTGAGTACCGGTTAGTGGAAAGGTTCTCATCCAGCTACACATGTACCCTGCTTCTAAAAACCATTCACTTGGCAAAATCAGTACCGTAAATTTGCCTGAAGGATTCGGGGATGTCAGATAGGTTCAGCCTCTAACTCTAAGTGTAAATGAAAAAAGGACTGAGCTCAGTGGATTCTGCCCAACTCTTCTGAATTGATAAGTACCTCAAAATGTCATCTTCGCAGATAGAATACACACATGTACTAAAGTAAAAGTAAGTTTCTAATAGAATTCTTTCTAGTATTTAGCCTTTTTAGGATGATCATTGATGATGATATTTCTGTTTAAGTGTTTAGAAATTTCATAATTTGTACTAATTAAGGTATTTCTAGTCAATGTGTTGTACCATGGGTGTACACAGGTCGTCACCATTTTCTGGAACAGCCACCTTTCTTTAAAGTTTATGTTTGTGGAATAAATTTTTGAGACACGCAATACGCACAGGCCTAGGCTTCCATCATTCATGCACCATGGACGTGGTAAAAATAAGTCATTTTAATTTAATTATTAATGTCACTTAAGCACTCACTTGTGGAATGAAATGTTGCTTCCCTTCTTTCTCCGATTTGTGCAACCGTAGCAAGCACAACTATCCGGCATTTTGCCTGTAGACCGAGAAGAGAAAAGTTGATTTGCAATGTAGCCGATTTTGTTTATGGGTGACTTCGCATGTGTTTACATGCATCGTTGCCCTGAAGTTTCCGTCAAGTTGCCCTGTTTGAACATGGCGCCGGCGTCTCCATGGTGGCACACGGAATCTGGCGAGTGCGCCCTCTAGTTTTTTTTATAGAGCTCTATGGTGTGCTTTTACTGCGCCCTCAACGACGAGAAGAATTTGGGACGAACTTCCCAGAATGCATCATCCAACATGGCGGCGCCCATTGCTTACATATGACGCTCCTCACGTGGTGTTGAAAAGCTGCCGGGGTTCTAAAAAATCGGATTCTTTATGTGAGTTAAACTGTTGGTTATGTGCTGCCTTGCAAGAAGATTACCATCGTCGAAATCGAGGGCGATCGCTGTTGGTACAACACGTCGAGAGGAACATTAAAGTTAGACCAGGCATACGTAAGTCGTAAGTCCGACTCCGAGTAACTTGCCATTGGACTTGGAGTTGGAGTTGGAGTCTTGGACCCTTGGCAACCTTGCCTTACAAGCTACATTAATCGTCCTTTTTTAATTTAAAAAAGGGCGATTGTAAGGGTTCACGTGTTCACTAGACACTAGGCATACGTGTGGACTAGAGCCTAGGGCTAGAGCCGGCTAGAGTAGAGGCAGTGCTAACAAATAACAATTTCGCAGTGGCTGTTGTTACGGCAGTCGTCCGTGTGGTTCCCTGACTTCATAGTATTTGTCAGGATGTTTAGCTCTTGGAACCAGACTAGTATCAGCTAATAGTAATAGACTGGATCAACCAGCCTGCAATGCTGACAAAATACAATCAAGTCAGGGAACCACACGGACGACTGCCGTGACAACAGCCACTGCGTAACAATTTTTTAACATAACAGTATTCACTAACACTACAGTTACAGCATTGAATACTTTTCACTTTCAGCTACTTCGTAGGATGAGTAACATACTATTACTAACAATAACAGTAACATTAACAATATTTTCTAATGCATTATAAATGTAATTCATATTTTTTGGGGGGCATCTTATTCTTAACGCAGTGGCTGTTGTTACGGCAGTCGTCCGTGTGGTTCCCTGACTTGATTTGTATTTCGTCAGCATTGCAGGCTGGTTGAACCAGTCTATTAGCTGATAGTCTGGTTCCAAGAGCTAAACATACTGACAAATACTGTGAAGTCAGGGAACCACAAGAACGACTGCCGTAACAACAGCCACTGCGTATTCTTAAACACAGATTGTTCACTGTCACTGATCAGCATCTGGAGGCTTGAGAATGGAGTCGGCAAAGCCAGAGCAACGGCAGCATCGCCAGGCCCAGTCTGGCCCCAAGGCCAAGAAGAAGAAGGACAAGAACCCGCACGAGCAGGAGCAGACGGCCAGGGAGAGGAATCCCAGGGCCTTTGCCATCAACTCCGTCAACAAGAGGGCCAGGAGCGTACGAAGGTGCGGACTTCAGGAAGAGGGGGGAAGGGGGAGGGGCAAAAGAAGGGCAAGGATTTAGTCCAATACCTTCACCAGGAAACGGTGGAAAAACAGCATAAATCCACAATTACGTCAGACCAACGTCATCATCATCGTCATCATAATCATCATCATCGTCATCATCATCATCATCATCACCATCACCATCACCATCACCATCACCATCACCATCACCATCACCATCACCATCACCATCACCATCACCATCATCATCATCATCATTCGGCTGCGGAGCAGGCAACTACAAACTTTCTCCAACTGCTACCATCTCGGGCCAGAGAAGCAGTTTTGTCTGGTTAGCAGCATCCCTTCAGCATCTCCCAAGAGGTGCTGGACATACTGCAAGTACATCGTGCGAGGCCGTCCCTGTTTCCTGTGGAAAGTACAGAGCAGATTCTTTCGCAAGCTCGTCCTCTTCAAGGCGGAGTGTGTGGCCCAAATCTTTGAGTTGTCGTGCCTTGACTTTGGTGACCACTTAAATTGTTATGAAGACAACAACCATTTAAAGCTGGCACAACCACTTGCCTAGAAAGATCGGAAGAAGGCTGGCACGACGCAATGATAATTGGCCAATCAGAATTTGGGAACAGCAAAATAGCGTTGGCAGAAGAAAAGCGTTAATTGAAGATAAGTTGACTTGTGGGCAGGCCTCCATTTAGCTAGGGCTGGGTGATAAGAGCACCGATACGCAAAACCAGAGGACTCTTGGGGTTCAAGTCCGAGTCTGGTCAAACATTCTTTGCTAATTTGTAAAAAAAAATTAACAATGTTATTCACATTTGTCTTTGGTTGCCGCAGGACGCTAGACATCAAGACGAAGAAGCACCACATCCCCGTGGTGGATCGGAGCCCCGTGGAGCCCCCTCCCATCGTCATCGCCGTGGTCGGCCCGCCCAAGGTGGGCAAGAGCACGCTGATCCGCTGCCTGGTGAAGAACTTCACCAAGCAGAACCTGTCGGCCGTCCAGGGACCGGTGACGGTGGTCTCAGGTACGCCGGGGGCAGGGGCGAGGAAAGACTCCCAATCCGTACCGAAAAAGGCGCCATTACAGGCCTGGATTTCACAAAGCCTCACGATGCATCGTAACTCAACCTACCATGGATAGTTGTGATAGGCCGTATGGTTTCTGTGCCACGCTCATCGCCTTGCGATTGATCGTAAGTTACGATGGGTTTGGTGAAATCGACTGCCGGCCAGACGAACCGGGAACCCAAAACCCGACCGAGAAAAACTGGTACCTGATTTTATTTTGGGATTCGATTACCCATTCTTTTTCTGTAACCATGCGAAACAAGGACTATTAAAGCAATATCTTTTTCGGGAACTCAAAACCCGAAACCAGACCGAGGAAAACGAGTACCCACTTTTGTGGATTCGATTTCCCAATTTTTTGTTTATAACCATGCGAAACAAGGTATTGAAAAGCAACCTATTTTCTTTTTGAGTAAAAATTTGCAGAAAATGCACAACACATGGTTCTAGAATTGGCCTGGGAGCATTTTCTTTACACGTATCTAATAACAGCAGAATGTTCAAACAATGCTGCTTGGATTTTGGGGTCGACCAGGAAAAAAATCCAGTCAAAAACCACAAGTGAAGGTTTTGTTACCGATGTTACCGATTGTATTATCAATATCATTCCTCGATATCAAAGCTAAAAGCTTGGC